>JAJSOF020000041.1:99672-682792 GCA_025594305.2 Periplaneta americana
GATGACGGCACGCGTGTTCAATCTGAGTTGAATTCTGACTGCGGTAATGAACGTAAGTCATCAAGTAGAAATCAGTCAGCTGTTAAGAATGACTTACAAGGCGGTAGTACATCAGTTCCATTAGAGAAGCAAACGTGGAATGAAATGATGGACTCAGACGACACCAGCCACAGGTCAACTTCTGCTACTCAACACAGGGACATAGCCGCGCAGAAGACAAGCAAAGGGGGCAACAGAGCGGGTAGGTTACACCCATATAAGCATGAAGGCAGCAAGTTGGGATTTCCTCCTCTGCGAGTCACAGATTAATATCTTGCACTTAAGTTATCATATTGACATACCTAAGATCAGTAGCGATTTCTCTTAAGGAGCACAGGAGCAGTGCACCACCTCTTCAAATAACACATGTTTTTAAAGTTATATCAATGAGCTGCAATACACTATGTGAGCGACTTAATTCTTTTTTATAATACTATGTAAAAGTAACACTGCACGTGTACTGGTCTTGTTGACGCCTGGGACTTACGTTTACCGCTCGACACTTGCGGCACACTGTTCCATTGGAGCATGCGCAATAGTAGTGTTTCACTGACAGGCTTTGGAGCATGGGAGGGAGCCAGTACAGTGTACATAGGAGCACTTTCAGATGTGTTCTCAAGCTGTCTGCAGTAGTAGTTAGCTCGTTCTATCATATATATTGCGATGAATAGTGTGCAAAATCATTTAAAATGTGTAATTTTCTGCAAGACCTTTACACGAAAAGATAAAAATAGAGAAGATGGGTAGACGTACACAGAAATTAAAATTATAAGTGACGAAGAACAGTAATAGAGAAGTGACAAGAAAATTCAACAGTCGGACTTACGAAAAATGGAGTATACGGCTGCAATATAAAAGACGCTGTATTTTGTTTAGCTTACCTATTGTTCGGTGGTGAACATTCATTGACAAAAACAAGTACGTTTTATGAATTGTATTTATTTTTCTGCTTGAATTTAGGACTGTGCGTAGTAATTAAATAATTTTGATTATCGTTCTGCAGGTATGATTGATTTGAAGCACATGAATGAAATAATTAAAAACGCGATTCTTCAGCTGCACACATCAACAATAATGTTAAATTAGCAGTGTTGGGTCAAATAAACATACAGACATAATTGGATTCAATTAGACTGTCGAACTTCACAATGATAAATTTACCAAGAACAGATATGTGGGTGCGGTTTTGTGGAGCTTTTGAGTTGGCTTTAAGAGGTCACGAAGACGGAAACTCATCTTTAAATGCTAGTATTTTTCTTGACCTCATCAATTTTAGTTCTGAATTAGACGCACTATTAAGGAACATTTGGAAAGAGCAACAGTGTTTAAGGACACATCAAACATTACAGAACGAAATCCTTCAAGCCATTTTGGAATGTATGCCATGATGAGATTTCAAAGAATAAATAATGCTGCTGACTTTTTAGCAGTTAAGGCTGATGAAACGACAGACGTATCGAATGGTTGTGAACGTGTGAACTGTGTTATAAAACGCAATATAGTGAAAACAATATTATTTACGGTGTGCTGCAATAGAAATTGAACACTTTACTTTGCTATTACTGGACCTACATAGGAAACTGATTAACTGCAATTTCTTGACTAACAAAATTATGTAAATCTATTACCTATATAACTTAAATGTTAATAGTTATGTCATAGTTAGTACCTATAATAATAATAATAATAATAATAATAATAATAATAATAATAATAATAATAGGGTGTAATAATAATATGATAATTATAATCATAATAAATATTTGTGCACCACCAGGATTATTTATCACCACACGCCACTGCCTAAGATACATGTTCATCCAGTTCGACATATTTCACCATACCCCATTATAACCCATTCTGGTTTAAGAAAGCTCACTCCTTAGGATTATTAAACATAATTCTCCTTTCCTTAATCCCTTTCTATATTTATTTCTCATTCATGACGGATGCCATTAATATTCTTACCTTAAATGTCAATAATATCTCCTCCCCCCGTAAAGTTAAGTTATTATCACAAGGCCTTCGCAATATGGACATCCAGATTGGTTTACTGCAGGAGGTCGGGACTTCGGACCTTAATAGCATATTTGGTTATAATATAGAATCCAACGTTCTACCCGATGAGAGAGGAACAGCTGTAGTGATTCAAGATCACATTCCATGTACAGACGTAACTAAACTTCCTGATGGAAGGGAATAGCACTTAGAGTAGATAACATCCATATTGTGAATGTGTATGCCCCCTCAGGCTCTCAGAAACGGCGTGAACGTCAGAAGTTTTTTACGACTGATATAACACCGCTGTTAGCACGTAAAAGTGAACAATTAGTATTAGGAGGTGATTTTAACTGTGTCTTGCAGGCCTCCGACACTACCGGAGAATATCATCCTTGCCCGGAACTCCAAAATATAATCGATGGTTTAAAACTATTGGACTCCTGGAATTCACAGACACACCAAAACTCCCTTTATACATATAGAAGTCATAATTGTGCTTCAAGGCTAGATAGAATATATATATAACACGGAACCTGAAGTCCAATCTTCGAGGTATAGACCAAAGAGTTTGTAATATATAACTAGAGACACCAACGGCGCTAGTTTCGCGTACAAAATTGAACCGCTGTTCGGCCGCCATTAAAGGGAGTTGATGCTTTGCCGGGACTGCGAGCAGTTCATGCTTATTGAGGAGTACGAATAAATATAAGTACACTTGAAGGGAAATAATAAGAAAATGGTGAAATACTGCGCCGCAAATAATTGTTCGAACATAGCTACTATTGTAGGATGCCCAGGAAAGCATTTGTAAGAATGTTCCAAATGTAGTTCCTCCTTTGAATGTGTTTACAGAATGTCGGAATATTTCTTGGATAAAGTTTTTCCAGAAACACATTAATCAGGTTTATAAGACTGATTTCAACAATGTATGTAAGGGTTAGGTGCCATCACATTACAGTGGATTATAATAGCAGAGTGCATAACAAAATCCTCAGACTATATCTGTCTAAAACTCCTTTGTTTCACAGTAAATGAATTAATCATGTAATTTCCGTACCTTGTACATTATGTACTTCTAGTTTTTGGTTGTATTAAATGCAAAGAAATTTGTGAAAATATAGCTGATGGCCTAGCTAGGCCTATTATTACCATTACTACTAGGCCTATTACTACCACTACTACTAGGTCTATTATTACCACTACTCCTAGGCCTACTATTACCGCTACTAATTGTATTAACAAGTCTGTACTGACCTCTAACTTGGTGGTCGTCAACTACACAATAGATTGTTTTGTGATAAAATTTATTCTCATTATATTTTAAATCAGTTTCCAGAATTTTTATGATCTCATATTTCACCACTAAATATTTTCTAAGCCCCATATACCTTCCTCTTCCTTACATGAAAGGACTTAAATATATAGATCATTTTAAATATTTCAGTAAATATCCATTATTATGTCCTTTAAACAATACTAGTAATACTGAAAATTAATGTTGACATTGCCATTATTCAATATTTCACATACTTATCCCGAGTGTATATGGGTGATTTAATTTATTTTTTAGAATATCGCCAAAGATGAATCATTATAATACTTTAATAAATACAGCGCACCTCTGCCATTCATGTTTATTTCATCACGATCCATCCTTGGTAAAAGATGTTTAAAACAGTGTCTATCACCAGGCTACATCAATGTACTGTGGTACTGTTCTCGAATTTCGCGCCGCAAACACTCCCTTTAATGGCGGATGCTAGCCGATTCAATTTGTGACATTTTTCTTGCCTGCCACTCACGGGTATGTGTCTCTAGCAAGTATTACAAACTCTTTGGTACAGACATATGCCCGGTCGCTTTCTCTGATCATTGTGGTTATATAATAACCCTACGAATTCCACGTCTACCCACTTCATTTGGCAGAGGAATATGGAAGCTTAACACAAGCATATTGAAGGAAGAGGATTTCAGAGATGCTTTTGAACACAAGTGGAAAATATATCAACGCCAGAAGTCGAAGTATTCAAACATTTTAGAATGGTGGGTCAACACGAAACAAAAATTAGGAAAATGGATGAAATACTGTAGAATTCTTCGACAACAGGAAATAAAAGGACATGAAGAATATTTGTATGGTTTACTGCGAGACATATATGCTTCGTCTTCAACAGAACTTCGATTAACTACTTTACTGAAAAAAGTTAAAGCAAGTATTCTCAAAATTCAACATGATCGTGATAAAGGTACACAGATACGAGCCCGGCCCAACAGTTTGCCAGGAGAGTCGACTTCCATGTGTGATGTCATTCGAGAGACGAAGAGGGGGAAAAGAAAATATATTAACATGATTACTACTGCTGATGCAGTAGCACACACAGCACAACCATCAATACGTTCCGTTTTGTACGAGTATTACAAGAATTTATATACCGAACCGCTTGCTGCGCCAAGTATCAATATACAAGCCAGTCAGAATAACCCGCCGTGAGATACACTCACAACGCCTTTGACCACACAAAATATTTTTGCAGCTATTAAAGCTAGTCCATTGAATAAGTCACCAGGAGCGGATGGAATTCCAGTCGAGTTCTACGTTGCTTTTTGGAGTATAATCGAGCGGGAAATGGTAGAAATAATGAATGCTATGATGACATCCCCTGCTATTCCTAGTGATATTTGTTTGGGAATAATGGTACTATTAAGATTGTTTGCCCGAAGACAGCTCTAGACTACCGTCCCATTACTCTCCTGAACAGTGACTACAAGATATTTTTAGGTGTATGAAGACACGTTTGAGTACAATTTTTACATGTAATAGACCTCATCAACAATGTTTAGTAGCTGGCCGAAACATTCTCAACGCTACATGTGCAATTCGTGATAGCATCAGTGTCGCAAAACAAAATCAACGAAGTCATACTGGGTGTTCATTTCAAATTGTGTCATGACGTCACTGTTGTTGGGTCACCGATTTGAAGCGAGTTTCAGCTTATATGTTAAGGCGTTCTTCAATCTGAACTTGAGAACGTTACGGTATAATGAACGTCGTAGCAACAGATGGCGGTCTGTACGGTCTGTGTGCTACCATAACCTCTTTCGAAATGTGTTTTGCGCCGGCAAGTCGTACGCAGGGTATTTGTTATCATCGGTTGCGTACGGTAAAATTCCACAACACAAATCAAATGCTCCGTGTCCATGTTGACCGTCGAAGTTAATGTCAACAAATACGTAAGTAATCGTCTTAACTCTCTCCCCATATCCCGACAGTACGTATTTCCAAACAGTTCACATTCCTGCCACTACCGGCGTTACCGTACGTATCGGTACGTACTCTTCAGAATGAACAAACTTGCTGGGCAATTCTCTGCCTCTCCTCTGCGGAAGTGTAGGAATATTGATTTCTCTAGGCTCATCGGCTAGCCACATGACGGCATACAGCGAGCCATGACACATTTTGAACTGAACACCCAGTATACTTATATCCCTTGATTTTGACCATGCTTTTGATAGAGTACGGCATAATTATCTACTACAACGAATGATGGAGTTAAACATAGACCCAGTTTTCAAAGAACTTCTTACGCAATATAATGGCTTTAGCAATTCAAAACTTTTAATAAATGGACATCTTTCTGAATCTTCCTGTGGAAAGATCGGACGGCAAGGTTGCCCTCTCTCTATGCATCTCTTTGCTCTCACCTTGGATCCTTTATTATAGAATTTTTCCTCGATTTACCCTACGAACACAGATACTATTATTCGAGCTTATGCGGATGATGTCACTATTTTGCAGTTGATGCCACCATTTTGCCAAGAATGTATCAATGTATACAACAGTATAGTCAAGAAACGGGAGCTCAATTAAATGAAAAGAAAACGAAGCTAGTACATCGGGAAAGAAGACAAGATCCCACTTCCAAAGTAGGCTTAGTATTCAGTCGTCCATCAAAATCCTAGGCGTCACTTTCTTCAACGATCTTAGTCAAACAATAAGATATAACTAGAATTCGGTCACTAATGCTATTCGTCACGTCCTGACTCAAAAATTCCGATTCGCCGACTTAGTGAACGAGCGCAATATATCAATACATATGCTCTGGCGAAAGCTTGGTATATTGCTCAAATTTTACCCATTCCAAGTCTAATTGGTAAGAAATTGCGCCTTTAACAGGTTGGTTTTGTGGAACCGTCAGATCCTTAGAGTACCAAGGGATAAGATAACTCTGGCAAAAAATCAAGGAGGTTTAGGAGTTTTTGACCCTTATACTAAAGCAAGTCTTTTCATCTACCGGAATCTTCTTCACGTCCAAGGACAGGGAGATGGACATTCTTCTCCAAATGGGTATGCAAATTAGAGAATCCACCGGATTTACGATGTCTCCCAAGTTATGCACCACAAATACGGATTTTTAACAGTGGCGTAGCGTCAATGTAAGCTAAAAAGCTTAGCTTCCCAGTTAATAATGATTTCATAATAAACCTGCAGTTTATGGAGAAAATTATTGATTAATTTTAATAGAATTTATATTTACGCGTTAAAGACACGTGCGGCAGCTCAGGATGATTTGAGATGCATGTAACAAGAACCTCATCAACAAGTTTAAGCAGACCGGTTACTTCAGTGCAGGGAAAGGATTTATATGTAAATAGCATATTTACTTATAAACAATATAATTTATATTTTGCATTATCTTTATGTTTCACAATGTGTAGGGTTGAAAATCTACTTTTATTTTCATATTTTTCCATATTTTAGAGTTTAGTACATATTTTGTTAAGGCGTTTTTCCATATTTCATATAAAACAGTCCATATTATATTAGGTTTAACAATAAAACAAAACAAAATTCCATTAACTTTTAAAATACATTTCAACAATAGAGATTTAAACACATGTTCAGTAATTTTAACATCAGAGTTATTTGAAAATTAGCAGTTATCATCAATGGGAAAGTAAGTTACAAAACACATTTAATTTAAAATTTTAACAGACTTCCAGTTGACAGCTCAACAGTTAAATGCCAGTCAGAACAAAGGTTCAGTTTTGTAAATCATCTTAAAGACGGTAAATATGCCAAAAGTACGTATTCAGTCAATTTAAAATCAAAACTAACAAGTTACATTTCAGAATTTAAAGAAGATGGTTTATCAACTGACAATAAAATATTATTTTGTAATTTGTGTCAGAATGTGCAGTATCATCTGGGCAAAAGTTCCTGGTGCAACAACACATTACAACTAGTAAACATCAGGCCAACAAACAACTAAAGCCAAGCAGAGACAATTGTTTTTAACACAACCAACAACATCGAATGTAAGATCTGAGTTTAACATCGACCTGTGCCGTTCTCTCATCTCTGCTGATATTCCTTGACAAACTAAAGAATAAGGTCTTCAGGGAATTCCTTGAAAAATATACTCAACATACAATCCCGGATGAGTCAACACTTAGGAAGACGTATTCCATCCATCTACGATGAGACAATACAGAAGATAAGAGATGAAATTAAAGATAGTTCAAGGTTTCCCTTGGAAAGATCGGACAAAGAAGGTAGACTTGTTGGTAATGCAGTTATCGGTTTGTTACCTTGGAACAATATTCTGAACGAATTTTTTACATTTGATGTTCTAGAAAACAATAACAAAACTAGTTAAACTGTTCAACGAGCTTATGCAAAGGGATGATGTCGATAATGTGTTATTCTTTATTGATGCTGCCCTTATTGGTTGGACAAGCATTATCTGTTGTATATCCTAAATTGACTCATTTTACTTGTGTGGCGCAATTAAATGTGTGGCAGAAGTGGTCAGAGACAATTTCCCTAAAGTAGATTTGTTGATTTCATCAGTGAAAAAGTATTTCTCAAAGCTCCCAGTAGAGTTAACGTGTTGAAAGAAATGTACCCTGAAATTCCATTGCCATCAAAGCCAATTTTAACTAGATGGGGTCATGGCTAGAACGATCTTAGTCAAACAATAAGATATTAACAATGTTCTCACTTGCATTGACGTCTGAAGATGCAGTCAAAAATTGATTCGCGAAAACAGTTACCTGTGACATAAGTGTGAAGAATGACTTAGCGCAACATTCAGCATACATTTTCATGCATCATAAAAACACTCAAAAGTCTCCAAATTTTAGGCACCATTCACAATCTGAAAGTTTTGAAATTATAAAAGCTACTGTGGAACAACTGAATCGTGGAGAGGTCAGATGCAGATGCAGTAAGAGCTAAGGTGGACACACTTTCAAAAAACCCTGGATATGAAGAATCAAAAGGTTTTGAGTTGATGAGTGGTGAATCAACAGTGAAGATTAACTTGGAACTTATCCCCAGCAGACATTGTGAAATTGAATTATGTACCAGTTACTTCATTGTGACGTCGAACGCTCTTTTAGTCAGTATAAATCTATCCTCAGAGACTAGAAGAAGATTCACTTTTGCACTTGAAAGAAATGTTTTAACCATTGTTATGGTAACAGACAATAAAAATTGTGTTTTGATTTGAAATACATTGGAAGATAAACGTCCATTATATTTTTGTTTAGTTTTATTAAAATTACCAATATTTAACGTTAAATAGTCATTTTTTTATAATTTTAAGTCCATATTTAATTCCATATTTTGGTAAAAATCCATATTTAATTCCATATTTTGGTAAAAATAACTACATATATATTTACATATTTCATATTTTTAGTCCATATAAATCCGTTCCCTGCTTCAGTGTAATCCACCCCGCAGATTTCCCATCCCTTTCTAACTAAACTACCCTAGTCGCAAGGCGCGCAAGAAGCTAGCTTTTACATTTAAAATAAGTAGTTTCCGAGTTATCCGTTTTCGTGAGTTGTGTTCAGTTGAAGTGTTAGTGTGCATTGTGGCTGATATAATAAATAATGAGCGAAATAACAGTTCCTGACACTAATTTACTTGACTTTTTTAGGACAATTGTATTATCAAGACTGACTTACGAACAAAAGTGTGATTTAAAAAACAAATGACCGACTCCTTGCTGTCAATGAAGGACACAACCAAAAGACAGACGCATACTTACGTAATGATACTAATATTGTGATTTCTCTAAGTATGACAGGGAGTGAGCTAATGTTATACGTATACGTGTCTATTTGTTAAGAGATATGTGTAAACCGTGAAATCATATTTTACTACGTCTCATTTCAGATCATGCCTTATTGGTGTTACTTACGATGTTCCAACCAATCTTCGACTGCTGACTTGAAATTGACTACTATTTATTTTAAGACTGTATTTTTGTAATACGTTTTCTCATATTGCATGAAAGACAACTTTAGTTAGCTTCCCCTGTTCAAAATTTCATGCTACGCCACTGATTTTTAAACAGGAACTCAGTTACATACCACAAAACATTCCAACTTCTGTCACGGCTAAATATATTTATAAGTATATGAACAGAAGATTGCCAGCTCCTAAAATTGTGTGCCGTTTTCCTGTGTATAATTGGAAACGGATCTGGAAGAATATACGAAACAGTGTTTTGACCTTTAAACAGCAAGACCTATGGTTTCGAGTGGTCAATGATATATTTCCAACAAACAGCAAATTATACCATATCAGATTAGCCCGAACATCACTCTGCCCCTATTGTCAGGAAGAGGACAGGCTTCAACATCGCTTTCTGGAGTGTCCGAGGACTAAACAATACTGGGAAACTACAATTCAGGATATTAGTGACATCGCGCATATCCCTGTGACATATATAGATTTAAACTTTGTACTCAAGCCAAGTTTTTATTATAAACCGAAGACAGCACAGGCAGCTATTGTGAAGCGAATAGCACTTTGTATGGAAACAATATTGGATTAAAATGTTAAAGCAATGTCCACACACACACATGAATGAAATGATACCCTTTCTACATACTGCAATCTTATATATTCTTACTTTTATTACCTTATTGCTTATTCCACTGTATTGTTTGTTCGTTGGTGGCTATTCTGTCACTTTTGATTTTTAAAAATTTGGTACGTCGCTTAGCAATCTCAATAAAACATTTTACATTGTAGTCTTTCTCCTGGTTAATGCTTCTGTAAAAATTATTACGGATTTTTTATAATTATGGACTTTTTTCGTGGGCATTTTTGAACGCGGACTTTTTTATACTGGACATTTTGCTAGTGTTACTTAAAATAAATGGAATAGGGCATCCATATGACGTACTTCTGTTAATCTTTGTAACATTTGTTAATTTAATAATAATAATAATGATTTATTTAACCTGGCAAAGTTAAGGCCATACGGCCTTCTCTAACACTCAACCAGGAGTAAAAACTGCGTTACAAAAACACTACAAATTTACAAAGTACATAACAATTTTACACGCAGAACTGAATAAGATAATAATAATAAAATGTAAACAACAAGTAAGAAGAAATCAGACATAATATATAACATACAGAAAGAAAGAAAAAAGCATAATAAAATGTGAACAGCAGGTCAAAATAAATAAGGATTAATAATAATAATAATAATAATAATAATAATAATATGATAATAATAATAATAATAATAGTAATAATAATACTAATAGTAATAATACAATAGTGCAGTACAAAGCATACAATGAATACAATATTTTTAAATACACACAGGAAGGAAAACTATGATTATATATAGCTCAACTTATCACATTAGAGATATACCATTATCGGAAAATATGAAAACAAAAATATAAAATAAGTTAAATATCACTAGAACATAAAAAATTGTGAATACGTGGAAACATGCAATACAACACTTGTCATAATAGTAAGTTAGATTGGCAACTCGTCATAAGATAATTTTCTAACTTGGATTTGAAAGATTTCAATTTTCGGCAGCCCTTGACTTCCGGCGGCAGAGAGTTCCAGTGACGAGAGGTAGCAACAGTGAAAGATGAGCAATACAAAGATGATGTGTGAAGTGGAATTTCTAGCGTGTTATCGCGTTGTGATCGAGTATTAATATTATGATAGCGAGAGAGAGTATGAAAACGAGCGAAGAGTATGAAAACGAGTACCCCTTTCAATTTCTATTATTCTCATACATTTTGATCCTCAAGGATCAATATTAGGTCCCCTACTTTTTCTAGTGTTTATAAATGATTTTGCCCCCCTAATAAAAATGTAGGTCATCCCATATTATTTACAGATGACACAAGTATAATAATTACAGCCAATAACTCCAACAAATTCCAATCTTCAACAGAGGAAATTCTCTTCAAAATATGTGACTGGTTCTCAGTCAATAAGTTAGTATTAAATTGTAACAAAACTAACATAATTCAATTTAAATCCTGTCCAAATTGAACGTCGCAAATGAAGGGTACACGGGAATAACGAACAATGTCCATTCAGAATAATTTTGAGATAAATGAAATTTAAAGTTTGAGGACTTGAAACGTATAGTTTATTGTTAACTGATTATTTTTTATCACACAAGAATGTACCATTATAAAGCAAATATGTGACAAAATATTGTTTTGATTTTATGAATTACAACAATAAAAAACTGCAAAAAGTCTACTTTGCTACGTTTTATAAACGGGAAGAACGAACAATGTCACAATTTAATTGAATATTTGTTGGGAATGGAATCAGGCATAATATTTTCAAACAATGTAGCGCATGTTTACTATCGTGTAGGGTATTCTTTTTAAAGGTTATAAATATTGTTGATCCATTATAAATATTTTTATCTTTGAATGTTCATTGTTCCAAACAATTATTGAAAAACAAATCTACAAACTAATCTGATTGCACTGAATTTTCCATTGTGAATGAATAGATTGAACTATAAAATCGTCTCATTCACTGTTATTGACTTCTTGTGACTCGTCATTGGTGGGAGGAAGACTGAAATATTCTCTAGCAGTTGGAGAACAAACATTTTTAAAAATTTGTAATTCCTTGTACATTGCCTTGTAGCTGTTTACAGTTTACAATGATGAATGATTTGGTTTCCTCCTAGAATTCGCAATCTCTTGCCTCCAGTCATCGGGTACTTCAAACCTTGCTCTCTGATTGACAAGTCCCATGTTTTTGTCACATTCCAGGTACGAGTGGCCTTGAGTGGGAAATCTGATCCACTGAGCATCAATCTCTTCTTAGTATGTACTACATAATGACAAAATCTAAATACCGTAAAGTTCCTATTTGGTCCGGAACAAGAATCGTAGAAAATACGGAGTTCACTAACGCAGCTTGGTACAATATTCATACAGTGGTGCCCTATCTTAGAGCAAACTTCATCAGAGCCTTTACTTTAAATATTAACATGTCTTCCTGTTGACAGCGTATGTATGTTACAAGAATAAAAGGGCAGCTGTCGACGATAATAGCCCTCAATAGTTGAAAAGTTTGGAACTGGTAATTCTTTTGGAAATCCATGCAGATAGCTTCTTTATACTCTTACTTCCTGGATTTTAGACGTGCAGCCCGTTTTACTTCATAAAACTTCTGTCCTTTTCTCTTGTGCAATTCATTCTTCCAAATCAAATTTTGTTTCTCCTTCTCAAAATTATCTAATTTACTTGCATCTTTTTCATTGGAAATTTCTGATTTAATGTGTGAAATGTCAGCTAATGTTGTATTTAGTGACAAAAATTACTCTGTATTGCTCGTAAGACATAGAGTTCGCAGGAAAGTTTTCTAAGTGTAACTTAAGCAGCTTAGAAATATTCAAGTTCTCTGGAAGATACGACCTTCGGCTATCGTGACGAGATTAGTGAATTTCTGACCTCTAAGTGATTGAATGTGCTGACAAATTTTAGATAAAATCTCTCCTTTCATTTGGTGAGGCCTGTTTCCATGTTTAACTCTTGTGTCTGTATGGGCTTTTCCAGTAATAGCCAATGACGTTTTCAAAGTGACTAAACGTCTGCCTGTTATTCCACGTAGAGCAATAAATGCTTTATAGGAAACGGGAACATCAGTATTTTGCCTATCTTTGTTTATTCGCATTTTATATCTGTAAGAAAAATGATGAAAATCAGCTTCGGCTTGTGTTTTTCTGGATCTTCTTCTTTGCACAGGAAGTACCGAAATTAGTCCTGAAAGGTGAGCATTTTGAGTGTCATATGATGCTAATTCATTGAAATGTTCAATAAGATCGCTTCTTTCACTTTGGCTTATTTTCTGAAAACACGGAAAACGAGAACATTTACAGTCTTCTCCCATAATATGACTCAGCACGAATTATTTTATGCATCTGTAACACGTCCTGTAACTTTTCTCTTCCTTGAATTTACAGAACGTGGAATGGGTCAGGATAATTCATTTTCTCTAATGTCAGACATTATAAAAATAAATTGCACTAACCACAAACACTACAATATGTACCACAAAAGTATAATAAAGGAAATAATCAATACCCTACCACAGACATCTGAACACTGGAATGGTACAGCTGTTTGTATTATGCTCACAAGTAGTTCTAATGAAAATTAATATAATTTATTGTCACGTGGAATAACAGCTAAACATCATACAATCATTTAATAATATTATTATTGCATAATACAGATCGTATTGGCATATGTAAAAATAAACTAACCAGCAATGTGCTATGGCTCTAAGATCAAGTTTGTAACGGCTGTCTGCATTAGTTTCTGTGTTTAAAATGGACATTGTTCGTTCTTTCTTGGGATGGATGTGACATTGTTCATTTTTCCAAAGTATACAAAAATTTAACGCAGAATACTGAGGACAATTTTCATTCTTACATAAAACCAATGCAGCCACATGAAAGTACTCCCCTTCTACTATCAGATGGCACTATTAACTCAATTTCGATTTTTGATGGACCTTGTTCGTTATTCCCGTGTACCCTTCAAATGTCTAGCGCAATAATTAATAATAGATCCCTATTAGAAACAACAAGAACCAAATTTCTTGGCTTAAAAATCGATAATGTGTTAAATTGGAAAAATCATATTAAAGGAATTACCTCCAAACTAAATTCATCTTGTTTTGCTATTAGATCTATGCAAAAGATAGTAAATATCAATACCTTAAAAACAATATAGTTTGCATACTTCCACTCGATAATGAGTTTTGGAATAATATTCTGGGGAAATTCCACAGATAGTAACAGTATATTTCTATTACAAAAAAGAGTAATTAGAACAATACTAGGTGCCAAATCTAGGCAATCGTGTAGGACTATTTTCAAAAAACTACAAATAATGCCCATGGCTTGTCAGTATATCTTTTCATTAATAATCTTCCTCGTATGTAATCGTGAAAACTTTGTAACTAATTCAACAGTTCATAGCATAAATACACGTCAAAAAAATGACTTTCATACTCCATCGGCAAGTCTATCAAAAAGGAGTGCGTTATATGGCAGTAAAAATTTTTAATAGCCTCCCTATCGATATAAAAAATGAAAGTCAAAACATAAAATTATTTAGGGCAAAATTAAAGAAGTACCTAATTTCTCACGCCTTCTATTCTGTAGGTGAATTCATGACATTCAATAACACTTCATGAAATTGATACTAAAACTTTCTGTTGTACTTACTTACTGGCTTTTAAGGAACCCGGAGGTTCATTGCCGCCCTCACATAAGCCGCCATTGATCCCTATCCTGAGCATGATTAATCCAGTCTGTACCATCATATCCTACCTCCCTCAAATCCATTTTAATATTATCTTCCCATCTACGTCTCGCCTCCCCAAAGGTCTTTTTCCCTCCGGCCTCCCAACTAACACTTTATATGCATTTCTGGATTCGCCCATACGTGCTACATGCCCTGCCCATCTCAAACTTCTGGATTTAATGTTCCTAATTATGTCAGGTGAAGAATACAATGCGTGCAGCTCTGTATTGTGTAACTTTCTCCATTCTCCTGTAACTTCCTCCCTCTTAGCCCCAAATATTTTCCTAAGAACCTTATTCTCAAAATCTCTTAATGTCTGTTCCTCTCTCAAAGTGAGAGTCCAAGTTTCACAACCATACAGAACAACCGGTAATATAACTGTTTTATAAATTCTAACTTTCAGATTTTTTGACAGCAGACTAAATGTCAAACGCTTCTCAACCGAATAATAACAGGCATTTCCCATATTTATTCTGCGTTTAATTTCGTCCCGAGTGTCATTTATATTTGTTACTGTTGCTCCAAGATATTTGAATTTTTCCACCTCTTCGAAGGAAAAATCTCCAATTTTTATAGTTCCATTTCGTACAATATTCTGGTCACGAGACATTCATATACTTAGTCTTTTCAGGATTTACTTCCAACCCTATCGCTTTACTTGCTTCAAGTAGAATTTCCGTGTTTTCCCTAATCGTTTGTGGATTTTCTCCTAACATATTCACGTCATCCGCAAAGACAAGCAGCTGATGTAACCCGTTCAATTCCAAACCCTCTGAGTTATCCTGAATTTTCCTAATGGCATATTCTAGAGCGAAGTTAAAAAGTAGAGGTGACAATTCATCTCCCTGCTTTAACCCGCAGTGAATTGGAAACGCATCAGATAGAAACTGGCCTATACGGCTTTGTGTTGTACTAGTAGATTATATCGTATATCTTATCTGTATATATTTCATCTAGACTGTGACTATAAATTAAGATTTTATAATAGTATTAAGTTTTTTGACTTGTTCCATATTCTAGCCGTAAGCATGTATGAATTCCATGGAATGTTAATAAATAGAATACAATACAATGCAATTATTGCTGTAAATAATGGAGTAGGTATAGTTCTTTCCTTTAGAATAGCAAGGTGGTCTTCTTACTTCATCAAAAACTTTTTCATAATATATGAAGAGAAAATGGGTTTCTAGATTAAATTTTCTTCTCTTTTCTAATAATAACTTGGGAGTGAAAGCTGCATCAATAGAAGATCTTTCCGTGCGTAGTCCGCGTTGGGTTTCGTCTAAAATATTTGAGAATATGTTTTGAATTTATTATTTATTTAATTATTTTTATTTATAATTAATAATAATAATAATAATAATAATAATAATAATATTTAAATTCAAATATACAGAATAAAGAAATATAATTACAAAACAAACAAAGAGAAATACAAATAAAATAATACAAGCAATATAAAAGGAAGATAAAGTAGTATTAACAAAATTTGAGACCGAACGAGCAGCGCTCGTGCTCGGTCGCAGTTCAGATATAATATTAAATTAAAAATAATAATAATAATATAAATAAGTAAAATAAAATAGGAACTAAAATATAATTACAGCGGCAATGGAATTATATAATATAATATTAACACTAGAGAAGAATAATATCGCACGTGAAAAGTAGGACTAATATATATTTCAAAATTATAGAATACAAATATAATATAGGTTGATTAATTCATACACATAGACTATAAATTTATTTAATCAAATTGAAGATATTAACACGTTTCTAATTTTCTTGTTTATGTTGGGTTACATGTTAGAAGTTCTGGGTGTAATTTAGTTAAAGCATTGTACAACCGAGGGCCAAAATTTATGCTATGCTTTAGACCAGCAGATGTGAGACATTTAGGTTCTACTAATGTTGAATTAATATTTCGTCTTGTGTCATAATTGTGTGTCTGTAATACAAACTTATTACGATTTTTATGATAAAGTTTTAACAGCGTATACTTATAAATTTGTTCAATATTAAATACATTAAATTC
Source organism: Periplaneta americana (assembly GCA_025594305.2). Classification (NCBI taxonomy): domain Eukaryota; kingdom Metazoa; phylum Arthropoda; class Insecta; order Blattodea; family Blattidae; genus Periplaneta; species Periplaneta americana. The sequence goes on from JAJSOF020000041.1 coordinate 116,375, forward strand.
AGAATAAATTAATTTAGTTCGATAATCGAAACGTTTCTTCAAACAAATTTTAATTATTCGTTTTTGTAGTAAATTTAACGGACTAAGATTAATTTTTGTACTTCCACCCCAAACAATTATACCATATTGAATGATAGACTGAATAATGGCCAAATAAACATTTCGTAGAACTCTAATAGGTAAGTAGCATCGAAGATTAACGAATTTATAAATTGTTTTACGAAGCCTCTTACAAAGATAAGTAATGTGATGAGGCCATTTTAAATTCTGATCAATAATGATACCCAGATATTTGACATAAGTGGCTTCTTTCAAAGGTGGACATTTACAACTTTCGGGATCTAAACAATTTTCACTGTGTATAATAGTAGTAGTGGTAGTGGTAGTGGTAGTGGTAGTGGTAGTGGTAGTGGTAGTGGTAGTGGTATATTTAACCTGGCACAGTTAAGGCCATACGGCCTTCTCTAACACTCAACCAGGAGTAAAACAGCGTTACAAAAACACTACAAATTTACAAAGTACACTATAATTTTACACACAAAACTGAATATAAGATAATAATAATATAATGTAAACAACTAAGTAGAAATCAGACCTAATATATAACATACAGAAAGAAAGGAAAAAGGGAAAATTCGTTCCGACACCGGGAAACGACCCCGGGACCTCTCAGATCTGCGCGCTGCCAGAGGTAGTAATAATTTCATTTCTGCAGCGTCTATCCTCTGTAGCTGTTTATATATTTTGAGAGTCCAGGTTTTTTACCCATAATAGTCTGATCCATTTGGGTATGGATAATATTAATTTATTGTTATAAAGCTATTATGATAGTAGGAAATATTTATTGCTGGTTATACAGTCTTTCATAACTAACGAGTCTATCGAAAAATCAAATATTTTCGATAATTTTTTGAAATGATGTTCATCCTCACGAGAAAAAACCTTCCCGGTGCCGTACAGTCGATTTGGCAGAGGGAGCTACTTATTCATGTGTAATGTGCATTTGATGTCAACTTAAAATGATCTGCAACATGCCGACTTATGAAATTACGGATACACAATCACAACTGTGCTATATATAATTTGACAGCTGTTCCTAAATTTTAACAGAGTCTGAATAATATTGGACTTCTTTTTTTTTATTGAGTTATTTTACGATGCTGTATCAACATCTAGGTTATTTAACGTCTGAATGATATGAAGGTGATAATGCCGGTGAAATGAGTCCGGGGTCCAGCACCGAAAGTTACCCAGCATTTGCTCCTATTGGGTTGAGGGAAAACCCCGGAAAAAACCTCAACCAGGTAACTTGCCCCGACCGGGATTCGAACCCGGGCCACCTGGTTTCGCAGCCAGACGCGCTGACCGTTGGACTTCCTCTGAACAAATAAATTCAGTTACACAAATCAAGAAATCAGTAAGCCTAATAGAAAATAGGTGTGAAATCTGAACATTTTAGCAAATGGAACAATTTCTGGAAAGAGGGATGATTGGAACACCCTGTTCTGAAATAACAGCTGTTCTGAACAGGCAGGAAAGTGATTTGCGGAGCCAGATTCCAGCTCGATGAGAATTCCAAGCGTTCCACACGGTTCCATACAACAGACATACGTTCTTTCTGACTAAACTGTATGGTTCCAACCAGAGAGTTCTCTTTAGCAATGTTGCCTCGTAACTAACGTCTACAATATTGGGGATGAAAGAGTAACAGTTACATAAATAACCGATGTGGGACGATAAATATGCCACTTTCGGTTTCATTTAATTTTGCCCTGCCGAGTGGTAACGTGCTTTTCCAGCAGCTGAGCAGCCAGAGCATACTTCCAGGATGAGCATTTTATGTTGAAATAATGTCCACTGGAAAGTTAAAGTTTGTAATAACTATTGTATAAAATTTTGTCGAATATCCTTTTGAGAAGATTAACTCCGTATGTAGATGAAATTATTGGGGATCATAAGTGCGGTTTTAGGCGTAATAGATCGACTATTGATCAGATTTATTGTATTCGACAGATATTGGAGAAAAAATGGGAGTATAAGGGTACAGTGCATCAGTTATTCATAGATTTCAAAAAGGCATGTGACTCGGTTAAGAGAGAAGTTTTATATGATATTCTTATTGAATTTGGTATTCCCAAGAAACTAGTTCGATTAATTAAAATGTGTCTTAGTGAAACTTACAGCAGAGTCCGTATAGGCCAATTTCTATCTGATGCTTTTACAATTCACTGTGGGCTAAAGCAGGGAGATGCACTGTCACCTCTACTTAAAACTAAGAATATGATTAGGAAAGTTCAGGATAACAGACAGTGTTTGGAATTGACGGGTTAGAATGTTGATGACGTGAATAATGGAACAATCCACAAACGATTAAGGAAAATTTATCCTTTGAAGCAAGTAAAACGAAAAATTCAAAAAAAATATGATTATCTTGACGAGAATGTTGTACGAAATGGAATATAAAAATGAAGTTACTCGGGAGGAAAAATTCAAAATCTTGGAGCAGAACAAATATAAATGAAACTCGGGAGGAAATTAAACGCAGAATAAATATGGGAAATGCCTATTATTATTCGGTTGAGAAGCTTTTGTCATCTAGTCTGCTGTCCAAAAATCAGAAAGTTAGAATTTATAAAACAGTTATATTACCGGTTGTTCTGTATGGTTGTGAAACTTGGACTCTCACTTTGAGAGAGGAACAGAGATTAAGGGTGTTTGAGAATAAGGTTCTTAGGAAATATTTGGGGCTAAGTTACAGGAGAATGGAGAAAGTTACACAACGCAGAACTGCACGCATTGTATTCTTCACCTGACATAATTAGGAACATTAAATCCAGACGTTTGAGATGGGCAGGGCATGTAGCACGTATGGGCGAATCCAGAAATGCATATAGAGTGTTAGTTGGGAGGTCGGAGGGAAAAAGACCTTTGGGGAGGCCGAGACGTAGATTGGAAGGTAATATTAAAATGGATTTAAGGGAGGTGGGATATGATGGTAGTGACTGGATTAATCTTGCTCAGGATAGAGACCAATGGCGGGCTTATGTGAGGGCGGCAATGAACCTCCGGGTTCCTTAAAAGCCAGTAAGTAAGTAAGTAATGACTATACATCGGATTTTAGCTAAAAACCTGTTTTATTCGTGATAAATACTCTTATACTAACACGTTTAATGGATCCTTACAAGTAACAGTAATAATTTTGTAAAGCTTGAAATACCTAATTTGATTTAATTACTTTCTGGCTTTTAAGGAACCCAGAGGTTCGTTGCCGCCCTCAGATAAGCCCGCCATCGGTCCCTATCCTGTGCAAGATTAATCCAGTCCCTACAATCATACCCCACCTCCCTCAAGTCCATTTTAATATTATCCTCCCATCTACGTCTCGGCATCCACAAAGGCCTTTTTCACTCCGGCCTCATGCATTTCTGGATTGACCCATACATACTACATGTCCTGCCCATCTCAAACGTCTGGATTTAATGTTCCTAATTATGTCAGGTGAAGAATACAATGCGTGCAGTTGTGCGTTGTGTAACTTTCTCCATTCTCCTGTAACTTCATCCCTCTTAGTACTAAATATTTTCCAAAGCAACTTAATTTTAAACCCCCTTGACCTCAGTTCCTCTCTCAGAGTGAGAGTCCAAGTTTCACAACCATACAGAACAACCGGTAATATAAATGTTTTATAAATTGTAGCTTTCAGGTAGTTTGAGATCTGACTGGATGTTAAAAGCTTCTCAAGCGAATAATAACAGTAATTTCCCATATTTATTCTGCGTTTAATATCCTCTCGAGTGTCATTTATATTTGTTACTGTTGCTCCAAGATATCTGAATTTTTGCACCATTTCGAAGGATAAATTTCCAATTTACCTCATTTGACTAGCCTATTTTATTTTAAAATGTTAACAACGTTTTTTCTGTATTTTTTTTTTGTAACCATGAAAACCAACTCGTTTCATCTTAAAGTGGCATGCATTATTTTCTCTTTGGAGTTTGAAGCAATTCGAATCGCCTGTACTAAGGAACTTCTTAGGTCACTCCACATCAAGCTGGCTTACGTGAGGTCACATTTGATATTTTTGGTGTTATAGTAGCTTGTTTGGAAACTGCTGGGAAAGCAATTTATGATAAACTTCGCCTTCTATAGCTCATGATAGGGAGAAACTTAGCCCAGCACCAGAACCAGTTGGAGAAAATATACGCGAAAGACTATAAAATGTTCTGCAGAAGAATGCTAGACTTGCCTCAATATAGCAGCGTATCGAGGAACTGTAGCAAAATGTGACTTTCCAGCACAAACAATTCCCACGACATCAGTAGTCGTTAAGCGTTCGTTTTCTGAAGCTACGGAAAGTAGATGTGATTAAAATGAATGAATCTTAATGTAAATTAATATAGTAATAATAATAATAATAATAATAATAATAATAATAATAATAATAATAATAATCCGTGGCACGACAACCCCATAGACGACCATGACCGACCAGCCGGCTGCTAGTCTCATGTCCACATGCCGAAGCAGAGGTGAACGATCATCCAACCAGAATGGAGATATCGTGTGGTTATTATTATTATTATTATTATTATTATTATTATTATTATTATTATTATTATTATTAGTTAACATTATTATTTATTATTAATGTTTTTATTAGTTGTGTTTATTATTAATTGTCATTATTGAGTGTAATTAGTTACCACTGCTACCGGTTATATACCCATTTGCATTGTGAATAAATACATATATACAATTATTTAATTAATATAAACCATTTTTAAGAATCCTGTTTAAACTCTTACCTTTAAGTTTATATTCTTGTTATATGTTCAAGATCGAAGTGCGGTATGGTATGTTTTAATATAAATCTCAACTAAACAGTTGAGGCATTGGATTTTACCTTTATTCGTAGTAACAAAATAGTCTTGTTCCCATGTTTCTTGAGAATTAAAACGAAATCTAAAATTTAATCGCTATGTTCTACCACTGTACACACCCCTGATTAGAACGGTATGGTACCGAGTTCAATCTCTACTTGCTGTAGATACACGCAGACAGGTCGAATATTTGTGGAGGGAGAAAGGAAGGGGCGGTGTATACAGTGCCTGCATGGGAACATTGTGCCCGTAAGACTCGTAATACGTTATTAACAATGGTAGGTATAAGCGATATTAGACCAGGGGCGGACGCAGGATTTTTTTTTTCGGAGAGGGATTTGAGGAGACAGTAAAAATGGAGTAATGAGAAATAAGTTTATATACTCACAATTTGTTTCCGAGTCACAAACATTTACAAGTTGGCCTGAGTAGCGTAGTCGGTATAGCCTTCTGTGCTCGAAGTTGCGGGTTCTACCCCAACCCAGCTCGATGGCATTTAAGTGTGTTTAAATGCGACAGGCCTCATATCAGTCGATTTACAGGCATGTAAAAGAAGTCCTGAGGGAAAAAATTCCGGCACACCGGCGACGCTGATATAACCTCGGCAATTGCGAGCGTTGTTAAATAAACCATATTTTTTTAATTTTAACATTTACAATGACTGCAATACAAAAACAATGACAGAATGACATTTACAGAAGAAAGCGACGAGGCTTCTTAGACATTTCATCCAGTACTTCATGAGCTTTTACTTCTACATTTTTATGTATAGGCTATACATCAAGGCCAGTCCATTTAATCTGTCTGCTCCCATCGTGCTCCTCAAGTAAGTCTTCAAATACCGCTATGTTGAGAACGACCGTTCTGGTGTTGCTGTAGTTACAGGCAACGTGCAGAAAAGTTTCAGCATCTTGCGAGTGCAGGGAAAATAATTTCATTGCACCTGTTCAAAGATGATATAAAATCAGTAGGCATTAGGTGAAGATTTTTCTGATCAAGGAAATTTCTTCTCCGCATCCTCAATTTATTGAAGAAAGACTCTGGTGATGCATCAACATCATTGGGCCACTGATTTACTATAGCCTCAACAGCAGTTTCTAAATCTTCATCTGATGCTCGCATTATGTTTTTAGGCAGCAAAGTTTGTATGGAATTTAGGATTCCCTTATGATTTAAAAATCTGTCCTTGAGCTGACTAATGAAATAGTCTAAGAAGAGAAGGAAAATTAAAGGCCTAAAATACTCTTCATGACTTTCTGTCTTGAAGTAAGAACGCTGTGTTTGTCTTCCTGCAGTTCTTGGAATTTAACATTTTAGCAAAGAGAATTTACGTGGAAAACTCTCTAATTCCTATGTACATTCACGAATTAAAATTAATATTATTTTTGTTTCCTGTTTCGTATTTTTCTCAAAATTTCGGGAGGGGATATATCCCCTTAATCCCCCCCCCCTTGCGTCCGCCCCTGTATTAGACCTATTACCTGTGTAATTTTTAGTGATCTATGAATAAAGGTCATTTTAGATAACTTTTTTTTAGAGTTTGTTTTTAATTTAAATCCTATTTCATAGTTTTATTGAGCCTCTTTTATGCCTAAAAATAGGAAGTCTAGTAATGTAACAATAATATGTTATGGAGAAATGTAACCTGTATTAAAAAGGTTTCTATCATCCAGAAACGGATTTTACGAATTATTTTTTATTTTAAATTATGGGAATCTCTTAGAGACATTTTTATAAATTTTATAATTTTAAAATTTTAACCATTACTTACTAGGCGAAGATTATCCTGCGAATACTGAATCGACGTTTATATTCTAAGATGGAAGGACAGTTGGAAGAAGAGCAGTTTGGCTTCAGGAAGGGAAGAGATACGAGAGATGCTATTGCACTACTACGAACCGACGAAAGATACCTAGAGAAGAATAAAGAAGTGTATGTTGTATTTGTGACCTAGAAAAGGCGTTTGACAGAGTGGATTGGATGTGGATTGGAAAGAGATGAGGTTGTTCAGTAACCTTTATATGAAACAAGGAGTCAAAGTTAGGATAGAAGAAGAAATGTCAGAAGGAAGTGAAATAGGTAGAGGAGTACGTCAAGGATTCCCTTTATTGTCTACCTTGTTCAAAATCTACTTGGAGGATTTGGTGAAGAATTGTTTTCAGAACTTGGGAAGAGTGATAGTAGGAAAAGAAGAATAAAGTGCATAATATTTTCTGATGATAAGGTATTGTTAGCAGACGAGGAGACGATACTAAGGGATATGCTATTGGAGCTAAATGATAGCTGTGAGCAGTATGGGATGAAGATAAATGCGAGCAAGACGAAGACCATGGTCATGGGAAGAAAAATAAAGAAGTTAAGCTTGGGAATTTGAAATGAGATAGTAGAGCAAGTGGACAGCTTCAAATACTTGGGCTGTACTATAAGCAGTAATATGAGCTGCAACCAGGAAGCCAAAAGGAGGATAGCAATGGCAAAACAAGCTTTCAATAGAAAAAGGAGCATCTTTATGCAGGTCACTAGAAAAAGAACAAAGTAAGAGACTAGTGAAGTGCTTTGTGTGAAGTATGGGGCAAAAACATGGATATTACGACGAAGTGAAGAGAAATGACTAGAAGCAGTTGAAATGTGGATATGGAGAAGAAGGAGCGTGTGAAATGGACAGAAAAATAAGAAATGAAGCTGTGTTGGAAAGAGTGGATGAAGAAAGAATGATGCTGAAACTGATCAGGAAGAGAAAAAAGAATTGATTTGGTCACTGGCTGAAGGATGCACTGAAAGAAATGGTGAACGGGAGAAGAGTTAGGGGTAGGAGAAGATATCAAATGACAGACGACATTAAGATATATGGATCATATGAGGAGACACAGAGGAAGGCAAAAAATGATAAAGATTGGAGATAGCTGGGTTTGCAGCGCAAGACCTGCCCGCAGAATACTATGAATGAATGAATGAACCATTGTTCTTTATTTATTTATAAATCAGCTCTTGTTTTACGAAAACAATAGTGAAATGTTTAAAATAAATAAAGATGATCATGTGCATTATGCAAGAAAAAGAAAGGAAATATTTATTGAAAATTAGAAATATGTTATTATTCAAATCTCCCGTTTGTTTCTGTTAGTTACATTCTAAATAAATGGTCCCTTGATATACTACAGATTTGTAATAAGTTTAAGAAGAGGGTAAAGGATTATTGGCTTTCACAATGTTTTTATTCACTCCATGAATTTTATTTTTATTTTAGTAGGTTATTTTACGACCCTTTATCAATATCTTAGTTATTTAGTGCCTGAATGAGATTATGGTGACTATTACACTCTTACTACGTCATACTACTTTTGACCAATAAAACGGTACGAAAGGACGTATTTCAACCAATCATGGCTGCTTATCGCACAATTTTATCGCGTCCCTAGCATTTGTTTAATTTTATCGCGTCCCTAGCATTGTTTAATTTTTCTTTGTTTGCCAACATTTGAAACTGCGCTGGTCTGGACGTCAAAAATATATATAAAATTACAAACCACTCCAGTCGATGCACAGCAGTTTCAAATATGACTCGCATTGGCATTCAAGAACAAGAATTAATAAAAATCACTGATCATACCTATGCATCTTCTGAAATACGATTTACAAATAAATGAAGAGCATCATTCGGAAATCCTGAATAAGTTGAATACACCATGTAGGCCTAAATCAACTAGTTCCACTTCTATTACGCACACGTCCAATATAACATCAATTGAACCACCAACCACATTCAAATTTGGAAATTGTACATTCAATAATTATTCCTTTTAAAATTATTCATTCGGAAATTCTGAATAAGTTGAATACACCATGTAGGCCTAAATCAACGAGTTCCACTTCTATTACGTACGCGTCCAATATAACATCAATTGAACCACCAACCACATTAAAATTTGAAAATTGTACATTCAATAATTATTCCTTTTAAAATTATTCATTCGGAAATTCTGAATAAGTTGAATACACCATGTAGGCCTAAATCAACGAGTTCCACTTCTATTACGTACGCGTCCAATATAACATCAATTGAACCACCAACCACATTAAAATTTGAAAATTGTACATTCAATAATTATTCCTTTTAAAATTATTCATGTTTATTTTTATGTCATCGTCGTTAATTAAAACTTTTCTAACGCTTGTGTATATTAGTTAGGTTATGTTATAGCTTCTGCTCTGAGAGGATAAAAAGAACTTCTGCTATATGATATTGTGGATAGTCACGTATCAGAGATTGTTTAATATTAAGATTTATTGAATAGTAATCATTACAGTGTCTGTATAAAGACACTACTGCCATCTAGCATGCATCTAGCAGCGTAATATTTGTAATGTTGAGATGGTACAATAATACATTTGAAGACAGTTGTATTTTCGTAAGTCAATTAATATTTTATTGTATTGGAGTACTTCGTTACTTCTAATCTTTATATACTTTCTTCTAATCGTGTAATAGTCAATTAAATCCCACTCGAGTTTTGATTTTCTCTAGATAAATCAAAACGTCTAGTGAGATTACTGTTGATAATGCCGGTGAAATGAGTCCGGGGTCCAGCACCGAAAGTTACCCAGCATTTGCTCATATTGGGTTGAGGGAAAACCCGGAAAAACCTCAACCAGGTAACTTGCCCCGACCTTGAATCGAACACGGGTCACCTGGTTTCGCGGCCAGACGCGCTAACCGTTACTCCACAGATGTGGACTCCATGAATTTTATTGACTAACGTGCTCATCTGTACATAGTGTAGCATCTGACAAAATAAATATATGATATAATAGCTGTATATCCCTGGACAACTGCGTGTTACAGCATTCTTTTCTTTTTTTCTTTACTGAGGAATCCGAAGGCTTACACTAGGGATGTCGAACAGCGCTCTCGAGCTGTGAACTGCAGAGCCTTCACTCCTTCCTTACCTTGCAACGGTTGAACACAGGTAGCAGGCAGTCCGGCCGAATGATAGTAAACGAAAGCGAAACTGCGGCGGCTGGTACTTTGATAACTTTTATACATCTTACCAATTGATTAGGAACTCGGTTTAGATTTGCACTTGATGAACTCTGATAAACAAAGAGGATTAATTATGATTATAATGATGGTGATGATGACGATAATAATAATAATAATAATAATAATAATAATAATAATAATAATAATAATAATAACAAATTTTTATCTACTTGGTCATTCTATGAATGTTGTTCGTCAGTGACGGAAATAAATCATAATAATAATGTTGTTAATATCATGTTTAAAATATCAACTTTGTGTGTATGTGTTGTAGCAGTGCAACTTCAAGTTCAGATACGTAAACTGTTTTGATGTATAAAATTCATTACTTTTAGCGTGACTTGAAATTTGTTCATAGTTTTTGTTACAGATTAAAAAAATATCTCATCCTCGAATTCGATCCTTTAGTGAAATGACATCTACAAGATCCCCATGAACAATGGAATCTGAATCGACACTCTTATGAATATACCTACTGTAGCTAGCTGCGCCGTATCTTTCCGGTCGGTACTTTCATCAAGAGCTATAGTGAGTAACAAGTGAAAGTTTTCATTCTTGCTATCAGTTGTTCCTCCAAGTTATCTCCCATTTATGATACGCACTCTGCAACAATATTACGAGACAAACATATAGATTTAAAATCATTAACGTATTCCGGACATATCCCTTTTGCAACAGCTATGAGACAGCCTTCCACAAATTCTCCGTCAGTAAATAGCTTTGAAGCCGTTGCAATAATTTCACAAATTTTGTAGCTAGCACGAACCAAGCTTATTCTACTAACACCCGATTATGATGATGATGATGATGATGATGGAAGGTTTTCTGAATTCAATCTTGATTTTAATTCTTCAACAGCCTTTTCACGAGTGAAACCGGATAACTTTTCTGGTCCATAAGCTTCAGCATGACGTATAGAATTAAAATGCCTTTTAATATTATGATGGCTAAAGTATCCAAGTTCCTTTCTACATATTAAGCAATGTGCCTTTCCGTCCTTTAAGATAAATAAATATTTATCTGTCCACTCACTATTGAATCGTCGTTCCATATCCATACCAGCCGCCGAGTTGATAAACACACTGCGTACAGAACACTGCTACAGCGAGCTGACTGACTGTCGTTTCAGCTCAGCTACGGTAGGAAACAGTATTAATCGTTTCACAGTTTGAGAGCGCTGTTCGACATCCCTGGCTTACACTGTAATCTGAGACTTACTATGCTTGACACTTCTGTTCTGTGAAGGATCGGGTAGCCGAACTGCCGCGCTCTTGTACAAGTAGGGGAAACTCGGCAAATTTGACAATATGGGAAATTTGGCAGTATTCTTGTATTTCTTTATTGCCAAATTTCCTCCAGAGTTTTAAGACGTTCAATGACACCTTCATAGAGTGCAACATCTGACTGTTCTTTTAGTTTTCGTTTCATCCGTATTCGCGCATTATAGTGGCAGATATTGTTACTAATAGAAAGAAGTGTTGAATACTTCCTGTTGACGTGGTGGTTGTGTGGACGTGTGTTTACAAAGACGGAAATAAAGTGTTGTTCATTACCTACGTATGTTTGAGCATTACATATCAAAAGCTGAGATTCCATATTATAAGGTAAGCCATTTATAGGCCTATAATTAATATTTTCTGTTAATAACACATCAGGCCTTAGCTCGTTTTATGTTCTTAGCAAAAACTGTCTTCTCCAGGGTAGTGTGAATTAGCCATTTTCCTTTATAGTGATATATTGCTGCTCTCTTTGAACAAGAATGTGTACTCGATGATAAATTTTAAGAGTAGGGACGTATGAGGGATTTTTACAGTCTTCAATGCAGCACTGTGTGTGGTGTGTTGCAGATATGCCAAGGGAACGAGGACATTATTCTGAAAAATATTCCAAAGTTGATTTGCGGGCTGCGGTTGGGAGTGTTTTGAAAGATAGATGGTCGACTTATAAGGCTTCTAAGAAGTACAATGTGCCCTTTAACAACTTAAAGAGGTTTCAGTATGCGTCCTTAGGACCCGATGACGTTGTCATTCCCAAGAAAGAAGACCCCTAGCTCTAACCGTTGACGAAGAGCAAAAACTGGTGACATATGTATTCATAATGCAAGAACTTGGGTTTGAGCTATCGGCAAAAGAAATTAGAAGACAACCCTTCAATATAATTAATAAGAGTGGTCGGAAAAATCCATTCATTTTTTTTTTTTTTTGCTTTTGTTTTGTGTTTATGATATTTAGTGACTTCTTGTCCCAGTAAATTAAGTCTTATAAACCTTGTACCACTGTTTTATTTTTAAAAATTTGCGTTTTAATCCTATTGCCTAATTACCCCTGTATTACTGCCAATTTATCCTGATGAAGTACCAAATCTGGAAACATGTCATTTATTATTTATTAGTGTGTTATGTGTAAAGTAATTTAAATTTGTAGAATTTTCCTTCAGAAGTTTATTGGGATTTAATGTTTAAACACATTCCATAATAGAGGAATATTTAATTTCAGAATATGTAACTACAAACTGTGTCAAAATACAAATATTGCCAAATTAGACGAGTCTCTCCTACAGTGAATTTAACCCAGGTTAAGATAATGATGACAATGACATTTGAATTAATGATGGCGAAATGAGTCCGAGGTCCAGCGCCGAAAGTTCTGCTTCAATTGGTTGAGAAACCTCAACCAGGTAACTTGTCATAACCAGGATTTTAACCCAGGCCCTCTCGTTTCACCGTCAGACATGCTTACTGTGTGGAGCCTGCAGTAGCATTTATGACCGATGTCGAGAAATTAAATAGTCATGTGTTATATCGGTTGTTCCAGGCAACCCGTTCACCACCAATTCTTCATTTATGAAACAAAGTATAAAGTTTTATAACATGTTGGCTAATGACGTTAAAATTTTGGATATGAGACATTTTAAGATTGTATTAAAAAACATTTCACTATCCATCCATATTATAGAATAAGTGATTTTCATGGTATGCTTAAAAATGTGTTGCTTTGACTTATGTTGATTGTCTGTAGACACAAGCCAAACTTAATAAAGGCTATCTATCTATCTATCTCTCTATCTATCTATCTATCTATCTATCTCTATCTATCTATCTATCTATCTATCTATCTATCTATCTATCTATCTATCTATCTATCTATCTATCTATCTATCTATCTATCTGTCTGTCTGTCTGTCTGTCTGTCTGTCTGTCTGTCTGTCTGTCTGTCTGTCTGTCTGTCGATCTGTCTGTCTGTCGTCTGTCTGTCTGTCTGTCTGTCTGTCTGTCTGTCTGTCTGTCTGTCTGTCTGTCTGTCTGTCTGTCTGTCTAAGAAAGTGAAGTTTTGTCGAACTTACGGTTGGTTGTATGGATGCTCTGGGACATTCTGTATACTAATGTGTAAAATAATTTGTTAGAGAGAGAAAGAGAGAGAGAGAGAGAGAGTAACGGAAGTAATGAAAACGTATTACCGTTACAGCTGTACAGCACGATAATGGCTGTGCCTATAGTGTATTAATTCTGAAGCCGGCACAATATTAAACAAATGTCGATGGCAATAATCGTAGTGCGCTTCGAACAAATTGCCAGTATTAAGAGCGACCATTTGCATTAACTTTAATGTTAAAAGTTTGGAAATATATATATTGTTATAAATGCAAAGTGACGTATTTATAAGTTACAGTGTACAGTATTTCGACTCGCTAATTACCAATGCCTTGTTACAGGCATGAACAATATTTACTAGAGCATAAATTCAACTACAAACGTTATCAGTAACATCGGCAGGTGCATAGACAAAGGCTTAGCTTAATTCATGGCTCTCTTATTCTCCATAGTGTTAGATTATTATACTGAAGAATTTATCTTTGTTATGTACAGTAGTGACAAAAAAACCGGACCGAGTCTTGTAGCTGATTTCAGAGCCTTGTTCACTTCAGAGCACGATAGACTGGTAACTAAGACTTTCGTGGTTCGAATCCTGCCTGGGAAGGAAACTTTTTTTGTTTCTTTATTCAAATTTATTCCCAATACTTTTCGATTGCTGGTAAAATTCATGTTCTGGGAATAATAAGTTAATTAAGTAGTAAAATATCGCTCCAATCGAAAAGTATTGGGAATAAATGTTAATAAGGAATATATATATATATATATATATATATATATATATATATAATTCTCAGGCAGGATTCGAACCACGAAAGTCTTGGTTACCAGTCTATCGTGTTCTGGAGTGAACAAGGCTCTGAAATCAGCTACAAGGGTCGGTCCGGTTTTTTTTGCCACCACTGTACATATACACTGGGATCATAGATTTGAGGCAATTTAAAAAAAAAGGAATAGTTTATAAAGTGTAATAAAAGATTATGTATGTTTTGAAGCAAGAATAATCCAAAAACAGGTTGTCCACCCGTCTGGAAAACAGGGAATACTGTGAAATATCAAGGAATTCCGTAAATTACGGGAAAACCGGGAAAAGTTGGGGAATTCCGACGAAAATCCTAAGTTTCATTCTTTCTTCCGTCAAATAATACCAACCACACTTAATTAGCGAACGGTTGACCAATACTTCAAATTATTTGTAGAATATAAATGAAAGTTTTATATGATATTCTTATTACAAGATTTACAAGATTTTTATTGCAAGCAAAAATTACATACAATAACAAAGATTTTACAATACTATTGTAATACTTGTATATGAATATTCTTCAAAATTCGAAATTGATTACAAATCTCATAGTCAAATTGTCTACATATTACAATTTATTTTAACTGGGTCACACCCGAAAAAGCAAGATGCTTGAGGTCGGGTGTGGCCAATAATGAAAACTGGATAGCAGAAAAAATAATAATAAATAAAATAATAGTGATAATATTGAAGCTGGTATTCTCATGAAACTAATTCTATTAATTAAAATCTATGACAGCATAACGTACAGGAGAGTCCATATAGGGCAGTTTCTGTCAGATGCTTTTCCAATTCATGCGGAGTAAAGCAAGGAGATGCACTATCACGTATACTTTGTAACTTTGCTCTAGAATATGTCATTATAAAGGTTCAGGAAAACAGAGAGGATTTGGAATTGAACGGGTTACATCAGTTGTTTGTCTGTGGGGATGACGTGAATATATTAGGAGAAAATCCACAAACGATTAGGGAAAACACGGAAATTTTATTGAAGCAACTAAAGAAATAGATTTGGAAGTAAATCCCAAAAATATAAAGTATGTGGTTATGACTCGTGACCAGTATAGGGCCTATAGTACGAAATAGAAATATCATTACCTCAGAACAACAGTGGAATGTCTTGCAAAAATCATATTTTAAATAATGAGGATAAAAATTGCTATTGGAAATCGAGTGCAATGTGTAAATAAAGTTTTGATTTAATATGAAGCTAAAAAACAAGGAACTGACAAGTACCACTGATCTACAAAATGAAGCTAACTTAAACTTAATTAATCTCGAAACCACAGTTTGTCAAGATAACCCACTGTAGTTCTGATTAAACGATATAAAAATTGGAAATTTATCCTTTGAAGAGGTAGAAAAATTCAAATATCTTGGAGCAACAGTAACAAATATGATGGATACTCGGCAGAAAATTAAACGCAGAATAAATATGGGAAATGCCTGTTATTATTCGGTTGAGAAGCTTTTGTCATCCAGTCTGCTATCAAAAAAGGTGAAAGTTAGAATTTTTAAAACAGTTATATTACCGGTTCTGTATGGTTGTGAAACTTGGACTCTCACTTTGAGAGGGGAACAGAGGTTAAGGGTTTATGAGAATAAGGGGCTTAGAAAAATATTTGGGGCTAAAAGGGATACGTTACATGAAAATGGAGAAAGCTACACAAGACAGAACTGCAAGCATTGTATTCTTCACCTGACATAATTAGGAACATTACATCCAGGGGAACTTACGTTTTGCAACAAATACCTGCAATATATTACAATATTTTCACCGTGTTATTTTATATTCCACGAAACAGATATGATGTTTATGTTAAAATATCCATAATTACACAGATGACTCCTGACATAATTACGATCATTAAATCCAGACTTCTGAGTTAGGCAGGGCATTGGAGCACGTATGGGTGAATCCAGAAATGCATAGTGTGTTAGTTGGGAGGCCGAGACGTAGTTGGGAGGATAATATTAAAATGGATTTGAGAGAGGTGGGATATGATGGTAGGGATTGGATTGATCTTGCTCAGGATAAGGACCGATGGCTACATTGAACCTCCGGGTTGTTTAAAATCCGTAAGTACTCGTAAGTAAGAGTGTAAATGAATCTCAGACAATGAAGCCGAGCAGGTTCTATTTCGCCATTAAAATTTCCAACTTGGCAACATTCTGTTTTAGCTGCTTAAAAGTTCAGAAGTCTCTCTGTTCCGACGTAAATAATTAGAGACTGCTTTGCATTCAGCGTTCATTGCAATTCCTTGTTCTTGAGCTCCATTTCCTAGCCAATTAAGACTTATGAGTAATAAATGCCTCTTTAGATAAGCAAGGTATACTTTTCTTGTATTTGGTTCTGGAACAGACTCGGTTCTTTCAAGAATGTAATCTGCTTGAATTGAGATAATTCGCATACATTTACAGAATTGAGACAAACTTAGGTTATGGAAATTTATCCTGTTTTTTTTTACTTTGTTATTTAACGACGCTGTACCAATTACGAGGTTATTTAGCGTCGATAGGATTGGTGATAGCAAGATATTTGGCACGATGAGGCCGAGGATTCGCCATTGATTATCTGACATTTACCTTATGGTTGGGGAAAACCTCGGAAAAACCCAACCAGATAATCAGCCCAAGCGAGAATCGAACCCGCGCCCGAACGCAACACCGGATCGCCAGGCAAGCGCCTTAGCCGACTGAGCTGCGCCGGTGGCTTTTTTCCTGTTTTGTATGTATATTATATTTATGTTTACTTACTTACAAATGGCTTTTAAGGAACCCGAAGGTTCATTGCCGCCCTCACATAAGCCCGCCATCGGTCCCTATCCTGTGCAAGATTAATCCAATCTCTATCATCATATCCCACCTCCCTCAAATCCATTTTAATATTATCCTCCCATCTGCGTCTCGGCCTCCCCAAAGGTCTTTTTCCCTCCGGTCTCCAACTAACACTCTCTATGCATTTCTGGATTCGCCCATACGTGCTACATGCCCTGCCCATCTCAAACGTATTTAATGTTCCTAATTATGTCAGGTGAATACAATGCATGCAGCTCTGCGTTGTGTAACTTTCTCCATTCTCCTGTAACTTCATCCCGCTTAGCCCCAAATATTTTCCTAAGCACCTTATTCTCAAACACCCTTAACCTATGTTCCTCTCTGAGTGAGTGAGAGAGTATATTATATTATATTATATTATATTATATCATATTAATATGTTCGAGTCACTTAGTAGTAAATGCCCCTGTTGGATAAATCGTAAAACAGCGAACGCCAGTAGGGGAAGTTATCCCCACCCTCGCCGCTCGGCACCTCGCTCGCCTGAGCTCTCGCTCTCTACTGGCTCTCTCTACTATCTGCCCCGCTTCGGTGGATCATTGCCTACTGCCAAGCACGTATTTCATATTTTTACAACACAATACAACCAAATTAATGTGCATTAGACAACAAGACATCCAACGACACACATTGCATTTCTGCAATACGTTATGGCAGTTCCCTTGAATATAAATAGATTCATTTTCCCTTCTACCACCAATTGCTACCTGCTAACATCAGGGACTGTCGAAATAAAATTGAATTCAAACGCAAACTTACTAGGCACTTGGTCAGTAATTGATTTCTTGTAAATAGTTTCCTTAATCTATCACAAAATATTTCAATATCCAGTAATTTCATCACTATACAATTTTGTTATTCTAGGTTTAATTTTTAATTCAGTAAATATAAAATATTCTTTGTTTTTCTATGATAAATTATCTAGCTTTAATTATTCAGGTAATCTTTTCGTACTTTGATTTTTATTGTAATTGGAAACTTAATACTAATTGTAATTTTATTCTTCATATTATAGTTTGAATCTCCTGGTAGAGGGGCAGAGAAGGCCTCACGGCCTTATCTCTACCGGGTTAAATTAATAAATACTACTAATACTACCAACTCGCCTCGGTAGCCGAGAGGTCTATAGCGTGACCAAAAAGCGTGCTTGCGTTTCGTTAGGAACATCGACGGATCGAATACTACCCTCCGCAAAGTCATCGTAGAGCGCTTCGAACAAATAGCCAGTAACCTATTAAGAGCAACCATTTGCATTAACGTTTTTTTTAACACAGAACCTGTTTCTATAAAAAAACATGCAGGAGGTCGCAGGTGAAACTCAGTACGAGAAGCAGCTATCTCTTTGCTTGGTCTCCAAACTCCTCAGATCTAACCCCTCCTGACTTCTTCGTGTAGAATTAAAGACGTTGTCTCTTCTCAGAAACCCAGGAACATTGATGATCTGAGAGTAAAAATTACTCAAGCTTTTCAACGAATCACCCCTCTTATGTTACAACGGACATGGGCTGAATTGCATCACCGTTATGAGTTGTGCAGGGTGCGCAATGGGGGTCATGTTGAGCTCTGAGGAATCTCCCATCTTTCAGTGTTGTATGCATAAAGTTTGAACAAATAAAGTTCAATAGTAAATGTTTTTTTATTTTCTCACTACACTAAGGCTCGCTGCGTGCCCAGGTTTCGAACACGCAACCCCACTCGTTTCTAGGCCAGGTCCCTCCATACGTCGCCATTGTGCGTTCCGTGAATGCTATGGAATGATGACGGAATGATGTAGATGCGTGATATGGGGAAAAACAGGAGAACCCCGAGAAAACCCCAACTGCGAGTTTGTCCGCCGCAAGTGTCACTATGAGTTTTCCAATGAAAAGTTCCAGATTAAGTCGGAACTCGAACCCGGAATGCCTGCGTGTCTGACCACTCAGTCACCGCAAGGATATGTTCCATACTATACTCATCTGCTATACAACGGAATCAATAACTAACAGACTTCTCCATGCGTCGCCAAGTTGATACAGCGTCTTTAAATATCTAAGAGATAAGTCATGTTGTTAGGTTTACATTAGTCATGTAAATCGATAGTAATAATAAATCTGTAGCCGAAATTTTTCTGGTAATTTTCGATTTTCCAAAAATAATTGGTCCTAACATATATAATTAACCACCTTGAAACCGAAAATCGCTTTTTTGAAATTTTTGTTTGTATGTCTATCTGGATGTTTGTTACCTTTTCACGCGATAATGGCTGAACCGATTTATATGAAAATTTGAATATAAATTAAGTTCGTTGTAACTTAGATTTTAGGCTATATGGCATTCAAAATACTTTATTTAAAAGGGGGTTATAAGGGGCCTGAATTAAATAAATCGAAATATCTCGCTTATTATTGATTTTTGTGAAAAATATTACATAACAAAAGTTTCTTTAAAAATAATTTCCGTTAAGTTTTATTCTATACAAAATTTTTATAGGACTGATATTTAATGAGATAAATGGGTTTTAAAATTACAATAACAACGCCATCTAAGGCGCTGTACCGAAATAAAAACAAATGACTTCGTCTATAAGGGGCCTTGGAAAACAACAATCGAAAGCTATTAAACATAGCTGTTTGTATGAAGTAATATAGGAAGCTAATTAATTGTTTAATTATTATTTCACCATTGGAAAGTGTAGTTTCTCTAGATGGACATAATTCTACAATGTTATTACAGTAACTTCTGGAACATATAGCAAGTAATATAATGTATACACATTAAAACTAAATGATATGTCAATCTCCATTAAACTATGGTTGTATGTAATAACAATTAAGAAACATGTTAAAGGAATTGTCATTGCACCAAATGATTGCTCTCTGGACCAAAATGATCGCATTTTAATTATTTAAATACAATTTAAATTAAGTAACATATTAAACCATTATCTTTCTATCAAACACGAATGTTCCCTGGATCAAACGTCCTATTTTAATTATGTAATTACTTTATATTTATTTCTAACAGATGCAGCGGAGCGCACGGTTACGGCTAGTTACAGTAATAATAATAAAGTAGCTTCATATGATACGTAGTTGGTATCGTATACTACAAATATTATAATTATTTGCTAATGCAAAAATCAGAGTACACAAGGATTTTTGGCTGGATTCCAATTCACAAAAGCAAACCCGGAAATTGAAAGCGGACGACCTACCTGAAGCCTTGTTAATTACAGAACAGTGATTGAACCAAATGGAATGAAATCTAAATGTCAGTGTGCAGGCGAGGGAAAAGTATCAACAGTCCTTTCGTGACATTTCTGCAAATGAAACTGTTCCGGAAAATAACGGATGATCGTAGAGGAGAGATATGCAGATGCGTTTTTTGTTGCTGAACTGGATGCTTCCGGCCACTGTGTTCTCCTTCGCAGTGTTGCCACACTAATAAACACAACGTGTCAGGGAATGGTGTCCAAGAAAATAATAAATACGAAGTAAAATATTTATTGTAGTTGGATTAGTCTGCAGGCACATTGGAGGCACGCTTGGGCAAGTAAAATGGAATCGTCTGCGTGCCCAAGCGTGCCTAGAAGCTTGCTCTGGAAGTGTGGTCACATTGGATGCGTAATTCCATTCTAGAGTTGGGCAACGCGATTATTTTTCAGAAGTCGATTCCAACGATTCAATCATTTGAATCGATTCTAACGATTCGTTCCCGATTCTTCTCAGTCTGCGATTCCAACGATTCGTCAACGAACGACTTAAGGACAAAACCACGCGAAGAACAAAACGTTCTACATCTCTCGCATAGATGGAATAAGAGGCGAGACATTGGATTGCTTTATCATTGGCTGGAACCATTCAGCATGACCTCCATTAGTCTACAAAATTACCCAAGATAATGTTTCTAAATTATAATTTATCAACTGAACATTATTACAAAGTACATTTTTTTTTGCTTACATCTCTATTTAACTATGCAAATTTGGGTTTGTGTTAATTATTTTCCATACTTAACAAATGCAGTATTTTGAAGCTCGGGAGTATTCGGCAAAATGTCCGTTGACAGGTTACACCAAACAAGTAAAAGAATGGGTTACGATACCATGTCAATTCGTTACTATTCTTTTGAACGACGATTTTCTTTTGAACGACGAAATCACGAATCCCGATTCTTATTTGTTTCGAATGAACGATTCGTTCACGAATCGCAACTCTATTCCATTCCAATGTCCAGTACAGTTGTCGAAATGGAGTCCTCGAATGAAGAGCATCTAGTATTAGGAAATGGAGTGTTGAAGTTTTTAGTGATAGATGAGGATGCATTATTACTATTCAAGAGTGTACAGATAGTAGGATATGCTGATGACTTGGATATAATGGAAAGGTCACTGCAATCTGGAGAAGAAGTATATAACCAGCTAGAGAGGACTGCTGTTAAGATTGGGCTTCAGATTAACGTAGATAAGACCAAGCGAATGATCCAAAGTAGAGATCGACTGAAATTACCGCAAATTTTGGATGAATTTGAGATGGTGGGTGGATTTAAGTATTTAGGCTAATTCTTAATTCTAATAATGATGAATGGACAGAGGTCAGAGTGCTGCATTGGAGTTAAATCGCTCGCCTGAACTCGGTCGAGTGTCGCACCCTCGAGTGAGATACGATCGGTCGTGATACGCTCGTAATAAATAGAAGCACAGTACAAGGTCATCTCACCGACATGTCTTATCTAGTATGGAAGGCGACAGATAAGATACACATATGTTTTGCTCACACGGTAAAAATAAGGCTTTATTTTCTGCGTTTATGATAACGTCTAATGGAACGTACCAAAACAGTAACATGAAGTTATAAATAAAATAGTATGAAAAACTTCTATATACAGTTATTATTGCTAATTAATAATTATTCAATATTTGATTTACTGTACCACATATATAATATGATAGGTCCATACATAGTGTTCCGTCTATATACTGCGACAATGTAGAAACGTTTTACTAAATATTATTGATATAGCAGTAGATTAATAACAATATTAGTACAGAGATAACGTCACAGAATATAAAATAAAACGAATAATCATGCTGCACAACTGTTACAGACGCAAAGATTGATACACTAATTATTAGAGATTATTATTATCATCATTGTTATTATTATTATTATTATTATTATTATTATTATTATTATTATTACTAGAAAACTTGATACAGTTCTTGCATTATCGCGATTGTGTTCTCCGTTTATAATAATTACATTTACATCCAATAACATCTATCAGATGTGGCAAAAACAAAATCACTCCTGTGTGTGTGTGGGGGGGGGGGAATACCTACAAAATTTATATTACATTTTAAAGCAAAGTTTTGTAGTTGTACTATGGAGAGGTTAGTTAAACACTGCAAAGTTTTGAAATGATAAACATCTATGATGTTACTACACAGTTCATCACTGTAACAAGAACGAATGTCTAACGCTCGGCTTATATCGTTCGAGGATTTATCGCTCGTGACAATTTTACCCATCATGCATGTGCGCTACCTATCGGATTATGCTATGAACTACTTGGCGCTCGAGCGAAAACGTCCGATGCAGACCTCTGACAAAGGTACAACGGAGAATTTCACAAGCAAATAAGATATATTTTGCGGTACTGGAAATAATGAAATCTAATTGTGTACGTAGAAGAACAAAAGTGAAAATTTATAAAACTATTATTAGAAGTGTCTAATGTTATGGAAGTGAAGTCTGGGTCATGATAAAAAAGATGGAAATGGCATTGGGAGCATTTGAACGGAAAATCCTCAGAAGGATTTTCGGACCAGTCCATCAGAATGCACAATGGAGAATCAGGTACAACGATGAATTATATAAATTGTACAATGATAATTAAAATTTAGAAATTTTCTCACTATTCGTGAGCTGCTACATGGGACAAAGAATACTTAGCCATATAAATGTTTACAAGTTCAGTGAACCATTAATTTTGTTTTGACAATGAAACTCCTACAAGTACATAGCTGCAAATACAGTTTGTGATTGGTGGAAATATACCTAGCTTTAGAGAGGCAAGTGTTACAAAAAAGTAAAGAATGCTAATGAACTTGGTTTCATTTCGAATATAGGTGATGCTTCAGGAGAGCAATTGATCCTTTCAATGCTGCTAAAGTTACAATCGGAATTATAGATGTAGGTATTCCAAGCCTCTTAACACATCTTTCATGAAGAGAGTAGCGGTACCTCTTGCTCCAACCAGAAGCCCGATTACTTCAAGCTCTTCTAGCTGGTACTTTTGGAGGTAATATGTAATGGTAGGATTGCAGATATTCTTTTTTTCCTTATCCACTTCTGCTGGCTGTTCCTCATTCGTTTCGAAACGCACAGTGGGATCAATTATGAATCCAGATCTTGTAGATTGCTTGAAAGCTATTATATCTATGCGCCGTGTACTGCCAGTGACGGAGAGACCATGTACTTCTTCAAAGGTGTTGTAATCGGCATCTTTAAGGGCAGTGGCTATAATTGATCGTACTTGGTGGTGTCTAGTGTATCGCAGACCTTCGCCGTGCGGACAGGATCCCAGGACGTGTGGAAGAGTTTCAACCTCGTTGTGGCAATGCCTACAACGGTTGTCCTGTCACTTTTATCAAGCTTCGAAGACTGGAATGGGCTGGTCACGTACACAGGATGGATGACCACAGGGACCTAAGAGAATACTCCAAGGAAGAATATATGGTGTAAGACCTAAGGATAGACCAAAAAATAGATGGATTGATTCGGTGAATGAGGATGCAAGGGTTTTGTTGGAGACAGCAGCTTGGAGGCGAACGGCAAAGGAGAGAGAAGAATGGAGGAAAAGGATAGAGGAGGCCAAGGCTCGATTGCGGGCTGTAGTGCCATAATAGAAGAAGAGGATGCATTAAGGGATGAATGGGTGAACGAATATTTTAAGTCAGGGAGGAAGATGGAGAGTATAAACGAATTTTGTGCGAGATCGTGCGTATTTGCTTGTTTTCCGCACAGAACCAATACGCGGTAAGTGTGAAATACCAATTCAGTATTCCCAACGTAACACACATAACAATTTCCCTCTTCTTACCGCTTAAGCGCGACATTCATTTTACTGCTTTAGGCTTTTAACATATTATTTTTAGAGATGTTTAACATAGTAATAATTATAAATTGGAAACTTACCACTGCAATTTCACCTGAATTGCACTGTAAATTATTGTTTTTAAATATTTGTAAAAATTAAGTAAACTCTACTACTCCACGAAACTTATTGCATTCATGATACAAGTAACATTAAGGAAGCCGTGAAAAAATCAACAAGATTCCAGATGCCGATGTTATTAATGCAATATGTTATATAAATAATATTGTTAAAATATTAAAATGAAAAATAAATCATTACATAACCTCACCGTTTGTTTTAAGTTCGCATTTATAGACTGGGGGTAAAAAAAAAGACACG
Source organism: Periplaneta americana (assembly GCA_025594305.2). Taxonomy (NCBI): domain Eukaryota; kingdom Metazoa; phylum Arthropoda; class Insecta; order Blattodea; family Blattidae; genus Periplaneta; species Periplaneta americana. The sequence goes on from JAJSOF020000041.1 coordinate 140,767, forward strand.
TATAGCACGGCCTGCTGGAGTATAGTAAACAAGGAAAACATTTTAAAGCAACAATGTTGAAGATAAATATTTTTGTTTTGCAAATTTGCCGTCATTGAACAGAAACCAAGATGGAGATTTCATTGCAATTAATTAGAAATTCCTCTTTCAGGTATGTAATAAACGATCTTCGCACAAAATAATGTACGATACACGAGCGGTATGTTTGTTTTCATGTTTTCGGAAATTAAAAAAAGCTCAACTACGTTTCGCTTTTTCAATCTTTTCTTCGACCATGAAAACGTCAACATACCGCTCTTGTAACGTATATTACTATTCCCGATCTTCTTTAATTATTTTAGAATGTCCTTACAAGATGCATCCCAGATTGCCCTTCTTTCTTGAATACATGCTTTTAGTATTTCAACGTCCATTGTGGAAAAAAAATCAGTCCCAAAAATAGCCACAAATATCACGGCACACTGGCAAGTGTGCTATAAAAAATAAATTTATTTGATCGGTGGAGACGGGTGAACAAGCTTGTGCTTGTAACTTGCTTCCAGTGTGAACACCTTCGCCGCGCCACCAATAGTTTCAAACGGACATTCACTAATTTTGTTTCTTCAGGCACGCAGGTGCTTCCATTTTACTTGGCCAAGCGTGCCTCTAATGCAGTGACATGGATAAATATATAATAGGATGCGAAACTGCGGTCAGCACCATCTGGATTTGGGGGTTTGAAATAAGGTGATCAGCGCCCAACGTCGTAGATGGTGAACATTAGAACTACGTGTTGGGTACATTACCCAGAGTTCTCTATTTATCCGTTCGAGATATTGCTGTAAGGGAGAGTCGAAGAGACGAGATGGCGGACTGAAACTTGCTATTAAGTGAACATAAAGTGATACTACGTGTGTATAAGCTGCGTATGTTAAACAGTGATGTTTATGGACGTTGTGAAAATAGTGTTGTTGAATGTATTGTAAAGTAATAGTAATATAATACTCGTAAATTGAACTATCTAAGTAGTTCTTGCAGACTTTTCCATTGTGCTGTAGGCTACAATAAATACCCAAAGAATACAATCCCAATTATCTAACCTTTTGCTTTATTTTTGTCTCTGTCTGGTTATATTTTAATCGGGTAGTGTAAAACACATCGTCGCTTTTATCTCCCTGTTGGCTTCGGTAAGAATTTTCAGTAGAATATGCTGTGAGGAATAAAACTGTAAATGTTGGGTTAGTTTTGAATGTCTATGAGGGTGGGAGGGAATATTTTCTGCACAGTTTAACATTTTCGTCACCAGGTGCGCTGCTAAATGCATGGAGTAATTACTCTTTTCGCTACTTGGTGCGCTGCTAGATGTAATAACGTCCCTCCCAGAAATAGATGGCAGCAAGATCAATTTCTAGAACAGCGCCTCTAGTATGTGTTACGGGAAACTCATTAAGTTTCGCATCCTATTATATATTTATCCATGGCAGTGATGTCAAAGCAAGCGCATTTTTCTGACCTTGACGTCGTGCGCGGGCATTAAGCGTTAGGAATGCTAGGAGGAATAAGCAGCCTGTTGGATTAAGAAAACAGTGGTGCACAAACTTAAAACGGAACGTGAAATTTTATGTCGTTATTTTTATATGGCTTCTTTCTGTTTGCTATTTTCTATATTGTCTGTAAAACAAAAATACTAACACCTCTTTCTTAGCCTAATATTGAAGTTGTGTTTTAAACATTAATAACATAAATAGTACGGAAGGAATATTTACACAAATTCCATAATAACTACAACTATACTGCAGTAAGCGAATTAAACACGTCATTCATAAAGAAAGTGTTATCCCAAAGAAAGACACTGAATAGGACATAAGTTGAAATTGATATTGATGGTATCTTTAGCCTTATAAAAGTAATCAAAACAATATTATAGTACAAAGCAAAGTTTTCTAGATATATGTTTTCACTGTAACTAATATTACATAATAAGACTCTTATCGCATTATGCTTTTAGGTGATATTGGTGCGCAACTTTCTGTTATCAGAATATTAAATTAGCTCGAAATCTACTGAAGCTATAGAGCTGACGTTTTACCAACACATAGGCACATATCTTTTGTTTGTGATGTAACAGTATTTGCTTTGTTAATTCATTTCCTTACAAACAATTTCCATGCGAATATTTTCAAACATTTTAATACATTATCTTCAGTAATACGTATTTACGATATATTAGATTTACGAAAACATTGTTTTAGTACCTGTAAAGCTACTAAACAAACATATCTGAAAATTTCACTTTTCTGTAAAAAAGTTGAGAAAATATTCCTTTTGAATAAAAAAGCAAACTTGTGAAAAATGAACATTAAAATTAAAACTTACATTCTTATAATGCACTTATACTTCTCAGACAAATCTAAAAATTAACATGGATACAGTTTTAATAAGTTCTCTTCCCTTTATCCATTGAATCAGTGCTGGCCATCCCTGTATATAGCTGGACCAAGCGGCATATACTACCTCTTTCGTCTGTCTCTTTCCTTTCCGCTGTAAAGCGCTCAGGCTCTCCTGGGCTCTAAAGCGTGCGCTTGCTCCTATGGGCATCAGTTGACATCACTGCTCTAATGTGACCGCAGCCTTATGAACTTACGCGTACAGATACGTAACACAAATAACGAAGTTTTTTTTATACATAGTCACAGTGGCTTCTTGAAAGAAAAAAAATTCCCGTAATCGGTCACAGAACCAAGTCAGTGTACTCGTACTAGCTCACGTTCCCGGCCTATGCACCATGCTGCAGTCAACGTGTGTAATCGGTCCCCAACATTACAGACCTAATTATATCGATGTATTGAAGGCAATCTGTCATCTGCGGGTATCCAGTGAAACGTCTGATTTCGTGCATAATATCAATGTACTTAGAATTTAAAAGTTACATATGGGCGCGAAGTTACAACTAATTAAAAACTGGGATATCGTAAAATGGGGTAATTTTGCACCTGCAGGGGTAACTTTGCACCATCTATGAAAAACGTTTGTGCGAGATCGTGCGTATTTGCTTGTTTTCCGCACAGAACCAATACGCGGTAAGTGTGAAATACCACATTCACTATTCCCAACGTAACACACATAACAATTTCCCTCTTCTTACCGCTTAAGCGCGACATTCATTTTACTGCTTTAGGCTTTTAACATATTATTTTTAGAGACGTTTAACATAGTAATAATTATAAATTGGAAACTTATCACTGCAATTTCACCTAAATTGCAATGTTAATTATTGTTTTTAAATATTTGAAAAATTAAGTAAAGTCTACTACTCCACGAAACTTATTGCATTCCTGATACAAGTAACATTAAGGAAGCCGTGAAAAAATCAACAAGATTCCAGATGCCGATGTTATTACTGCATTATGTTATATAAATAATATTGTTAAAATATTAAAATGAAAAATAAATCATTACATAACCTTAACGTTTGTTTTAACTTCGCATTTATAGACTGGGGGGAAAAAAAAAGACAGACGTATATCACGGCCTGCTGGAGTATAGTAAACACAGAAAACATTTTATAGCAACAATGTTGAAGAAAGATATTTTGGTGTTCCGAAGTTGGCGTCATTAAACAGAAACCAACATGGAGATTTCATTGCAACTAATTAGAAATTCGTCTTTCAGGTATGTAATAAACGATCTACGTTTCGCTTTTTCAATCTTTTCCTCGACCATGAAAACGTCAACATACCGCTCTTGTAACGTATATTACTATTTTATAGGTCTAGGGGTGTTACCGTGAACCAATATTATCTGTTCATCACTTCCACCAATAGGTGGAATACGTGTACAGTATTTTTCCACTATTTGTTTAGGATATTTCTATGCCTTAACAACAGAACGTGTGCATAATTTGATTGAAATATAGATCAAATTAAGTATCTTTCATCACAGATGTTGTGCACAATCTCAATTGAATTTGAGGCTAAATTGGGGTTACTTTGCACAATAACATAAACGAAGATTTTTTTAAAATTTCAATTGCATTAGTTTCATTTGAGGACCATCCATGAAGTTTAAAAACGCTTACTGTAATTCACGGGCGGCCGGGCAGCTCAGTTAGTAGAGCAGCTGGCTACGGACTGGAAGGTCCGGGCTTCGATCCCATGTGGTGACAGGATTTTTTCTCGTTGCCAAACTTTCAGAACGGCCCCGAGGTTCACTCAGTCTCCTATAAAATTGAGTACCGGGTCTTTCCTGGGGGTAAAAGGCGGTCAGAGCGTGGTGCCGACCACACCACCTCATTCTAGTGCCGAGGTCATGGAAAGCATGGGGCTCTACCTCCATGCCCCCCCCCAAGTGCCTTCATGGCATGTTACGGGGATACCTTTTTTTTTTACTATAAGTTAATTCACACTTTGTATTACAGGTAAATTACTTGAATTTGTTTTTCTTTTTATTTCATACTAGCCGTACCCGTGCGCTCCGCTGCACCCGTTAGAAATAAATATAAGGCAATTACATAATTAAAATAGGACATTTGATCCAGGGAATATTCGTGTTTGATAGAAGGATAAATCGTTTAATATATTACTTAATTTAAATTATATTTAAATAATTAAAATGGAATAATTTTGGTCCAGAGAGCACTCATTTGGTGCAATGACAATTCCTTTAACATGTTTCTTACTTTTTATTAAATGCATCCATAGTTCAATGAACATTGACATCATTTACATTTAATGTGTATACTTTATTTTACTTGTTATAATATGTTTCCATTGAATTATGGTAATAACTTAATTTTAATTCTTGTTTTCTACGTATTCAGTAAATGGCGCTTGGCCCACTATGGTTCTGAACCCTTCAAATAACTTAAATAACTTAAATTATATTATATTATATTATATTATAATATATTATATTACATTATATAAAAAATGTGTTGATAACGGATATACACCGATAAGCACGTTTTTAATTTGTTATGGGGGCTCTTGAATCTCAGGAGGAACAAATTTTATTTTACAACAGGGCAACATAATCTGCTTGGCTCATTACCCAAATTTTTTGCATTGCATTTAATGCATATGTATTTTATGTATTTAACTCGATTCAATTGAGCAGAGTTAAAATTTCGATTATAAAATAATGAAATGCTAAGCTAACATATTATTACTGCATACTAAATCAATACACTCTCGTTGTTCGTTAATTCTGTGAGATAAACATTATTTTAAGAAATACAGGGAACAAATACACAGAATAGCCTATCAAGTTTTCTTTGCATAAGAAGCTATTTTAATCTTACCTGTCCTCAATTCACTCAGAAGTTACTGTAATAACATTATAGCATTATGTCCATCTAGAGAAACTACACTTTCCAATGGTGAAATAATAATTAATTATACAAATCGGTTAATTTAGCTTCCGATATTGCTTCATACAAACACAGAAACATTTTCTGTAGGCTATGATTCATAGCTTTCGATTGTTGTTGACCAAGGCCCCTTATAGACGAAGTCATTTGTTTATTTCATTACACGGCCTTAGATGGCAGTTATTTTAATTTTAAAATTCATTTATCTAATTAAATATGAGTCCTATCAAAATTTTTCAAAGAATAAAACTTATCGGAAATGATTTTTAAAGAAACTTTTGTTATGTAACATTTTTCATAAAAATCAATAATAAGCGAGATATTCCTGATTTATTTAATTCAGGCCCCCTTATAACCTCCCTTTTAAATAATGTATTTTGAATGCCATATAGCCTATAATCTAAGTTACAACGAACTTAATTTATATTCCAATTTTCATCGAAATCCGTTCAGCCATTATCGCGTGAAAAGATAACAAACATACATACAGACAGACAGACATACAAACAAAAATTTCAAAAAAGCGATTTTCGGTTTCAGGGTGGTTAATTATATATATTAGGACCAAATATTTTTGGAAAATAGAAAATTACCAGAAAAATTTCGGCTACAGATTTATTATTAGTATAGATTAAAGTCATACATGGTCTCTCACTGCTAAACTTGGTAACAATCTCCAAATATGCCAAAGGAAAATGTTGAGAAGGATACTAGGCTTATCACTGAGGGTCATAGTTCCAAATCAAGTGCTCCAAAAGATATCAGCAATTGGTTCGGCTTGGATAGCTCCCAGTGAATAAAAACAAAAAGTGCTGTTATCAAGGCAGTGACAAAATCATTCAAATCTTGCAAGTGAACTGAAAGGCAGGATATTATGGATTATGAATGGGAGGATGTAAATTGGGAGACTAAGTCCATCCAAGAAAGTATCAAGAAAGGGCTTGCTTATATTCCATTCCAGAACTTGACACAAAATAATACGTATAATTTTTAGTGCTGTTATCTCGACTTGTCATTCGAAAGAACTGAAAATATTTTTGGAACAACATTTTAGAAGAATGTGACCACTTATATTCAAATTTTGTGTAGTTTTTTCAAAAACGTTTTGTCCGTGTTACTATTTATAGCAGTTTTTGAATCTGTGTTTCCATTTTTTCTGTTCCTGATACATTATATTTTCATTATTTAACACGTGTATGATGCAATGTAACATCAGCAGTGGCATACTTTGCACCACCCCTCTTAAAACTCTGGCGGTGCAAAGAAACTCCAACTATGGGTAACTTTGCACCAATTTTTGGCAGATTATAAATTTCAAAAGACATTTATTTTCGAAGATACATTCTTGCATACTCCTAGAACGTATAAAATAAATACCCGTATCAAAATTAGACATTTAAAGACTACATACAGACTGAAAACAAATTATTAACTAGAAAATAGTGCAAAGTTACCCCATTTTACGGTATGCTACTGAAAAACACTGTATTTTCCGAACAATAAAATAGACATTTAATGTTACCATTTTGTCTTTCACACAGAACTTGTAATTCTGTGCGACTGCTCTGGAGTCGTGTATGGAGTTACCCCGTTCATTCCTAGCAAAGTGTCACGTCATGTAAGCTCGAAGAACTCCTATCCAGACGGCATACTATGCCTATATAAGTGCAAGATACGATCGTAATAGACCGGAAGCACCTGCGTAGCGAGGGGATGCAAGAGTGGCGAGGGCACTGATCTCAGCGATGATAATTTTAATTGGTAATGACCTGAAGAAGTAATTCTATTTTGTTGCAGGCCTATGTTCTTAAAAGTGCGAAATAATAGTGTTATTATATTCGTAAATGAGGAAACTGTATATGAATACACAAAATTTATTCATGTTTGTTTTGTAATACATGTAGCCTATGGGATGTCCGATACAGAACTCCCAAGTTTTCAGTTAAATTTATGACTTTTTACAACCAGAAATCTTTATAGCATATTCTTTTATTATAGCAATGTACAACACGAGTTGTATTTGTGCAGAATATTTCACGAATATACAAGGTGATCCGTTTGGGTATGGATAAAATAAAAACATAAAACATTTACTACTGAACTTTATTTGTTGAAACTTTGTGTATATATAAGCTACCAGCGTGGCTCAGTCGGTTAAGGCGCTTGCCTGCCGGTCTGAAGTTCCGTTCGGGCGCGGGTTCGATCTCCGCTGATTACCTGGTTGGGTTTCCTCCGAGTTTTACCCCAACCATAATGTGATTGCAAGGTAATCTATGGCGAATCTTCGGCCTCATCTCGCCAAATATAATCTCGTTATCACCAATCTCATCGAGCCTAAGTAACCTAGTAGTTGATACAGCGTCGTTAAAAACAACTAAAAAACTTTGTGTATACAACACTGAAAGATGGGAGATTCCTCAGAGCTTAACATGACCCCCATTGCGCACCCTGCACAACTCATGACGGGAATGCAATTCAGCTCATGTTCATTGTAACATAAGAGGGGTGATTTGTTGAAAAGCTTGAGTAATTTTTACTCTCAGATTATCAATGTTCCTGGGTTTCTGTGAATAGACAATCTATTTAACAAAACTCTACACGAAGAAGTCAGGAGGGGTTAGATCTGGGGAGTTTGTGGACCAAGCCAAGAGAGAGCTTCTTCTTGTACTGGGTTTTGCCTGCGACCTCCTGCATGTTTTTTTTTTTTTTTTAACATAGAACCTGTTTCTACAAATGTTCGATACCAAAACATTGTGGAATCGTATTTAGGTACATTACGCATACCATACTCACATCGAAATTCCCTTTGAATTCTTTTAACACACTCAAATTTAGCGCTGTTGATTTCTAGTTGGCATTTTAATCATCTACAATTTTCATTTGTCCTTCCAGATTATGCATTGTTAATTGTCATAAATTGGAAACTCCCAACTTTTAATCATAATATAAACAGCAAGGCATTTTAAATTAATATTATTCATACCCAGACGGACCAGACTATATGTAATATGCCATTAGGAAAGTCCAGGAAAACAGAGAGGATTTGAAATTGAACGGGTTACATCATCTGCTTGTTTATATGGATGGCGTGAATATGTTAGGAGAAAGTCCACAAATGATTAGAGAAAACAAGGGATTTTACTTGAAGAAAGTAAGGAGATAGGTTTGGAAGTGAACCTCGAACAGACAAAGTATATTATGATTATGTCTCGTGACCAGGACATACAGTAGTACGAAATGCAAAATTGTCTTCATATTAAAATAATACAGTTTTGTACTTATTTCTGCAACATATTATGTGCGTGTGTGTATAAGCAGTGTATGTTAAACAGTGATGTTTATATACGTTGTAAAAATAGTGTTGTTGAATGTATTGTAAAGTAATAGTAATATAATAAATTGAACTATCTAAGTAGCTTTTGCAGACTTTTCCATTACGCTGTACACTAAATACCCAAAGAATACAATCCCAATTATCTAACCTTTTGCTTTATTTTTTGTCTCTGTCTGGTTATATTTTAATTGGGTAGTGCAAAATAGATCGTCTCTTTTATCTTCCTGTTGGCTCCGATAGGAATTTTGAGTGGAAGATGGTGTGAGAAATAAAAATGTAAATGTTTTATTTTAAACTAGCCGTACCCGTGCGCTCCGCTGCACCTGTTAGAAAAAAATATAAAGTAATTACATAATTAAAATAGGACGTTTGATCCAGGGAACAACTTTTACAACAGCGCAAGATAATCTGCTTCGCTCATTACCCAATTTTTTTGCATTGCATTTATTGCATATATATTTTATGTATTTTAGCACGATTCAATTGAGCATAGTTAAAATTTGAATTATAAAATAATGGATTGCTATGCTAACGTTCTATTACTGCATACTAAATCAATACACTCTCGTTGTTCGTTAATTCTTTGAGATTAAAATGAGTGTACATAAATATTATTTTAAGAAATACAGAAAACGAATGTACAAAATAGCCTTTCAAATTTTCTGTGCATAAGAAGCTATTTTAATCTTACTTGTCCTCGATTTACTCAGACGTTACTGTAATAACATTATGGCATTATGTCCATCTAGAGAATCTACACTTTCGAATGGTGAAATAATAATTAATTATACAAATCGGTTACTTTAGCTTCTGATATTACTTCATACAAACACAGAAACATTCTCTGTAAGCTATGTTTAATAGCTTTCGATTGTTGATGTCCAAGACCCCTGTTTCGATTGTTGTTGTCCAAGGCCCCTTATAGACGAAGTCATTTGTTCTTAATTCATTGCACCGTCTTAGATGGCGTTATTTTAATTTTAAAACTTATTTATCTCATTAAATATCAGTCCTATCAAAATGTTGTAAAGCATAAAACTTATCGGAAATCATTTTTAAAGAAACTTTTGTTATGTAACATTTTTCACAAAAATGAATAATAAGCGAGATATTTCGATTTATTTAATTCAGGCCCCCTTATAACCCCCTCTTTTAAATAAAGTATTTTGAATGCCATATAGCCTAAAATCTAAGTTACAACGAACTTAATTTATATTCCAATTTTCATATAAATCGGTTGAGCCATTATCGCGTGAAACGGCAACAAACAGACAGACATACAAACAAAAATTTCAAAAATGCGATTTTCGGTTTCAGGGTGGTTAATTATATATGTTAGGACCAATTATTTTTGGAAAATCGCAAATTACCAGAAAAATTTCGGCTACAGATTTATTATTAGTATAGATTGGGTTAGTTGAGAATGAATGAGGGTAGGAGAGAAGGAATATTTCCTGCATAGTTTAACATTTTCGTCACCAGATGCGCTGCTAAATGCATGGAGTAATTAGTTTTTGTTTTCGCTACCTGGTGCGCTGCTAGATGTAACAAGTTCTCCTCCGTCCAAGAGATGGCAGCAAGATCAGTTTTTTATATTAGCGCCTCTAGCATGTGTTACGGGAAACTCAGTAAGTTTCGTATCCTATTAAATATTCATCCATGGTGTAGATTTTAGATCAATAAAACACAAAGTTTGAATACCAATGTTGTTTATGAGCTTTGTTTATTAATTTAATTTAAACTTACGTGACTTGGCCCGCGATTCTTTCTCGTATGGTTAATGTGGCCCTCGCTATGAAAAGTTTGGCAAGCCCCGTTCTAGAGCTTTATTTTAATTCATATGGAGTTTGTGGAGGTGGCAGAGCTAGTGTGAAAGCTTATGTGGACTTTAAGAAAGGGGAATTTCATAAAGATCCACCAGCAAAGCGGACATTATTACTCTTGGTGAGTAAATTCAGGCGAACTGGCTCAATGTCAACGCAAAGGAAGAAGTGGGAGGGGAAAAACGGCTACAGACAATGCCAGCGACGGATCGCCAAGGAGACATCAAACACATCCCCGTATGTGCATTGTCTGTAGCCAGGTTGTATATCCTACCTTTGTCGTCTCCTCATAGGGGTGGGAAAAATCGACAGGTGCATAGTTTTACTATGGTGCATATCTTTACGTGTGGGTGCGATCATCTGTCGACAGATGCATAGCTTTACCGTGCTGAATATCTTTATGTAGAAGCGGTCGTTGACGAACAGCTCTCTGAACAAGGATAACAAATGGCATACAGAGAGAACAAGGGGAAGTCAAGGATTAAGCCTATAATGTGAATTAAAGCAGCACAAGGGGAGTACAAGGAGAACAAGGGGAACATAAGAAGGGCAAGAATATAAGGAGGAAATGTGAAATTCAAAGAGAACAGAGAGAAGAAGGCGAATATAAAGAGAAGAAGAGGAATGTAAGGAGAATAACTGGAATACAGAGAAAACCAGGGAATGTACAGAGAACAATGGGAATACAAGGACATCAACGGGAGTAAAGGAAGAACAAGAAAAATATAAGGATTAGAAGAAGAATATTATGAGAAGAGGAATACAAGAAGAAGAAGGGGAATGCAATAAGAACAAAAGTAATTCAAGGAGAGCAAGAGGAATGCAAAGATAGCTAAGGAATGCAAGGAGGACAACGGAATGCGAAGAGAACAAGGTGAGTATAAGGAGTACAAGGTAATTCAAGGAGAGCAAGGGGAATGCAAGGAGGCAATGGAAATGCAAGCAGAACAATGGGAATTCAAGGAGAGCGAGGGGAATGCAAAGAGATAAAGGGAAATGCAAGGAGAACAAGGGCAATTCAAGGAGATCAAGGGTAATGCAAGACGATCAAGGCAATTCAAGGAGAGCAAGGGGAATGCAAAAAAAGAAGAGCAATTCAATGAGTGCAAGAAGAACAAGGGCAATTCAAGAAGAGCAAGGAGAATACAAGGAGAACAATAGAAATGCAAGAAGAACAATGCAATTCAAGGAGAGCAAGAGACATGGAGTAGAGCAAGGGGAATGCAAAGACAGCAAGGAGAACAAGGGGAAGAAGGCAATTCAAGGAGAGCAATGGGCAATTCAAGGAGAACAAGGCAATTCAAGGAGAACAAGAGAAATGCAAGGAGAACAAGAACAATTCAAGGAGCGTAAGGGGAATGCAAGGAGAACAAGAGCAATTCAAGGAGAGTAAGGGGAATGTAAGGAGAACGAGGGGAAGAAGGCAATTCAATGAGAGCGAAGGCAATTCAAGGAGAACAAGGCAATTCGAGGAGAACAAGAGGAATGTAAGGAGAACGAGGGGAATAAGGCAATTCAAGGAGAGCAAGGGCAATTCAAGGAGAACAAGGCAATTCGAGGAGAACGAGGGGAAGAAGGCAATTCAAGTAGAGCAAGGGCAATTCAAGGAGAACAAGGCAACTCGAGGAGAACAAGGGGAATGTAAGGAGAACGAGGGGAAGAAGGCAATTCAATGAGAGCAAGGGCAATTCAAGGAGAACAAGGTAATTCGAGGAGAACAAGGGGAATGTAAGGAGAACGAGGGGAAGAAGGCAATTCAAGGAGAGCAAGGGCAATTCAAGGAGAACAAGGCAATTCGAGGAGAACGAGGGGAAGAAGGCAATTCAAGGAGAACAAGGCAACTCGAGGAGAACAAGGGGAATGTAAGGAGAACGAGGGGAAGAAGGCAATTCCAGGAGAGCAAAGGCAATTCAAGGTGAACAAGGCAATTCAAGGAGAGCAAGGGGAATGTAAGGAGAACGAGGGGAAGAAGGCAATTCCAGGAGAGCAAGAGCAATTCGAGGAGAACAAGGAAATTCAAGGAGAACAAGGGGAATCTAAGAAGAGCAAGAGAAATACATGGAGAACAAGGACAATTCAAGGAGAGTAAGGGGAATGCAAGGAGAACAAGAGCAATTCAAGGAGAGTAAGGGTAATGTAAGGAGAACAAGGCAATTCAAGGAGAACAAGAGGAAGAAGGCAATTCAAGGAGAGCACGAGGAATGCAAGGAGAACGATGGGAATGAAAGCAGAATAAGAAGGATGCAAAGAGAACAAAGGGAATACAAAGAAAGAAAGTAAGGGGATGCAAGGAGAAGAAGGTGAATACATTGAGACCGAAGATAATAGAGGAAAGGAGAGTAAAAGGAGAATAGTAGTCGAAGAGGAGAGTAAGAGGAATGTAGGGAGTAAAAGAGGAATAGAAGGAGAACAAGGGGTTTGCGTTATTATGTGATGGTCAGTTCCCAAGTTACCCTTCGTCCGTAGTAAGGAGAATGACGCAGTTGACATGCTCGGCAGTCACAAACTCTATTTAATGTTTGTGGTCTGCCAATGGACTAGGCATTGTCACAATCTAGTATATACAGTCACGAAGCTTGAGTTGTGAGGGTGCTAGGAACAATAGACTGAGCCGGTACTATTTTGCATTGTCTGTAATGATGTGATATTAGCGATCCTAGTGGTTAGCAACTATCTGTGGATGCATATTTACTACGTATTGAGCTTCGTGACTGTATGTACTAGACTGTGGTTTAATGATGAACGAGTTGCAGTTTTTAGAAGCATGGAACTTGAGTCTCTCGTAAACAACGTTATACACCGTGCTTCTAGGAACGTTTAATTTACTGCTTACACCAAGAACTGGAGTTGCTCTGGAAATTCAGTCGAATTCGTTCCATGTATCCACACTTGTTGTAGACTACCTGGTAAACGTCCTTTTAGAGCACTTCCTGTTTCCAAGAACTGTTGAGCTACTCACGGATGCTTCTGTCATTGTCACTCCGGCATTCCTGCCATAACTTCCGCCTGCTTTTGGACAGTTGTCACTGCTAACACTCACCGTGCTCGCTCTCTATTGTGGCGACGTTATTTATGCAACACTCTCCATCTGTACTGCTGTCTGGGGCTGTTTCACAATGTTTACAATTCTTGTCAATTGTAAACTTCTGCTTCACAATCTGAGTTATAAAGTTGAGCTTTACAAAGGAAGTCAAATCTTTATAAATGAAAATGTTGCACAGTTTGCAAGTGTTTGTTTCACAGCTTTACAAATGTGTAAATTTTCCTTCGAAAGCTAGGTAATTTTTTACAATTGAGGGGCTGAGCGCAAGAAGGGCATTTTAAAGGATGTGACCTTTTTGAGCAAAACGCTTTATTGTGTTCCCTGATCTGTTATGCATATGATCACCAAGTTGTAGTTCAATACTGTGATCATAGAGGTCAGGAGTACCCAAAATGTAAAAGCGTGCATAGGTAACAGCAATACGTTTTGAAGTTTCAACCTCAGTTTTCTCAAAACTTGCATTTGAAAGAAGTGCCTTTCTTGCACCCAATTCTTGCCTCAATTGAAGCATTGCGCCGAATAACGGTCTATGTTACAATCTGCTAAGTGTGCAAGAGGTACAACTGAAAGATGCAATTGGTATCACTGACTCACTTCTACAGAAACAAGTACCATGACCCGTTTTCCGTGGTTTTCCTAAGGCGCTAAGACAAATGTCGGGATGAGCCCTAAAAGAAATGGGCCACGGACCTGCACTCATATCCCCATTAATCTCCCTAATTACTTTAAATTAATCAACTAATTACATCTCTCCCCCTCTTCGTAATTGAGCCATCATATAGCCAAATGGCTTGTCTCAAAATTGAGACGATTCAACAAGGCTCATGACAGCAATCACCTCCTACATAATAGCCAAATTGGCTAGTCTCTTATACATGAGACAACTCATCTCGCCTAAGGTATTCCGTGGTTTTCCTCAGGGGTAAGACAAATGTCGGGATGAGCCCTATAAGAAATAGGCCACGGACCTATATGCCCTTCCCTATATATATTCCACTCTTATTATAAACGATGTATGCCCTAGTTCGGATAATATAAATAGTCTATTAAATATACGAGGTCACTCAATAAGTCGCAAATTGAAAGGACAGGGAACTCCCAAATTGCAGATTAGATTTCACGGCGCTTCTTCCGACGGCCTTCACGTGCTTTGTCATCTAATAACAGATGACGGCGTCTTGCTATTCTAACGGCAAACACCAGCCAACTCCTCCTCGCCCCGTTCCGTGATCAATTGATCAAAGTCAGCCCTCCTCCGCGTATGTGGTACCTAAGAGGTTACGTCCAATTTCGGCTTCCCATTCAAAATTTTCTAGAGCTCCCTCAGGGGAGCAGCGTAACCCGGAGTGAGACTAGTGGCCAACAGGCTTGGAGCTCACATATTTAGTTTTGTACAGCCCCCAACCCATTGCAAGGACGCGTTTTGCGTACCTTTTAAATTTTCCTCCCAATTCTCCTTCGATTTTTCGATTTTTTTTTTCGCCGTGGGTGAAGACGACTCATTAAAACTGAAGGAAGTATTGTAGGGGAATCTAGGGTTTCAAAAATGAAGAGTGTGTGCTCCATTTTCTAGGGGAAAAACTTCAATTGTCATTTAGCGTGAGTACCTGCTGCAGTGGCAGCGATGCAGTTTGCACGTATGACGTCATGTGGTGGCTATTTGGTCATATATTGCAACCAGGAACAGTACCAGTAAATAATGTTATTTTGTTTGTTTGTTTGTTACTTTTTAAAATAATTCTTGTTCAAGTTTGAACAAATTTAATTCGAAAGTTTGTGTGTAATGTACCTTTTATCTATATTGAAAATTGAAATTTATGTAGTTATGTCAGGACAAATTATATTAGATAAAATGTTAATTGTTACAATAATTTATTCAAACTACAAATAATGTTAAAGGGGAAGGGACAAAAATTTCGAATCTTATAAATTTTGATAGTTTGGTTCTTGAAAAGGTCAGTTTTGTGGTCCATGTTGCCTTAATAAATATATATTTATTTTTTAAGAATAACTGTAAGATATATTTTAACGATAGGACAGTTTTTGCGACCCCTTTCACAGGTTGGACATAAAAACGTAAAAACCCTATTTCACCTATTTCAAAAACCTACAATAGTCTTTTTAAAAACCTAAAAATCCTGTCTCTAATTATAATATATGCGTGAGAATGTTTTCATTGAGTTTGGTGAAAACTGCATGCGCATGAAGCATTTTGAATATCAAAAATGTAGTTTCGGGAAAAAGACACATTTTTGAAAAGAGATACTGCATCATGGAGCAGGCCTATAAAAAATCACTCCTGAAGCTCAAAGAAGACTTGGAGGCAAAAAACCGCTCACTATCAATTTCGTAAGATCGCAAGGAATATTTTCGTATAAAAAACCGAAAATAATGTTTTTTTTTTTTTAACTCGGTCCTAGTGTGGTGCGTTGCAACGTCCGTCGCATTTTTGGCTACGCTACATGTCCGTTGTGCGCTTCTACGTACGTTGCAGCATATTCCTATTCGTACTGGAGCAGAACACACCACCGTAACTTGACGTCCGTTCGTAGGACATACTGACGGCGATTTTGCATTCTTGCAGTGTGTGTTGAAGTGCAAGATAGATGTGGAAACATTACTAAATAGTTCAGAAAAGACCAGTGGTGTGGGATGCGTCCTCAGGCGGATACAAGGGCAAAAAGAAGAAAAAATACAGCGTGGAAAGAAGCGGAACAAATGAACTTACATACTTACAAATGGCTTTTAAGGAACCCGCAGGTTCATTGCCGCCCTCACATAAGCCCGCCATCGGTCCCTATGCTGAGGAAGATTAATCCAGTCTCTATCATCATATCCCACCTCCCTCAAATCCATTTTAATATTATCCTCCCATCTACGTCTCGGCCTCCCTAAAGGTCTTTTTCCCTCCGGTCTCCCAACTAACACTCTATATGCATTTCTGGATTCGCCCATACGTGCTACATGCCCTGCTCATCTCAAACGTCTGGATTTAATGTTCCTAATTATGTCAGGTGAAGAATACAATGCGTGCAGTTCCGTGTTGTGTAACTTTCTCCATTCTCCTGTAACTTCATCCTTCTTAGCCCCAAATATTTTCCTAAGCACCTTATTCTCAAATACCCTTAACCTATGTTCCTCTCTCAGAGTGAGAGTCCAAGTTTCACAACCATACAGAAAAACCGGTAATATGACTGTTTTATAAATTCTAACTTTCAGATTTTTGGACAGCAGACTGGATGATAAGAGCTTCTCAACCGAATAATAACACGCATTTCCCATATTTATTCTGCGTTTAATTTCCTCCGGAGTGTCATTTATATTTGTTTCCGTTGCTCAAAGATATTTGAATTTTTCCACCTCTTCGAAGGATAAATCTCCAATTTTTATATTTCCATTTCGTACAATATTCTGGTCACGAGACATAATCATATACTTTGTCTTTTCGGGATTTACTTCCAAACTGATCACTTTACTTGCTTCAAGTAAAATTTCCGTGTTTTCCCTAAACGTTTGTGGATTTATATGAACACTAGACTCCTTTATTGTAAACAGGAGTTTATCAAACGATATTTTAGACATTTGGAAGTAAAAAAAAAAAAAAATCAGACGATTCTATTTGAATTCAGGATATAACATGTTCGCATATCTTTGTCTATTGCAGAGTGAACCCACCATCTCCGCATACTTCTTTTCTTTGTCCTTTTTTAGCACTTGTAATGCATGATATGCGAAAAATAGCTACAATTTCTTTGTTGCGACTGACGATGTGTCACGAAACAGTGCGCTCGTGTGAATTGGTATTCAACGTGCGTTAATTCGAGCGTTCGTTGCAACGTCCGTCATCTCAACGCTCGTGTGTCGTCGGCCGGAATTTCCCTGTTGTCCACAGTCTCCTCAGATCGATGGCATCTGTTCCCAAGTCACGTACTACATCCTGTTGTATCCTATATTGACCTGAAGATCGCAGCACCGCAGATACCTGATCCTTTGTAGTCAGCTGTAGAAGCCCCTTCGAATGTGCAGCTCCCCCAGACAGATGACACCTGTAAACGAATCACAGCACCATGTCTGCTGGATCTCTCGGTGGATCTGAAACTATGAAGTTAAAACAAATACCTTACTGTAATAATACCGGAGAGCTGTATACTACAGGGACATCATTTTATTTTTACTAACATTTTTAATATTAACTTGCCTATACCTCTGGATCAACGCCGTTTGTTACCTCCTTCGACGACTGGAGTTCGATGATACTGGCGTAATATACAAACAAATCACTTTACTAGGTATAGGAGGGAAGAAAAGTAGTTCATCCGTTTACGTAAACTAGGAAATATCGCGCTTTTGAGTTTGATCATTTTCATTAGGTTTTTGTTTAATCAAAATACAGTGCAGTATTAACAATGAGTGTTTTTACTCACGAACTGAGCTAGCCATTCGAACGTATTCATTATGCAGTGTATATTATACTGTCTACAGCACATTAGCGTACAATATAGAGAATGAAGTTAAATTGAAAAATAATCATAATGTGGATATTTAAACATATTTTTGAAAATGGTGGCCGTTCATTTCGATACAGGCTTCAGTTCTAATGTGCATATTATCGCACTATACACTATTGTACCTAATTCCAATTACTAGTTTCGTTCTTCGTACTAGTAACTCATGTTGAAATAATTCCGTACCTACTCTATAAAAGGGTACCTTACGTACTGTAAATTCAATCTTCACTTCTGCCCGATCCGAAAAGATAAAATTACTCAGACATACTATCTACTGTCCGTCCAACTGGTTATGTCGCAGGGTCGTAGAAAGGGAGGAAATCACGTGACAGTTAATTACTTAACGAGGCTCTTTTATTTAAGTTATTTTAAACAGTTGTATAATATTACGTAGACGTCCAATTGCTAACATAAATTAATGTTCTGAGAAAGGAGCTAAGAGAGTCCAGCCACTAGCTGGCGAATAAAAGGTGGTGGGGGAAACCGGGATACGACATAGGCAAATGGACGACAGTACCTGTGCGAAAATGATTCAATATTGAAAGCTCTTTCGTCACTGGAAAACGCGAACATATTTCTGGAACGTACTGTTTACAATGACCGTAAGGCTACTATGACTGTATAGGCAGTCTTGGATCTGTGTGAAGACGGTTGAACTTCATTAGTAGAAGGGGTGGGAGTGAAGTACATTAAAAAACTCAGGTACAATAAAAATTGAAGTAAAAATAAAATGATGTCCCTGTATATAGCAGCATTGACTTGAGTGCGAAATGTCGCGGAGCTGACATCTAGCGGAGAGGTGTGGTATACGACCACAAATACAAATATTAGCAGCGGGAATCAGACTATTGTTTAAAACGTGAGGTACTAATGTGGAATAATATGAGACACATAAGAAATGTTGAATAGTACTATATTAAATGTAATTTTGTTATTTTATATCAAAGCTGCATATTATGGCAAATATTGCATACTTCGTATTATTTTCCGTAATTAATTGTTACATATTTTTTTCTTTGCTTTAGTGAGGCAAAATTAATTTTGAAATTAAGAATGAATTTACAATAATGCTTTATATACGCATTGGTGACAGCTGCAAAGATAAAATTGATAGTAATATAGTAAAGGCATGTGGACAACAATAAAACTTAATTTGCTAAAATCTTAAAATTTCCAATACATTTTAACTTCTATTCATTTATTAGGCCTAAATTAAAGAATCTAATTTTTTATTGATCTATCAACACGGAGACGAAAACATTAGGCCTACTAAAGAATTTTGTTGACTCACATTTCATGATTCCTCAGAAATCAAGTACGATTTGAAGCAGTTTGTAATGCTATAATTGTAGCAGTGATAAATAGCACATATTTATACACCCTGACATTTTAACACAGCACTAATTAATATACTATTAACTAGCCCAGCAACAATCTACATTGCAGTTGATTATAGCTTACTTCGCGGATTTCAGCACACCCTGCCGCCTAGGTAGCAGCACCTGTGCCGTTCGCGCGCAGAACGGGTAGCTGTCCAGTATTATTATAGTAAGATATTTGGTTAAAATTAATGAAGGCAAAATGAGTCCGAGGTCAAACGTCGAAAGTTAGGCCTACCCAGCAATTCTGCTTCAAGTGGTTGTGGGGGGTAAACCTTGGAAATAAAAAATGCCAACCACGTAACATGTCCTAACCAGACTTTCAACCCGGGCCCGCTCGTTTCACTGTCGGCCATGCTAACCGTTACTTCATAGTGGCGGACCTATGATGCCATTACTCGGTTAAATGAAAGCAAAAGACACGTCGGAAATGTCAATTTTCTTATACTCCACTTTTTTTAACCCATAATTAACACAAACTATCTTAAAATTAAAAAAAAAAAAATGTTAGCCTATATTCGGTAACACAATACTTTGGCATTAAAATGACTATTACACTTTTACTACGTCATACTACTTTTGACCATTAAAACGGTACGGAAGGACGTCTTTCAACCAATCATGGCTGCTTATCGCACAATTTTATCACTTCCCTAGCATTTGTTTAATTTTATCACTTCCCTAGCGCTTGTTTTATCATTACTCTAGCATTTGTTTCTTTATTTGCCAGCATTTCAAACTGCAAATTCTTTGCGGTACTATTAAACATGCTTTGCGATCGTCATTTGTTTCCCTTATAGATAGTCGACTGAAAATGGTGGCTCCGTTCAAATGTTTTGGTGAAGCTAACATTAGTGAAATAGAATTTTAGTAAAGCAGTTACTATCTCTTTTATTGTATTAAAATACTTTATTCTAATCTTACTTTCTTCTGTTTTTATCACCTTCCTACCACTTGTTTCATTGTTTGCCAACATTTCAAACTACAAATTCTTTACGGTACTATAAAAGATGCTTTGCGATCGTCATTTGTTTACAGCATGGATAGTCAACTGAAAATGGAGTCTCCGTTTATACGTTTAGGTAAAGCTAACATTAATGAAATAGAATTTCAGTAAGTCAATTAATATACTATTTTTATTGTATTAGAGTACTTTATTTCTTCTAATCTTTATCAGGCAAAGTCGGCTAATTTCGCAGTATTAAGGTTTTCTGTCTATAGTTATAACCAGGGAACGGATTTATATGGACTAAAAATATATGAAATATGTAAATATATATGTAGTTATTTTTACCAAAATATGGAATTAAATATGGATTTTTACCAAAATATGGAATTAAATATGGACTTAAAATTATAAAAAAATGACTATGTACGTTAAATATTGGTACATTTTAATCAAACTAAACAAAAAATATAATGGACGTACCTTATCTTCCAATGTAGTTTCAACAAAACACAATTTTTATTGTCTGTTACCATAACAATAGGTTACAAACATTTCTTTCAAGTGCTGAAAAGTGAATCTTCTTCTATTGTCTCTGAGGATAGATTTATACTGACTAAAAGAGCGTTCGACGTCACAAGAAGTAACTGGTACATAATTCAATTTCACAATGTCTGCTGGGGATAAGTCCAAGTTAATCTTCACTGTTGATTCACCACTCATCACAGCAACAACCTTTTGTAGTTCTTCATATCCAGGGTTTTTGAAAGTACAGTGTCCACCTTAGCTCTTACTGCATCTGCAACTTTACCTCTACCACGATTCAGTTGTTCCACAGTACTATTTATAATTTCAAAACTTTCAGATAGTGAAAGGTGCCTATCTTGGAGACTTTTGAGCGTTTTTATGATGCATGAAAATGTATGCTGAATGTGAGCTAAGTCATTCTTCACACTTATGTCACAGGTAACTGTTTTCGCAGTATCAATTGAGACTGCATCTTCAGAGTCCAATGCAAGGAGAACATTGTTAATAGAGTCTATATGTTCGGCATAATATTCAACTGCTTCTAGCCATGTACCCCATCTAGTTAAAATTGGCTTTGGTGGCAATGGAATTTCAGGGTACATTTCTTTCAACACGTTAACTCTACTGGGAGCTTTGAGAAATACTTTTTCACTGATGAAATCAACAAATCTACTTTAGGGAAATTGTCTCTGACCACTTCTGCCACACGATGAAATGCATGCGCCACACAAGTAAAATGAGTCAATTTAGGATATACAACAGATAATGCTTGTCCAGCTTTGACCATATAAGGGCAGCATCGCTAATAAAGAATAACACATTATCGTACATAATACCCTTTGGCCACAGGATACCCATAGCTTCGTTGAACAGTTTAACTATAGTTTTGTTATTGCACTTTTCTAGAACATCACAATGTAAAAGAATTCGTTCAGAATATTGTTCACTTAACAAACCGATAACTACATTACCAACAAGTCTACCTTCTTTGTCGGGAGTCTCATCAATGGAAACCCAAATTGAACTATCTTTAATTTCATCTCTTATCTTCTGTATTGTCTCATCGTAGATGGATGGAGCATACGTCTTCCTAAGTGTTGACTCATCCGGGATTGTATGTTGAGTATATTTTTCAAGGAATTCCCTGAAGACCTTATTCTTTAGTTTGTAGAGAGGAATATCAGCAGAGATGAAGAACGGCACAGGTCGATGTTAAACTCAGATCTTACATTCGATGTTGTTGGTTGTGTTAAAAACAATTGTCTCTGCTTGGAATTTAGTTGTTTGTTGGCCTGATGTTTACTAGTTGTAATGTGTTGTTGCACCAGGAACTTTTGTGTAGATGATACTGCACACTGACACAAATTACAAAATAATATTTTATTGTCAGTTGATAAACCATCTTCTTTAAATTCTGAAATGTAACTTGTTAGTTTTGATTTTAAATTGACTGAATGACGTACTTTTGGCATATTTACCGTCTTTATAGTATGATTTACAAAACTGAACCTAGTGTACTCTGACTGGCATTTAACTGTTGAGCTGCACAACTGAAGTCTGTTAAAAATTTTAAATTAAATTAATACAGTTTTGTAACTTACTTTCCCATTGTTGATAGGACTGCTAATTTTCAAATAACTCTGATGTTAAAGGGATTACTGAACATGTGTTTAAATCTCTATTGTTGAAATGTATTTTTAAAAGTTAATGGAATTTTGTTTTGTTTTATTGTTAAACCTAATATAATATGGACTGTTTTATATGAAATATGGAAAATATATGGAAATTAACGAAAATATGTACTAAACTCTAAAATATGGAAAAATATGGAAAATAAAAGTAGGATTTTTCAACCCTACACATTGTGAAACATAAAGATAATGCAAAATATAAATTATATTAGCTTTATAAGTAAATATGTATTTACATATAAATCCTTTCCCTGGTTATAACCAAAGATGCTTGCAAAAATTTCCTTCATGCACCACTTAATCACTAGACATAATTGTATTGATTAGAGTAAAAATTGTATTTTTTAAGTGTATCCCAACAGGGAAATAGCTCCATCTAAAACATGAGATCATATATGTGTGTTTCAGGAACTCGTGTAACTTCGCAGTATTTCTCTGGTAATTTCGCAGTAATACTTGTGCAATTTTCAAGAATACTCTTTT
Source organism: Periplaneta americana (assembly GCA_025594305.2). Taxonomy (NCBI): domain Eukaryota; kingdom Metazoa; phylum Arthropoda; class Insecta; order Blattodea; family Blattidae; genus Periplaneta; species Periplaneta americana. Next base: position 163,849 of record JAJSOF020000041.1, read on the forward strand.
TAGCTCAAAAAATCAGTACATGTTTACACACACGAACTGAACACACATTAACAAACTAGGCAATAAATGTAGATTTTATTTATTTATTTTTATTTTATTAGGTTATTTTACGATGCTTTTTCAACAGCTTTGGTTATTTAGCGTCTGAATGAGATGAAAGTGATAATGCCAGTGAAATGAGTCCGGGGTCCAGCACCGTAAGTTACCCAGCATTTGCTCGTATTGGGTTGAGGGAAAACCCCGGAAAAAACCTCAACCAGGTAACTTGTCCCGATCGGGAATCGAACCCGGGCCACCTGGTTTCGCGGCTAGACGTGCTAACCATTACTCCACAGGCGTGGACAATAAATGTAGAACAACTGGACTTCAACTATTAACACTAATGACTTGCATATTCATTGTAAATTAATAAATTTATGCTCGACCATGCCGAAATGTAGTAATTATACGCCTGGTAGCAGTCCTTTAGTGCATGTAATTAAAGTACACCTCATTAAAGTACAGGTGTTCAGCCAATGACAAGTCAGCTTACAGGTGTTCAGCCAATGACAAGTCAGCTTTGTATCGTTATAAACCCGCAAGTATTGATTATTCTCGGATATGCAATCGAAAGAGAATTAGCGAAAAGTCACGGAGGCTGGAAATCCAATACTGTCGCAGAAGGTTATGTTCTGTTACTATAATTATTAGCGTTAATTGTAAATAATATTCAAATAAATTCAATTTGTCATCTCGTTTTTCAATGTCTAATTTAATTTCAATGTTATATCAAAGTTAATATTTAGTTTACTCTGTAGGTTCTTATAGGCTATCAACGTCAATGTGGACATCTGTTTCTTGGAAAAAATCAATAATTTCGCGTCTGCGCACATCTCACAATTTACGAGGTATTGCTCAAGGTCAGTTAGATACAAATAAAATGAATAATATCAAGTTAGAAATATGGTCGAGCATAAAAAGTCGTATGAAACTCGCCTATAATGGTAATTAAGAAGCTCGTATGAAAATTATGAAACTCGCTTGCGCTCGTTTCATAAACATCCATACTCGCTTCTTAATTACTATCATTATAGGCTCGTTGCATAATGTACTATTATCTAACACGTATCTGCATTAAACCTTATGCCAAAGATAGAAAAAAAAACATGAGAACTATTTAGGCCTAATCCGAATCCGCTACCGCTGGCAAGACAATTGTTGTTTCTCCTTTCTCTGCCGTTGTTTGAAAGTAGAGAGACTTTGCTCCTTTTTGGGACACAGTTTTGTTAGGTTTGGTAACCATTGAAAACCCTGTTTCATCTAAATTCCAAATGAGATTAGGCTTGTTAATCAGTTCTTTCTTCTCATACCCATTTCGTAGCACTTCATAAAAATCGTTCAAATTCAAGCGAGTTGAGGCTGGTGGTCTATGGTAGGACAGATTTTCTGGCTATCGCATACTTAGCCCATAGCGCTTCTTAAAGGAAGTTTGAATCTGCATGCCGCTGAACTGCTCTGCCGGCAACTAGCGGAAACTAGTTAAGAAATTGAGTACCGGCAAAAGCATATTACGAACAAACTATATCAGATAAAACAACAAGCAAGGGTTCAAATTAATCATAATAATGTGGAGAATTCATTAATCACAGTGTGATACTTACAGTTCTAAACATCTCGACGATAAGACGTCCAGAAACACAACACTGCAAATTTACTCACTCTATCTGAGCAAACTCACGCCTACTAAAGCAGCTAGTTGTATAACTTTCAGTGCGTTGCAATAGGATTTTCCTGCAAGAAACATCTCCGACAGGTTCTGGCATTTATCCGTATTTTTTGTAAGCTCAAACGAACACGGACAACTCCACAACTAATTAATATACGAGATACTGCGAAATTGGACGTACTGCGAAATTAGCTGAGTTTGCCTTATACGTTCTTCTAATCGTGTAATAGTCAATTAAATCCCACTCGAGTTTTTATTTTCTCTAGATAAATCAAAACCTCTAGTGAGATTACTGTTGACAAATTGACGAAGTTATGCAACAATAGACCAACCGACAATTTGAAAAAATGGAGATATTTGCACAAATATGTTGACTTGATTATTTAACTCGATAAAATGTAGGCCTATGCATTCTGCTGACATTTATAAGCATTTTTTTTATTGCATAACATTCATTTATTTATTTTGCTTTGCAATATTAAATCAAGTGCTGGTCTGTTATTAAAAATCGGTCAACCTTTTTTATTATTGTTTGTGGTATTTTTTTTGCAATAGTATGAGTTTTAAATACTTCTTGTATGAAATGTTTAATAAACAATCCGATTCACTTCCATGATAAATATCTCGAAAACAGGCTTTTGTCGGTTGGTCTCCTATTGCGTAACTCCTTCCAAATGATCAATCCAAAACAAATGTCTTACAAAAGCCCTGTAGCCATGAAAAACAAAAATCCTACGAACATGGACATCAATCTGTTATATACAGACATGAGAAGCCATAAACGCAGAACAAGACGTCACAGGATATATATAAATAACCAATGACGTGGGGAAGCAATCAACCAGCCAGCGGTGCTTGAAGTTGATGACAGCGTTAAAATGAACGGTGAGTGGAAAGTGATTAACTCAAGGATTTTTATCGAGTTACTAGGCACGAGGGAAGAGAGGAGGGGTCGTGCTATGCAAATCCGGAGGGAAACTGTCTGTCGTCGATCGCCGTTGTGTCACTCTGGCGTCGAAGTGAAGCATGGCCCTGGCATGACGAAGAAGCGCAAAATTTGGAGAAATCCGGAGAAAATACTAAGTTTGCAATATTCTAAGTAAAATACTGGTGCTTTACCTTGGGAGTTTTATTATTTTCTGTGCCTTTACGTTCAGAGTTTCGTGAACACGAATTTTAAAATTATCTGTAATCCGTCCGTTGACTCGAATGATACTACAATCCATGAATGAATGAATACAGTAAATAAATAATTAAATAAATAAATAAATGAGTGTGCGAGTGAATGGAGGAAGGAAATAAATAAATACAGGAAGAAATAAGGAATGAAATAAAGAAAGAAACAAACAAGTAAATAAAATATGAATGCATAGACCTACGTAGTAGATAGATACTTATATACATACATAGAAATAGGTAGGAGATAGGTGGATAGGTAGGTGGATAGGTGGATAGGTAGGTGGATAGGTGGATAGGTAGGTGGATAGGTGGATAGGTAGGTGGATAGGTGGATAGGTAGTTGGATAGGTGGATAGATAGGTGGATAGGTAGATGGATAGGTAGATGGATAGGTGAATAGATAGATGGATATGTGGATAGGTAGTTGGGTAGATGGATAGGTAGTTGGATAGTTGGATAGGTGGATAGGTAGTTGGATAGATAGATAGGTAGATGGATAGGTAAATAGGTAGATGGATATGTGGATAGGTAGTTGGGTAGATGGATAGGTAGTTGGATAGGTGGATAGGTAGTTGGATAGGTGGATAGGTAGATGGATAGGTGAATAGGTAGATGGATATGTGGATAGGTAGTTGGGTAGATGGATAGGTAGTTGGGTAGATGGATAGGTAGTTGGATAGGTAGGTGGATAGGTAGATGGATAGGTGAATAGGTAGATGGATATGTGGATAGGTAGTTGGGTAGATGGATAGGTAGGTGGATAGGTGGATAGGTAGATGGATAGGTGAATAGGTAGATGGATATGTGGATAGGTAGTTGGGTAGATGGATAGGTAGTTGGATAGGTGGATAGGTAGGTGGATAGGTAGTTGGATAGGTGGGTAGGGAGATGGATATGTGGATAGGTAGTTGGATAGATGGATAGGTAGATGGATAGGTGTATAGGTAGTTGGATAGATGGATAGATAGGTGAATAGGTAGTTGGATAGGTAGATAGGTAGGTAGATGGATAGGTGAATGGGTAGTTGGATATGTGGATAGGTAGATAGATAGTTGGGTAGATAGTTGGATAAGTGGATAGGTAGGTATGTGGATAGGCAGATAGATAGGTGGATGGGTATATAGTGGATAGGTAGTTGAATAGGTAGATGGATAAGTAGATAGGTAAGTGGATAGGTAGTTGGGTAGGTAGATAGGTAGGTGAATAGGTGGATGGGTAGATGGATAGATAGATGGATAGGTGGATAGGTAGGTGCATATGTAGGTGGATAGGTAGATGGATAAGTTAAATAGGTAGATAATTTTATTTAAATAGGTGGATAAATAAGTGAAATAGACAGATAAGTTAAACAGATGGATAAAGAAGTTAGATATGAGCCGTTCAGAGCAATTAATATGTCCTTCGTGCTATCCACCGACTATTAGCAGTTCAAGTAAATTGAATATTAATTGCTACTTTGCGCTGAATTTTACAGAATGTTCATTTTAACCCTCATTACCCATTTTTGACTTACACCACTTCTGCTCTGAAGGGCTCATATATAAGTTAAATAGATGGATAAATAAGTTAGATAGACAGATAAGTTAAATAGATGGCGAAATAAGATAGACAGATAAGTTAGATGAATAAATAAGTTAAATAGATAGATAAATAAGTTAGACAGGTAAGTTAAATAAAAAAAAAATATGGTTTATTTAACGACGCTCGCAACTGCAGAGGTTATATCAGCGTCACCTGTGTGCCGGAATTTTGTCCCTCAGGAGTTCTTTTACATGCCACTAAATCTAGTGACATGAGCAGCGCATTTAGGCACACTTAAATGCTATCGACCTGGGCCGGGATCGAACCCTCAACCTCGGGCACAGAAGGCCATAGCTATACCAACTCTGCCACCCAGGGCGACGATAAATTAAATAGATGGATAAATAAGATAGGCAGATAAGTTTAATAGGTGGATAAATAAGTCAAATAAATGGATAAATAAGTTAGATATCTACGTTAAACAGATGGCTAAATAAGTTAAATACTGTAGATGGATAAAATAAGTTAGATAAGTTAAATAGATGGATAAATAAGTTAGACAGATAAGTTAAATAGGTGGATAAATAAGTTAGATAAGTTAAAGAGATGGAGAGTATAAAATGAACAGATAGAAAAGAAGTGAAGCTGTGTTGGAAAGAGTGGGTGACAAAATAATGATGCGGAAGCTGATGAGGAAGAAGAAATTAGTTGTCACTGGCTTAAGAATGCACTGGAAGGAATGGTGAACGGGAGAAGAATTCGGGGCAGAAGAAGATATCAGATGACAAACTACATTAAAATATATTGATAATTTATGCGGAGACTAAGAGGAAGGCAGAAAATAGCAAAGACTGGAGAATGCTGGGTTTGCAGTGAAAGACCTGCCCTTGGGAAGAAATGAAATGCTGCACATCTCCACTACAAACGTTAGCAAGTAATGAAACTGCATCTCTACTGTGGATATTATTGTAATGTAGCGACTAAAGTCATCCACTCATAGTTGTGGATATACTGTGAGTTGTTTATGTGGACAGAGTGTAGTATGCTAGTGCAATAGACCTATATGCCTGGTTGCATTCAATCTGAAAGCAAATTTTTGGTACCAAATTTGTAAGACTGGTTATCACATTCACGTGTTGATAGTGAACTAAGTTTATAAATACCTACTTGACTAGTTTCAGCTTGGTAGCAGCCATCTTCAGAATTGTTTTCGTATTATGACAAAGTCTCCAATTGTTACGCACGCCACTGACTTCTGCCATCTGAAATTAAGTGAACTAAGTTTATAAATACCTAGTTGACAAGTTTCAGCTTGGTAGCAGCCATCTTCAGAAGTGTTTTCGTATTATGACATAAAGTCTCCAAATGTTACGCACGCCACTGACTTCTGTCATTTGAAATTAAGTGAACTAAGTTTATAAATACCTAGTTGACTAGTTTCAGCTTGGTAGCAGCCATCTGCAGAAGTGTTTTCGTATTATGACATAAAGTCTCCAAATGTTACGCACGCCACTGACTTCTGCCATTTGAAATTAAGTGAACTAAGTTTATAAATACCTAGTTGACTAGTTTCAGCTTGGTAGCAGCCATCTGCAGAAGTGTTTTCGTATTATGACATAAAGTCTCCAAATGTTACGCACGCCACTGACTTCTGCCATTTGAAATTAAGTGAACTAAGTTTATAAATACCTAGTTGACTAGTTTCAGCTTGGTAGCAGCCATCTTCAGAATTATTATCGTATTATGACATAAAGTCTTCAAATGTTACGCACGCCACTGACTTCTGCCATTTGAAATTAAGTGAACTAAGTTTATAAATACCTAGTTGACTAGTTTCAGCTTGGTAGGAGCCCTCTTCAGAACTATTTTCGTATTATGGCATAAAGTCACCAAATGCTACGCACGCCACTGACTTCTGCCATTTTAAATTAAATGAACTAAGTTTATAAATACCTAGTTGACTAGTTTTAGCTTGGTAGGAGCCCTCTTCAGAACTATTTTCGTATTATGACATAAAGTCTCCAACTGTTACGCACGCCACTGACTTCTGCCATTTTAAATTAAATGAACTAAGTTTATAAATACCTAGTTGACTAGTTTCAGCTTGGTAGGAGCCCTCTTCAGAACTATTTTCGTATTATGGCATAAAATCACCAAATGCTACGCACGCCACTGACTTCTGCCATTTTAAATTAAATGAACTAAGTTTATAAATACCTAGTTGACTAGTTTCAGCTTGGTAGGATCCATCTTCAGAACTATTTTCGTATTATGACATAAAGTCTCCAACTGTTACGCACGCCACTGACTTCTGGCATTTGAAATTAAGTGAACTATGTTTATAAATACCTAGTTGACTAGTTTAAGCTTGGTAGGATCCATCTTCAGAATTATTTTCGTGTTATGATATAAAATCTCCAAGTGTTATGCACGCCACTGACTTCTGCCATTTGAAATTAAGTTGAACTATGTTTATAAATACCTAGTTGACAAGTTTCAGCTTGGTAGGATCCATCTTCAGAATTATTTTCGTGTTATGATATAAAATCTCCAAATGTTACGCACGCCACTGACTTCTGCCATTTGAAATTAAGTGAACTATGTTTATAAATACCTAGTTGACTAGTTTCAGCTTGGTAGGATCCATCTTCAGAATTATTTTCGTGTTATGATATAAAATCTCCAAATGTTACGCACGCCACTGACTTCTGCCATTTGAAATTAATTGAACTATGTTTATAAATACCTAGTTGACTAGTTTCAGTTTGGTAGGGTCCATCTTCAGAATTATTTTCGTGTTATATAAAATCTCCAAATGTTACGCACGCCACTGACTTCTGCCATTTGAAATTAAGTGAACTATGTTTATAAATACCTAGTTGACTAGTTTCAGCTTGGTAGGAGCCATCTTTAGAATTATTTTCGTATTATGACAAAGTCTCCAAATATTATGCACGCCACTGACATCTACCATCTGAAATTAAGTGAACTTAGTTTATAAACACCTAGTTCACTAGTTTCAGTTTGGTAGGGTCCATCTTCAGAATTATTTTCGTGTTATATAAAATCTCCAAATGTTACGCACGCCACTGACTTCTGCCATTTGAAATTAAGTGAAGTATGTTTATAAATACCTAGTTGACTAGTTTCAGCTTGGTAGGAGCCATCTTTAGAATTATTGTCGTATTATGACAAAGTCTCCAAATATTATGCACGCCACTGACTTCTGCCATTTGAAATTAAGTGAACTATGTTTATAAATACCTAGTTGACTAGTTTCAGCTTGGTAGGAGCCATCTTTAGAATTATTTTCGTATTATGACAAAGTCTCCAAATATTATGCACGCCACTGACTTCTGCCATTTGAAATTAAGTGAACTAAGTTTATAAATACCTAGTTGACTGGTTTCAGCTTGGTAGGAGCCATCTTCAGAATTATTTTAGTTTTATGACAAAGTCTCCAAATGTTATGCACGCCACTGACTTCTGCCATTTGAAATTAAGTGAACTAAGTTTATAAATACCTAGTTGACTGGTTTCAGCTTGGTAGGAGCCATCTTCAGAATTATTTTAGTTTTATGACAAAGTCTCCAAATGTTACGCACGCCACTGACTTCTGTCATCTGAAATTAAGTGAACTAAGTTTATAAATACCTAGTTGACTAGTTTCAGCTAGGTAGGAGCCATCTTCAGAATTATTTTAGTTTTATGACAAAGTCTCCGAATGTTACGCACGCCACTGACTTCTGCCATTTGAAATTAAGTGAACTAAGTTTATAAATACCTAGTTGACTAGTTTCAGCTTGGTAGCAGCCATCTTCAGAACTATTTTCGTGTTATGATATAAAATCTCCAACTGTTATGCACACCACTGACTTCTGCCATTTCAAATTATACAAAACGGTAGCGGAAGTACAGTTTAAAGGCAAGAAACTTGAGATGGAATACACTAAAATTCCATGAAGGTACAAGGAAAGGAAAATTAAATTAAAGTGCAGAGTTTTTATAGCAATTGCTGGAACTGGCGACCTCCAGCAGCACTACAGAGACTGCATCCACATAGATAAGATTCTTGTACCCTATCAAAGATTCTAGGCCTCGCAATACTAGGGGAAAAGCAGAACCGCAGCAATAATATGAAATGAGTTCCGATTACAACACTAATACAGGGTGATTCAAGAGGATTTATCGGCATTTACGGAGCTTATTTTCGAAGACATTCTGAAGAAGAAATGTCGTGTAAACATATGTCTTATTCTCATTATTTTCAGAGTTACACTAATTTGAAGTTGTTTCTCAAATACCATTATTCTTTAGTTTCAAGGGTAAAAGAATATTACAGATAAAGAATGAACTATTCAGGAGTGTCATTTCTTTAATTAACTTACTTACTTCATTGCCGCCCTCACATAAGCCCGCCATTGGTCCCTATCCTGAGCAAGATTAATCCATTCTCTATCATATCCCACCTCTCTCAAATCCATTTTAATATTATCTTCCCATCTACGTCTCGGCCTCCCTAAAGGTCTTTTTCCCTTCGGCCTCCCAACTAACACTCTATATGCATTTCTGGATTCGCCCATACGTGCTACATGCCCTGCCCATCTCAATCGTCTGGATTTAATGTTCCTAATTATGTAAGGTGAAGAATACAATGCGTGCAGTTTTGTGTTGTCATGTGATATCTAGGTAATTGATCAAACGTCTATTGCAGTTCCTCATAGAAGCTATCGTTTATATGGTCGTCTTTCTCTTCTGTAGGGGCATGAGCATTTATAACTACGATATCGCACCATCTACACTTAAGTACTAAATACGATAACCTATCACTGATAAATTCGACCTTTTTTTACTGCTGATTTTATTCTTTTATGAATAAAGAATCCTGTTCCTAATTGGTGATTATCGTTTCCTTCCCCATAATACAACAAACAATCTCCTATTTGTGTTACGCCGTTCCCATCTAACCTAACCTCCTGTACTCCCACGAAGTCTATTCTATATCTAGCTAGTTCTTTTGCTAAATGTTACAGAGTATTCTAAAACTAAAAATGTGTTGTGAATTCCATAGTTCCTTCGTACAGACTTTTTTTTTTTTCGATTTTTATCTACAAAATTGTCATTTTCTTACGCATGTATCACAACAATTGTTACAAATCACGCCACTCTTGTAAATTCTTTGAAACTATATTAGGATGCATAATTAAATTGTAAAGAATCAAGTTCCTAAAGTCGTATGATTTGTAACAATTTTTGTGATAAGTGCGTGGGAATGATGCAGTGGCGGCTGATTGACTGAGGCAAGTGAGGCCGGGCCTCAATCACTTGGCTTAACAGAAATCAAATTTTGTGTTTTTATATAATGTATTAGTTATTTGAATGAAGCATCGCTGTAGAAGCATTTGAAAACTTTATGATGTATAAAGACCTGTTTTGCAGTAAAATTTACTCCTGAGGCCAGAATCGCTCGTGCCGGGTCTGGTTGTGGTGTATATAGACCTGTTTTGCAGTAAAATTTGTTCCTGAGGCCAGAATCATTCGTGCCGGGTCTGGCTTCTGAATTTCCTGTATTTTCGCGGGGTTTGAGCTTGCGCTTAAAACGTTGTAGCTGGGGCACAATTCGTCTGGCCTCGTGGCCTGGTCAGGTTTCACTCCTCACATCCATGGGCCGGCCTCAAGGGTAGAGTGGGGTGGGAATAGCAGTGGTGACTTGTCTTCCTAAATAGGTCATAAATAACACAAATTCCAGCTCTTTGGCAGGCAGAGACCCACACTATTCCCTCCCCTTATGTCTTAGTTTATGACTTAAGCGAGGGTATTGTACTATTGTACTTCGTAGTACAGTAGTGAATCTGGGCCAATGTTGTTATGTGTTTCGGGAAAATATAAACAGAAACAAATGCGAGAAATAATGCTGGTGTAGTTAATTCATTGTTAAAGTGTCCTTTTTTCAAGAAGAAATAATATTGAAAGAAAGGAAGTTTTAAATAAAGAGAGAGTCTACCGAGATACCTACGACATCGCTGACAATTTTTCTGACAGATAATCTTAAAACGCGAGTTTCTATTGCATCCTGGTATGGGCAACATAAATGGTTAAGTGGTAATGTGGTGCAAAATTAACTTCTGTGTTGGCCTTGTTCGTTGCTGTCAAGGGAAAAAAATAAAAAGAACAGAAAGGAGGGGATTTTCAACACAATATGGGTTGCTTCATCACACTGAAACAATCACTGAAACTCACAGCATAACAGCTTATTTGGTGAGTGACATTATTTTTCATCAATAGTAGGCTAATAATAATAGACCAATAATAATAATAATAATAATAATAATAATAATAATAATAATAATAATAAGTAATCATGATATTAATAATATAACAATAATTAATATCGTAAATAAACATTTCCTATCGGAGGCACTTGAACTAGTTGCATCTGGCCTCACCGAGGATTTCGATCACCGGCCGCTACTAGAATGATGTAATGTTTAGCTAAAAATTGAGAAACAAAACCTGTACAAAGCAATTAACAATACAATTTTAGCTTCAGAACACTAGCCAATTAAAGAAATGATACTTCTGAATAGTTCATTCTCTATTTGTAATATTCTTTTACCCTTAAAACGAAAGAAAGAAGGTATTTTATAAACAACTTCAAATTAGTATAGCTCTGAAATAATGAGATTAGGACAAATGTTTATATGACATTTTTTTTTGCTCAGAATGTCTTCGGAAATAAGCTCCGTAAGTCCCGGCAAATCTTCGTAAATCACCCTGTATAGTTACGTGCAATCATGTGATTAGTTTGTAAATGTTTATTATGTTAACTAGACCACGGAACTTAATGCACTAAAAAAACCTGAAAATATGCATGAAACTATACAGTAAAAGCTGTTTAAATATGTGCTAAAAATTGAAATATATGATGTAAAAATAAATATAAAGGTTTAATAATATTACTTTAAATTATTTTCATTTATATGTTAAGTGTTAAGAAGCCATATTGCAGAGAAGACGATTTTCCCATCAATAGAAAAACATTTGTCTTCGGAAACCATTTCTTCAATAAATCTTTTCTGCTACTTTTTTTTCTGTCAGCATGTCAGCGGTTAAACTTGTGAACAGAGCGATCATATATTGGTTCTTTGTTTGATTGTGTAGTACAACTTATTGAAATGGTAATGTACACTCCCCGAGACTTAATTGTCGCAGGTGTTTAAATACATTCAATTTTGGTTCTACGAAATCACAGTAAAAGGTGGTAAAAGTCTGAATGACATCTAGACCCCGCGTATTTTCGCACTGGCTCTTGAAAAATTACACTTGCATGGCTAGTATGTACACAGAGCAGCAGCTAGTCTCATGTTAGAGTGAAAAAGACCCAACTTATACAGTAGGGACAAGTATCCATTGTCGTCGCAGCAATTTCATGTCCTAAACAGTAATTAAATAATTTTATTTCTGACAAATTTTATATTTATTGGAAATTATTCTTATTTTTATCAGAGATGTTTTAAAATTAGATAATAAATCGGGAAAAACAGAGAAAGATATGCAAAATAAATTTAATATATGCATTTAAACCTCTTGATTTTCCTTCAGAACTGTTGTATTCAGAATTTAAAGTATTTGACTTCCATGAAATTTATAACAATGTATTGTTAAATTTCGTACATGAAAACCGAAATATATTTAACTAGTGGCTTGTGCAACAAATGCTGCTGCAAACTAAGTTCGTTAGACGTTGAAATAAAAAATTTTCAGATTTATTTTCAATAAAGAATACTTGTCTTTTTGATAGTCATTTGCTTCCATGATAATGAAACATACTCCCTCTAAATGGATTTTTTAGGCCAAATACTTTTTCTTGAACATGTCCAACTTCAGTTTTTGAGTTTCAACGCGAAAACGCAAGCATCAATGTCAGGACGATAGCAGTAGCTATTTCAGGTCATTGTGGATTGTAGGCAAAAGTTAAAAAAATGTCAAGTTTGCTAAGCTTTCGAACAATAGCATTTTCGTATAGCTGCTGCATGTAGAACTTGAAATGTAGAGCATAAAATCATTTTATCCTACTAAGAGATCTTGCTGAAATGATCTGGAGACTACAAAATTTTCTAGGACTCTTATTTTATCAGTAAGTAATATCTTTTTATCTTTCTTTAGGAACTGTAATTTTTGCGCTCTCTCGAGCCAATACTGAAGACAATGACACATATTAATATCTACACTACACCGCCATTAAGTGTATGAAAAAAACCCAACCCCACTGGGTTAATAAGTAAAAAATATTTGATTTTAAATAACAATATTATTATCTTACTTAAGTTTTGTAGTTATATATAGCAGCCACTCAGTAAACAATAGAAATGAAGATCTAAATTAAGATATTATCTACATTTACTTACATAACCTCAAAACGTTTCACTTTCGTGTCATCAATATAGCATCAATATTATGTACAATTAATGAAAAATAGACGCATCATGATATTAACTACAGTATAATAATATTTAATTTCTAATGGTAATAATGTCATCAAACCACCTCAAGTTTCGTAGATTTGAATATCCAATACACAGCTGTACTCAGAAAATTATACACTACAGAATGAGGTTTTAATAACAAATTGAATTGAGCTCTAAATATGTCGGCAATCCTGCCTTCGTGTAATAGCCTATTGTTTATTGTAGTGTGTGTTTTGTTCTGAAATTGAATCAAGTTGGGCGTGATTCAATAAAATTAGTTCTCAAAACTGACAACAGATGGATTTTGGAAAATAGGAAAATTATGTAGGGAAATTGATATTTCACTGAAAACTACTATTTTTCTGAAAAACTTTGGATGCCAGGCATGAAAATGAGGGGTCACTCATTAAAATCCGTTCAGCCGTTTTCCCGTAATTTCCATTACCAGTTCAAATTATATATATATAGATATAGGCTATATTCACATAAAATATGTTGGCAGATAATGGAAAGATAGTTGACAAGATAGACAGACTGCAGATATCAGATTATAATTTTGAGAAAGTTGACAACTTTACATATTTAGGATCAGTGGTCACTAGCGATAATAACATGTCCAAAGAAATCTCTAATCGATTAATGAAAGCAAACAGAACATATTTCGGCTTGAAATATCACTTTAGTTCGCATGCTCTATCCAGGAAAGTAAAAATTATTCTTTACAAAACATTAGTGAGACCAGTTTTGACATTGCGGCAGAAACGTGGTCAATCTCCAAAAACGATGAAAAAATATTGGAGATTTCCGAAAGAAAGAATCAGCGAAGGATCTATGGCCCAACATTTGAGGAATGTCTCTGGAGGAGGAGATGCAACTATGAATTATACAGACTTCTAGGAGAGCCAAATATAATCAATACAGTTAAAACTAGCAGATTGAGGTGGGCAGGACATGTAATACGCATGGATCCAAGTGAACCTTGTAAAAAAATTGTAATAACAAATCCGGGAGGTCAGAGAAGACGAGATCGACCGCACTTGCGGTGGATTGATGGAGTGGAAGAGGATGCCAGAAAGTTGGGGTGCAAGAATTGGAAGGCTGCTACACAAGATAGAGACGGATGGCGACAATTACTAAGGGAGGCCCAGGCCCACCAAGGGCATGATGATGATGATGATGATGATATTCACATAAATATAAAACCAAAACATATACATATACTTAAATGTACCACAACTATAGCATATAATCACAATAGCAACTTCGGTCCAAGGCTTTATAACATGATAATAGCTAAATTCCCAAACATACAATTTACTAATGCTCCTTATTAAAAAAAAAATCAATTAAAAATTGCTGATTAGAGAGAAAATTTGAAGTTCAATTATTGTGATATTTATGTTTTTTCTTCTTCTTTTTACTCTTTGCTCTCTTATTTAACAAAATGTCTTAACATTATGTGGAATGCCCTCTGAGCATGACTACGTAACTTACTCTTTCTGGAGGTGCTAGAGTGTTTGTTTGATTATTATTATTATTATTATTATTATTATTATTATTATTTTATATATATGTATTTATTAACACTACAATTGAGTATACACCCGGTGGCAGTGATATATAATATACAATAATACCATTATAATTCTACAATAATTACAGCAATAAAAGAAAAGTAAAAAATTAAATAAAATAAACCTAAATTTATTTCTAACTATAAATAAATAGATACAATAAACCTAGGACTATAAATAAAAACTATTCTATAATAACGCCTACAATAAGCAAAAGTAAACCTAACATAAGTAGTTCTATTTCATCCAGCTATTACCAATTTACAAGATACATATCACCCTAATTACAAATCAACTTAATTAAATATCATCTTAATTAATTACATATCACCTTAATAAATTACATATCAACTAAATTACATATCAACTTAATTAATTACATGACACAACTTAGATATTTACGCTGCATCTACAATTACGCTTTCAGTCTAATCTTCTCAACCTTTCCTAAAATGTATTGATTTTGAGAGGACCACCCTGAAAGATTGCCGCAGGTAAGCTGTTCCAGTCTACTATTGTGCGGTTAACAAGGAAAATTTTTCCACGTCCGTTCTTTGTTTTCTACATTTAAACTTCCTAATATGATCAGCCCTTCCTAAGTATGATGGTGTTGCTAATCTAGCATTGATGTCGGTCCATGCTTTGTGTCCCATTTGTGCCTTAAACAATGCGATGAGTCTGGTTTTTCTTCGCCCTTGATTTGAGAGATTCCCACCCATTTGAGAGATACCCAGGGAAAACCTGCGAAATATGCATTTATGGGGGAAAAAAGGTTGGCTTCATTCGAACGTAGTAAAAACCATGAGCAGCAAAGATTCACTTTTAATTTTTCAATATGCCAAATCAATAAAAACATGCAATTGTATGAAGTTGCGCGGTCTAATGCTAACACTAAATTATGAGAACGCTATTGATGACATATTAGCAGGGAGCGAAACTTAGTGCCCAATGGGAGAGGAGCAAATTGTTTCAGGTTAACTGTGTTCTAGAGTTCCTCTACTGTGTAAAATAAAAGACAGCTTGGGTCGTGCCCCTTTGAACTACTGTGCCTTAGTTGTTCGCTGTATACTTGCTCTGTGTTGCACTCGACGAGTAACTTTTTTTTAATGGTTATTTTACGACGCTTTATCAACTGCGAATAGTAACTTACATCATGGATTAGAGACCACAGAATTTCGTATTAATTTCGAAAAGAAACTCGTTATAAAAATATTATATTCGTGTTTTATCGTTAATTAGTTGTAAGATAATCGCAATAATTTCGTATAAATTGGAAAGCGATTTTTACGTGACTATTACACTCTTACTACGTCATACTACTTTTGACCAATAAAACTGTACGATAGGACGTATTTCAACAAATCAAGGCTGCTTATCGCACAATTTTATCGCGTCCCTAGCATTTGTTTAATTTTATCGCGTCCCTAGCATTTGTTTCTTTGTTTGCCAACATTTGAAACTGCGCTGGTCTGGACGTCAAAAATATATATAAAATTACAAACCTCTCCAGTCGATGCACAGCAGTTTCAAATATGACTCGCATTGGCATTCAAGAACAAGAATTAATAAAAATCACTGATCATACTTATGCATCTTCTGAAATCCGATTTACAAATAAATGAAGAGCACCAGGAAATCCTGAATAAGTTGAATACACCATGTAGGCCTAAATCAACGAGTTCCACTTCTATTACGCACACGTCCAATATAACATCAATTGAACCACCAACCACATTCAAATTTGAAAATTGTACATTCAATAATTATTCCTTTTTAAAATTATTCATTCGGAAATGCTGAATAAGTTGAATACACCATGTAGGCCTAAATCAACGAGTTTTTTATTGTCAATATAACATCAATTGAACCACCAACCACATTAAAATTTGAAAATTGTACATTCAATAATTATTCCTTTTAAAATTATTCATTCGGAAATCCTGAATAAGTTGAATACACCATGTAGGCCTAAATCAACGAGTTCCACTTCTATTATGCACACGTCCAATATAACATCAATTGAACCACCAACCACATTCAAATTTGAAAATTGTACATTCAATAATTATTCCTTTTAAAATTATTCATTCGGAAATGCTGAATAAGTTGAATACACCATGTATGGCCTAAATAGTTCCACTTCTATTCACACGTCCAATATAACATTTGAACCACCAACCACATTAAAATTTGAAAATTGTACATTCAAAATTATTCTTTAAAATTATTCATGTTGATTTTTATGTCATCGTCGTTAATTAAAAGTTTTAATAATAATAGTTAGGTTAAAGCTTCTGCTCTGAAGGATAAAAAGAACTTCTTGACTATATGATATTATGGATAGTCACATCGATTTATTGAATCAGAGTATTAAGATTTATTGAATAGTAATCATTACAGTGTCTGTATAAAGACACTACTGCCATCTAGCATGCATCTAGCGTAATATTTGTAATGTTGAGATGGTACAATAATACATTTGAAGACAGTTGTATTTTCGTAAGTCAATTAATATTTTATTGCATTGGAGTACTTCGTTACTTCTAATCTTTATATTCTTTTTCTAATCGTGTAATAGTCAATTAAATCCCACTCGAGTTTTGATTTTCTCTAGATAAATCAAAACGTCTAGTGAGATTACTGTTGATAAAATAACCTTATATTACGTATTAGACGTCAAAAGAATGATAGGAAAGGTTTCGTACAACGATTTATTCTACGTATTAAAATTAAACACAATTTTATAACACTGAGAAAAAAAAACTTTTGTGTTATGTAACATCTGCTGTTTCTATTTGTGGAATGAAACCATAGCAGAAGTCACGATATTATTTTATTTCATTATGCTCCTACGGTCACTAACATTTAAATTAAGTCTATACATTGAGAAGAACCTTTCTGCGTCAGCAGATGCACAAGAAACCCAGACACATTTCAGCACAGCAGATATAAATTCCGGGTAATGCAACATGAGAGCTTTAACATTCGAACTGCTGGATGATTGTTTCAAAACTATTTCTTTCAAAATAACGAACGCTACACTGCAATCAGTACTTTTTATATCCTTAAAATAATTTGTTGTTCTGACTAGAGATGAACAAAACTAACTGCCGCTCTCGCTCTCTGTGTCCGTTGTATTTGTCTTTCGAGTCTCGTCTCGTCATTCTCGAAATAGCATTTGGTTGGCGTGGAAATATTTCGTAACTTTGAATAACATACATCATTGAAATAAATAACATTATAAATGTTTAAATGAGACAAAAAGAAAAAACAAAACAATATCTTAGTTAAAAACAATTCTTAAATAAATTTGCATTTCCAAGAAACATAAAACAGAACGTTAATATTTTTTTACTTGATACTTCACACTTGATCTCAAACATATGAAAAGAAAATTCCTAGCCTTTTAAAAAAGGCCTAGTAATTAAATAAAGATTGGGGAACGGATTATTATATACTGAACGATAGAGATAATGTTTCAAATAGGCTACTTGATTGTTTATACATATACAGGGTGTTTAAAAAATACGGGGCATAATTTCAGGTATGTATTTCCCACATGTAGACAATCAAAATAGTTCATTACAACATGTGTCCGGAAATGCTTCATTTCCGAGTTATGGCCTTCACAACATTGAAATTCACCGGAACGTTTTTCTTTCCGCAGGTCGTTGTCATTACAGAAGATGTTCAAAATGTCCACCTTCTGCTTGAATACAGATCTCACATCGATGTCTCATTGACCTGCGAACATGATCCCAAACTCCAGGAGTATTGCGTATGTCCTCAGAACATGCCACAATTCGATTCCGAAGGGATTCCAAATCAGGCACCGGAGACGAATAAACCAATGATTTTAAATGGACCCACAAGTATAAATCGAGAGGGTTCAGATCAGGTGAGCGTGGAGGCCAAGCAATTGGGCCACCTCTACCTATCCATCGATCGATCAGGAAACCTTCGATCCAAGTACCGGCGAGCCGTACGACTGAAGTGTGCAGGAGCGCCATCATGCAAGAAGTGAATGTGTTGACGATTGATCAGTGGAGTGTTTTCTAAAACATGAGGTATGGTGTTTTCCAGGAAGTTTGTGTACGCCTACCCCGTAAGTCTGTTTACAAGTACATGGGGTCCAACTAATCGATCACCAATGATACCGGCCCACATGTTGAGGGAGAACCGCACCTGGTTATGAGATAGAACAGTTGCACGTGGGTTTTCATACGCCCATACATGCTGATTGTGGAAATTTGTTATGCCATCTCGTGTGAACTGCTTCATCTGTAAATAATACTAAGGCAGGAAAGTTCGGATTTACACCACACTGCTGCAAGAACTACTGACAGAACCTAACTCGTGCAGGGTAATCTGCTGGTGACAGGGCCTGTACACGTTGCAAATGATAAGGATACAATTGATACTCTTTCAACAGTCTCCAGACAGTCGTATTTGCAACGCTACCCTTCGTGTGCTGATAGAAGGAGTCATGTTCACAGCCTCCAGAATCTCCTCCTGTACTTCTGGAGTTGTAGATCTTGGTCGTCCCCTTCCCAAACCAGGAGAGTTAAATTTTCCATATTCGCACAGACGGTAATGGAGACGTACAAATGTCTTCCGATCTGGACATTGTCGCTGTGGGTACCTCTCCTGGTACAAACGACGAGCCAGCGCAGCATTGCCGTCCGCCTTACCGTACATGAAGTGTATCTCTGCCAGTTCTTGATTTGAATACATGTCGCACAGTCTAACGCCTACACAACACTGAATGTAACCTTCGCCTCGGAATGAACTGTCAGAATGCCCTCTTAATGTCTCCTTTGACGGCAACGACCTGCGGAAAGAAAAACGTTCCGGTGAATTTCAATGTTGTGAAGGCCATAACTCGGAAATAAAGCATTTCCGGACACATGTTGTAATGAACTATTTTGATTGTATACATGTGGGAAATACATATCTGAAAATATGCCTCGTATTTTTAAACACCCTGTATAACAGTTGCCAAAGTAGATAAAAGTTCAGTCAGGTATAAACAATTGGTTTTTAAGCTTCAGAGACGAGCCGTACACTGGGAGTTTCTCGTTTTACGGCGAAAAGGTGGGCTCATCGTTATCGGAATCATGGGGAGGTCGGTAGACAATGACATCCTGGTTGTGGGCGTCCGCGTGTTTAACCCAGGAGACAGGACGAAGCCTTGGGAAGGGCGTGTTTTGAGGACTCCTTCCGCTCTGCTCGACAACTGAAGGCATTGTCTCGCTTTCCGGGCTATTTAGGCTTATTAACCGTCTGAGAACAGATTATGGTATTAGACCATCGCTGGGCAAAGGAGGATTCGTGAATCCCTGTGATTCCTAACCTTCTAGGGGTGTAGATGTACAGTGAAATTCGAATATAGTGAACCACTGCTGACTTGCATATTTCGTTCACTATATCCGAAGTGTCTCTCCCCTAACCTTAAATGACAGAAATGAATTAAATTGTGAACAAGAAAATAAAATATTTTATTTTTGTGGAATGGATTGCACTGTATACTTTTACTCACAGTTGATTTACTTAAACCATAACGAATAGAAAGAAGTATTGGTCGCACTCTGTTAATTCAAACGGCCGATACCACGCGGCGCTAGTGCAGAGTTCGCTCAGTCTGTTCCGTGTGTAAGTACGTAAATACATTTAATGTAAGTTGCACTGTTTACCTTTCGCTCCATATACGTACGTAACTGGCATTGTACTTAAACATTAAGACTATTTGAAAGAAAAACAAATTCATATACATCACACTGTAAAACAAATAATAGTTTAATATGTAAAACTTAACTTAGGGCTGCTTGTAGGCATGCAATATGTACTCACCAACAGTTACTTGTCCGACACTTTGGAGAATTTACGAGATGATTTGGCGGCTCTCGGAGCTTGGAGTTCTCGTCGGATTTGTTTCGTCCGGAAGAAGAACCGACATTTCATATAGTGAAAAATTAGTTTCGGTATGATATCCATGGCATGATCCAAGCAGCATCCTGTTCCCGGTGGCTGAATTACAATTGAGGTAATACTGTCTATGCACTCGTGAAATATGTCGTCCCACATTCCATCGCTCAATTTTTCTTTTATTGTCTGTTCTGTTTGCATAAGCAAATGAAACACGCACGCCCTACAACCCGGAACAAAACACGAAGGCATTGCTTCAAATATAACACGACAAAAACATAATAATCTCGTCCTTTAATAAATAAATCGTGAGAGCTACTCACTTGTCACTCGTGTACGAATAATTGCAGATTAGTGTATTGGCACTTAAAGTATTTAACGCACTTAATTACACTAAAAAAGCAAACGAAATGAACGAACACACTACTGCTTCTTTTATGGATATTCGCTTCCAACTGAGCAATACCGATCGCAGCGCCACTAATTCTCTTGGTCACCGTCGACAATGCTGAACAGATAGGAGTGCGCACACTTCTTCTTTCTATTCGTTATGCTTAAACTATGCTGTCGACCCATGTCCGCTTGCGAAAGACCACGTTCAATGTCACTTATAATATTCGCCTTATCTTCCAAAGAAAAATACTTTACGCTTCGACATTTTATACAATAGGCTTGCATTCACTGTTGGAACATCAGATCAGATAGAAATTACAACCGCTGTTATGGTGTGACTGCATACTCAGCCTTGAAATTTCCCGGGTCACTTAATGGAAACTGGGAAAGGGTTGATGGCGTTTGAAAGCCATCGAAATCTTACCTTCATTTATCCTCTGGATCTAATGTCCGTCCCCTTTTAATAAAAGAAGGCAATTTCATTTTTCGTTGTTTCGATGCTATCCATCATAATTGAAATGTTTCTGAGAACAAAAGGCAACCCTTTGACGTTGGAGGATTAGAAATAACAGTAGAGCAGAGTGTTACGTGCATCTCACAAATCACTTTAAGAAAACTCATTACATAATCATGACTGGAGAGTAAGGACTACATTTTCACAATCACACAATCAATATACTCTATTTCAATAAATATTGCCATTATTATTCTTTCAACAAATACTCAAAAGTACTTAGAGATCACACACGTCGAGCAGATAGACCCTATTAGTTTCTCCTAACCAATGAAGTGAAGTATTTACATAATAAATAATTGCTTTTAACGATAAAATGGTTTACATACAATTAACTTTTCCTATTTCTCTTTTTGTTCCTAAAAACCCTTCCCTTTGCGATTTGTTTATATATGTGCGTGTATATTAAATAACTGAGTAATTAGCCCTATTACATAGCCAGAAATTTAGTAACGCAAGTTATTGTAATAATTCCTGTCTTTATTCGCTGCATATGCATGTACATCCCTGTTGTCTACGTTACAGTGAATGCGCTATGCGCTCGTGATCAAGGTCGAGCTCTTCTACCATGATTGGGAGCTAATATCGACTCATCCCTGTTGTAATGCTTTTTAATGCGTTGACTCCCATGACTAAGAAAAGTCACTTGAAATTTAACAGTCACTGACCGGTAGAGATAAAATGTAAGACCTGTAGAACATTGATACAATGCTAAGACGGCCTATAGGGACCGAGGGGTGTGTTTTTGTTGTGCTGAAATTCAAGACAATGCTAATGCATTTAAAGTTTGTGTGACTGTAGCATAGATATATATATATATATATATATATATATATATATATATATATACACACAGAGAGAGATGTGTTAAAAGAAATTCATTCACAAGATAGAATGGATTATCTCAGTAAATGTTTAAACATTCGCTTATTGTAAGCTGACTTCGAAGTAGAGGCACATTAACTCTGAAGTTACGTGCACACAGGATAAATCAGTGTTTATAGAGGAGCTGGCTATATCATCACTGGTTTCAAACTACAGACTTTTATCAGAAGAGGTGCCCGAACTCAGGAAATGTCAGGCTTCGAACTACTACTAATTACTTATAATTAGACTACGTTGAATTGCCACACGCAGCATGCAATCAGGTAGCCGATATACGGTAATATAGAGGAGGTGAGCGACCGCCCGGTCTCGTAGTATAAGCAGTTCATGTTAAGAGTTGTGACCGATCCAAATAGATAGAACAGCTATAGCTAATGTATACCTATGTAAGCACTTGTTTTTGCATTACTGTAGTTGGAATAGTCAAAGTTCAACATTTGTTCAGTGCAGACAAGAATTCAGTCAAACATACTACAATGAGAGTGTTGACGTTCCAAACAATTGCCCCTGGAATACCCTTATCTCCGCAGCCAGTTTTGACCCGTTGGGTAACGTGGTTGGTTTCTGTTAATTATGCAGAACATTATGGAAAAATAATGGAGGTAATTGATGCATTGGATAGCACAGACAGGTCCGCTGTTGAAGCTGTAAAATCATTGCTTCCTGTACAGTTATTGGAAGATATTCTGTTCATTGATTCTAATTTTAAAACCGTGTCCAAAAGCATCACCCTGTTAGAAACGTTTAAACTACAACTCTCAGAAGCCCTTAATATAGTGGATTAAGTATCACAAACCATTATCCAAAATAACAACTCACTAATTTCAGAAAAAGTGAAATGTAAGTTGAGAAACATTATTCCTAAAAATTCTGCCTATTCACAACTACGTATTATAAATGATGTACCATCAGGTCACGACAAGACGTCTGAAGTTGGTGTACTAAAAAGCAGTGACTTTCCGTTCTTCAAATATGCACCTATTACTTCGTGTGATGTTGAACGTACATTTTCCCAAAATAAAAACGGTTTAAGTGACCATCGGAGGAGGTTACTTTGCAGTCGCTCAAAATGTACATAACTCTTCACCACAATGCACATATTGAAGGATGATGCGAGTATCTTACGTTAAATTTTAAGAGTTAATATATCCCACTGTAAAATAATTGTGTATTTACATGTTTAGACATTTCCTACTTCAATGATCATTCATTATATTTCTTGAATGTAGGATACAGGTTTTATTGTAACCGCAGTACACTGCTCAGTGTTTACATTAGAGGCATAATCTATCCTTTGCACGCCCCCTTCTCATACAGTCTATACTGCGTGCGTAGTAAACCTTGCGATTCTCGTGGCAGTTCCACGAAGTCTACTAATAATAAATCTGTAGCCGAAATTTTTCTGGTAATTTTTTATTTTCCAAAAATAATTGCTCCTAACTTATATAATTAACCACCCTGAAACTGAAAATCGCTTTTTTGAAAATTTTGTATGTATGTATGTATGTATGTTATGTATGTATGTATGTATGTATGTATGTATGTCTGTCTGTCTGTCTGTCTGTCTGTCTGTCTGTCTGGATGTTTGTTACCTTTTCACGCGATAATGGCTGAACCGATTTATATGAAAATTGGAATATAAATTAAGTTCGTTGTAACTTAGAATTTAGGCTATATGGCATTCAAAATATTTCATTTGAAAGGGGGGTTATAAGGTGGCTTGAATTAAATAAATCGAAATATCTCCCCTATTATTAACTTCCTTGAAAAATATTACATAACAAAAGTTTCTTTAAAAATAATTTCCGATAAGTTTTATTCTATGCAAAATGTTGATAGGACTGATATTTAATGAGATAAATGAGTTTCAAAATTACAATAACAACGCCATCTAAGGCAGTGTAATGAAATAAAAAACAAATGACTTCGTCTATAAGAGGCCTTGGACAACAACAATTGACACCAACATCGTCACTACCATAATGAAATTTTTCTGTAGCGATATTTCGTCAGTATATTTATTTTTTTTATTTTGTTATTTTACGACGCTGTATCAACATCTAGGTTGTTTAGCGTCTAAATGAAATGAAGGTGATAATGCCGGTGAAATGAGTCCGGGGTCCAGCACCGAAAGTTACCCAGCATTTGCTCGTATTGGGTTGAGGGAAAACCCCAGAAAAAACCTCAACCAGGTAACTTGCCCCGACCAGGATTCGAACCCGGGCCACCTGGTTTCGACGTGCTGACCGTTACTCCACAGGTGTGGACAGCATCTTTATGGTGTACATTCAATTTAAATTATATTGGTTCTATTTTTTTTTCTTATGTCTTAATCAATTTTGTCTGAAACCTGTTTATATAATTTTTCATTTTAAATTTTATTGTGAGCTATTCTGTGTCGCAGGGCAAACCCAAAATATTGGGTCAGACCAATAAATTAAAATTAAACATAGCCTACAGAGAATGTTTCTGTGTTTGTATGAAGTAATATCGGAAGCTAAGTTAACCGATTTATATAATTAATTATTAATTCACCATTGGAAAGTGTAGTTTCTCTAGATGGACATAATGCTATAATATTATTACAGTAACTTCTGAGTGAATTGAGGACAGGTAAGATTAAAATAGCTTCTTATGCACAGAAAACTTGATAAGCTATTCTGTACATTCGTTTCCTGTATTTCCTAAAATAATTTTTATGACCAAATAAGTGGTTTCTGGATCAAAATGATCGCATTTTAATGTTTAAATACAATTTAAATTAAGTAACATAATTAGCGATTTATCCTTCTGTCAAACATGAATGTTCCCTGGATCAAATGTCCTATTTTAATTATGTAATTACTATACATTTATTTCTAACGGGTGCAGCGGAGCGCACGGGTACGGCTAGTATTTCTATATAAACGCGAATTATACACTATACAAGCGTCAGGGAGGTCTAATACAAACTTGTGTTGTGAACCTCTGACCAGTTGGTAGAGTAGGTGGATTAGGACGTGTATCTAAATTGAAGAGAAGACACATCTTGGTTGTAGCTTAGCTAGCTTGCGTTCATTCGGTCAGTAACGTATACAACGCAAGCCAAGGCAGATCCGGCATTGCCAGTCTCTCTTTTCCTGTTTATGTTGTGAAAATTGTTCGAACATAACTGCAAGTACCATACTATAATAATAAAACTTCTCTCTTAACCGAGTCATATGCCTTTTTGAAATCTATGAATAACTAATATTCTAATATGTTAATTTTCTTAGCCTACGCATTTACCTCATAATTAAGGAGTGGATTCCTATGTAATTCAGTATTCGTTTTGTGTGCGATAAAACACAATTAACAAAGTTAAACATTCCGAACATGAAGTTTCAAGTTTAAAACCCGAATTTTATTTCACATAAAAACACTAATTTTCACAAAAAAATATATATATATAAATACATATTTTCAGGAAATCTATTATAAACACATAAATCTTGGAGTTTTTTTACTTACATAATTTTTTTACAAGAACTTTTAAATATTTTAAAACTATATCAATTATATCACTCAGAAGTACGTTTTCTTTTTAAGAATCCTTGATTGCTTCGTGTTTCTGATCGCTGTGTGGTGTATCCGTGATCCATTTTTGTAATAGTATCGCCTCAAGTTCTGAGAACTGCTAGGCAGCATATCAGTGTTATTATTACAGAATATATGGGAAAATGCAACAAATAAGTTATGTAATTAACATGGACAAGGAGGAGAGATCTTGCAACAGTTATTAGGAATGTTTATTGTTGCTGAAGATGATTTCATTCCACGCTTTGTTTGTGAAACACAACAGATAAGAGCTTGGGTATGAACGTTATTTAATTTAAACAAATCTCTCGCCTCTCGCTCATGTCTATCAAGTAAGGCAATATATCTTGTGATTCCCTGTTATCGGGCTTCGTCAATCGATATCCTTCAAGATATACTGAAAGATGGCCTTAACTACACCAGAATAAATAAAAAATAAATAAATAAATATGGCTGTTTGAAAAACGATTTGACTTTCCTATTAGCAAATCTAAGCTTTTTGTGTGACAGCATAAAAAAACTCGAAACATCAAAAACTTGTTGTCTGAAACAGGGAGATGCATGCAGTGAATATTAAACTATACTCGCTACCAGGTTCAGAAGTACAAGTACTAAGGGACAAATTCCAGAATATGTTTGGGAATAACAGCGGATATAAAAAATGTGTAAATTTGCTCAAGTATTGGAGGATGTGCCTGTAGGTGAAATTGACGGTGTATGTGTTTGTGACATTCCTCACTTTAAATATGCACGTCTGACGTCCTGTGATGTGGAAAGATAGTTTTCACAGTATAAGTCGTTGTTCAGAGATAATCGGCATGCATTTGTGATGGAGAATTTGGAGATGACCTTTGTTGTTCACTGCAATTCTCGGCCAACTACTAGCACTCAAATGTGGTTGGTGAGTACCTAGTAATTTTTTTTTTCAAGCTAAGTAAGGTATTTTTGTCATATAAAAAATATATATTTTTTTATTTTAGGAAATAGTTTCGTACTTTTTAGCACATAAAAAATAAATATATTTAAATTTTTAGCACATAAAAATCCGCTCCCTAATAATAATACCGGACAGTTGTATGTTAGCAGCACTGACGTGAGTGCGACCTGACTTCTAGCGGAGCGGCGTTGAATTACGTCCAGAAATACAAATATTTAACATAGCGAGATTCGGACTATTGTTTAAAAACGTGAGGTACTAATGGGGAATAATAATATAGGAGACACTTAAAAAATGTTGAATAGTATTTAATATAACATTATCAATTTGTATCAAAGCTGGATAATTATTATGAGAAATATTGCACACTTCTTATTACTTTCCGTAATTAATTGTTTTGTATTTTTTTGCTTTAGTTTTTTTTTGTTAGTAACTCTTTAGCATCTATTAGATGCTTTATGGTTGTGCTAACAGATGGAGTTACGTGTCAACAATGTGACGCTGTTTAGGTTACTGCCCAGCGACAGTCCTGATGCATTTTTATATTTGTGATGATTGGTTAATTAATATTAACCCGGCACACTCACAATCACACTCACATTCATACAAATTTCCAGACTCCAGACACCCAGGGAATTCCTCTTCTTGAAAAAAAAAATCACAGATAGCGGAGCCCGGGAATCGAACCCGGAACCTCCTGATCTGGAAGCCAGCATGCTGACGAACAGACCACGGAGGTAGTCTTTTGCTTTAGAGAGACAAAATTAATTTTGACATTAAGAATGAATTTACAATAACGCTTTATATACCCATTGCTGACAGCAGCAAAGATAAAATTGATAGTAATGTGATGCTTGTATTGGTGAGGAGTGTGGACGCACCTCTAGCGGGGCTAAAAGTGCAATTTCTCCGACGTATGGTTAGATAATTTAAATTAGTCTCATTTGATAGAGAAATATATAAACTAGATAAAGAATGTAAGGAAAATACTGTATATACGTCAAAAAATTTGCAACACTTCTATAATTTTTATCTCTTGCGTATGCTACGCATAGCCTAAAATTACTATATAAACGCGAATTATACAATATACAAGCGTCAGGGGCGGTCTAGCACAAACTGCTGTTGTGAACCTCTGACCAGTTGATAGTCTGTTAGAGTAGGTAGAGTTGGTTCGTTGGTTGGTTGGTTGGCTGTAGGGTAGCTAGCTAGCGTTCATTCGGTCAGTAATGTACAACGCAAGTTAAGGCAGACCCGGCAGTGCCAACCCTGATACATTTTTTTTTTCCGTTTATGTTGTGATGACTGTTCGAACATAACTGGTCGACGATAGAAATTTCAAAATAAAGTTTCCTAAATGTGTAAGTATTAACTCTGGACAGCATACCCTTTTTTGACAGCTGTGGTTGTACTGTATACCTGAGGTTACTGTCACCCCGCATATCCTTTTGGGCCTATTGTGTACAAAGAATTTTATTTTGTATTGTATTCCTGGTCGATCTTTGGATTATAAAAAAAAATAAATTTGAAGCTTACATACTGGCTTTTAAGGAACCCGGAGGTTCATTGCCGCCCTCACATAAGCCCGCCATTGGTCCGTATCCTGAGCAAGATTATTCCAGTCTCTACCATCATATCCCACCTCCCTCAAATCCATTTTAATATTATCTTCCCACCTACGTCTCGGCCTTCCCAAAGGTCTTTTTCTCTCCGGCCTCGCAACTAACACTCTTTATGCATTTCTGGATTCTCCCATACGTGCTACATGTCCTGCCCATCTCAAACGTCTGGATTTTATGTTCCTAATTATGTCAGGTGAAGAATACAATGCGTGCAGCTCTGCGTTGTGTACCTTTCTCCATTCTTCTGTAACTTCATCCCTCTTAGCCCCAAATATTTTCCTAAGAACCTTATTCTCGAACACCTTTAATCTCTGTTCCTCTCTCAAAGTGAGAGTCCAAGTTTCACAACCATACAGAACAACCGGTATTATAACTGTTTTATAAATTCTAACTTTCAGATATTTTGACAGAAGACTAGATGACAAAAGCTTCTCAACCGAATAATAACACGCATTTCCCATATTTATTCTGCGTTTAATTTCCTCCCGAGTGTCATTTATATTTGTTACTGTTGCTCCAAGATATTTGAATTTTTCCACCTCTTCGAAAGATAAATCTCCAATTTTTATAGTTCCATTTCGTACAATATTCTGGTCACGAGACATAATCATATACTTAGTCTTTTCGGAATTTACTTCCAACCCTATCTCTTTACTTGCTTCAACTAGAATTTCCGCGTTTTTCCCTAATCGTTTGTGGATTTTCTCCTAACATATTCACGTTATCCGCATAGGAAGCTAAAATGACAAATTAATTTTATAAAATTACAGAATTTCTGGACTTAATAACTGTAATTGAAATGTCAGTGTTTTAAAATTGCTGATAGCTGATCAATTATAAAATTACGTAATTATTTTTTATATTTAAAACATAGAGATTGCTGGTAACACAAATATTTATCACAAATAAGTTTTAAAAATTTATAAAAGAAAATAATAGTTAAGACATAATTTATTACAATTTGGTTAAAAATTGAATAACTATTTTTCGTTTTCAGAAGAGACCTGTTTCTAACAATATTGCATAGTATTATTTTGATGGACGCTTACAGGATAAGAACATCTTCATTTTGCACATTCAACACAGATTTCTTTCCTGTGTTCTGAGCATGACAGTTTGTTACACTTCACACAAGATACTTTTGTTTTCCCGTCTTTACCGCGGGGACATAAAGCAAATGTAGCGAGTTAAGGATAATGTGAAAACTGAATTCATTGGCAGATTCTGCGACATAGAGAATGTGGTGTTTGCCAAGTCTCTTTCTGTAGATGTAACAGTGCAAGAATTAACTTGCAATATGAACTTATTGATCTACAATAGTTTTAGTTACAAAAACATCTCAACACACAAACAACACAAACAAATACAAGGACACAGGCGTATACAAACTCAAATGTAACACCTGCAACAACTTCTACATAGGACAGACAGGCAGATCATTTCAAACACGTTACAAAGAACACATCACAGCCATAACAAAATTACAAAACACTTCCACATATGCAGAACACATCACAAATGATAACCACACCCACAGAGACATCAACACAGACATGGAAATACTACACATCCAACCAAAAATCCAGAGACTAAACACACTAGAACAATATGAAATATACAGACACACAAAAACACATCCCAACGAAATTCTCAACACACAACTCAATTTCAGAACACACACACTCTTTGACTATACATTACACCACACGAATACACCCTCACAGGAAACAGAACAAGAGGCGCAAGACCAACATTGACCAGTTCTGAGGATGACCCATAAACATGTCGAAACATGTAAACAAGGTACGTTAGAATTTAACACAAGTAGGCTAAGTCTTATCATACACATTCCGAAGTGATAGTGTTAAAAGTTGTGTAATCAAAATGTATAAAAAAGACTGTTCTTTATACTCTCGATCCACCCTATCATATATGCTGAAAAGTTGTATTTTGGTGGGGAAAAAAAAAAAAAAAAAACAAATCCACTGTTGCCAACATATCGCCCTAAAATCTCGCTAAAATTTCAACAAAAAGTAGCTAAATCTCTCCAAAGTTTGTTAAAAAATCCCCAGAATTGTCGCTATAAATTAATAATAAATATCACTAAATAAAAATAAGAAAAACGTACATATGCGGAGAAAAATATAATTTCTTCATCGTCACCCTCTTCTGCGGAGTCTGGTTGTATTGTTGACGGCTTTGATGTTGAGGTGGAAGATGTGGGAACAGATGATTGTGAATA
Organism: Periplaneta americana; assembly: GCA_025594305.2. Lineage (NCBI taxonomy): Eukaryota > Metazoa > Arthropoda > Insecta > Blattodea > Blattidae > Periplaneta > Periplaneta americana. The sequence goes on from JAJSOF020000041.1 coordinate 194,369, forward strand.
CACTGCACTTGACCCAATAATTGAAGCGTCGGCTGGAACAACGTTGTAAGTTACAAAATTTTCATTCGGCGTGTTTCCGTGTAATAATGTTGTATGTCATGTTACTTTGCTATACTCCTTGGCTTGCAACTGTCCATCAATGCAGTACGTGAAATTTGTCCACTCAAAAGTTTGCTACCCTCATAAGAACAACGTTGTACGCGTACACATATTTGCACTCCTGTAAATTTTACCAAATGTAACTTATAACATACATTATTTTATTATTTTAATGTACCGAAGTACATATGATATTTCCATGCAGATATTCTACTCTTTCATCGTAACTTATAACGTTATTCCAGCCGACGCTTCAATTGACACTACACTTTCTTGCACATTGTAAGTTTGGAAATATTCACCCAAGCGTTTGACCACAAATTTTTTTTTGAGAAATCTAACACTTTTTAAATCTTGTATATTAAAATGTATTAAAACCGCTAAAACTATAGTCTCATTTGCTTCACACGAACTGTCTGCACAAAATTGCAAGACTCAGTTGCCTCGGGTCGGTTCGGAGTGGATAATCTTCGCGTTGCGGGGAAGAAGCAAGACTCGTCACGTGCCAATCAAGTTGCCACCGTTTTTCGGTGTTGGATTTTTTTTTAGTAGGTTATTTTACGACACTTTATCAACAGCTTTGGTTATTTAGCGTCTGAATGAGATGAAGGTGATAATGCCGGTGAAATGAGTCCGGGGTCCAACACCGTAAGTTACCCAGCATTTGCTCATATTGGGTTGAGGGAAAACCCCGGAAAAAACCTCAACCAGGTAACTTGTCCCGACCAGGAATCGAACCCGGGCCACCTGATTTCGCGGCTAGACGAGCTACCGTTACTCCACAGGCGTGGACAATCGGTGTTGGAGCAGTAGCATTGAGAGAGACCTAACCGTGAGAATCATTGAATCAGCATCTTTCACCCCTGATCACTGATCACAAATATATGAGATCAGGGCTTTCATGTATGAATTTTTAAACGACTCACAGGGGAAGGGTTTCGGCTCGAACACGAATTTTTGGTTAAAAATTTGTACAGATGCTTACCTCACAATGGTGATGAAGACCGTAAAAGCATTAATTTGTGTAACTCTCCGTTTGGTTGGTATTGGCCAATACACTTCTTTAAAAATTTACATGAGGATTCTCTATAAAATGCATGAAACAGCATGGAGCAGAGCAATAAGCACAACATGCAGAAGCAACACCTGAACAATCTTCTGAACCACACTCCAGTGCTGAAAAATCAAATGCCACCTGAATTACATTTTTGAAGTCCGAGACTTGTTCACGACTCACGTAACCAGCTGACTGCCAGGAATACTGAAGCATAGCGCGGTATACTGGAGCAGACAACTGGTTATGAATAACAGAGTGCATTTTCATTATAAACACTCGATTTCCCAAGTTAAGTTCTGGATTCTCTATTTTGTATTGTCTAAGGAAATAGATATTCAGAGGCTGGATATATTTAGTTTTTTAGGTGGAATGATCATACATTTCATGTCCTGGCCTTGAAATTATTCATTTATTAAGGTTGCGTCCTTGTGCGCATTCAATGACTCACACAACAGTATATACTTTTGATTAGCTGCAATATTTTCAGACAGAACGTTGGAGAAAAATGTTCTTAAATGGGCTTTAGATATTTTACCACTCGCACTAGCTTCTAGGCTAGGCTAGGCTTACGGGTAAGGTGTCCCATCCCCTTAACTTGTGCAGTGCTCTCCCCACCCCTTAACTTGTACAGTGCTCTAACAGACAAACCACACATTACACAAACGAATGCTTTTGGGAGCTTTACATAGATGTAAAGATGGGCCTGTATACAAATTTTGGATACGAAATTCCTGTTCGAGCCGAAACCCTTTCCTTGTCAGTCATGCACCCTTGCCTCTTCTAAAATTAAGAAGTGCATGACTTCAGTTGAAAATCATGAAAATTTTTCCAAATTTTTTTTAGCTATTTCACTTATTCAGAATTTATATTTTCATACCCCAAATGGATCAGCTCAATTCTGATTGCAAATACTCGTATGTTTACACTTTTTAAATTAAGGCTGGAAGGCGGCGTGGAATTTAAAGAGCTGTCAAAATTGTTTTTCATCGAAGAATTCTTTCTTAAAATTTCTGATTACAAATGTAGTAACTTTTTGTTGGCTTCCTGAAGTTACTAGATGAATGTAGCGGAGGAGAATATTAATTTACATAAATATTCATTTTATTTTCAAATCTATTTTTCTGTGTTCATTTTTGTTGATTCAGCACAAACTTTCTTATGCCAAATATTAATCAATCTGGATGAAATTTTTACTGCAGGTATTTATGAGGTAGCTGCATGTTTCTATGCATTTATTTTGTGAGAAATGCTGCTAGTTTATTTTATTAATATTTGTCTTAAGAAAAATATTAATAAAATAAACTAGCAGCATTAAGAAAAATATTAATAAAATAAACTAGCAGCATTTCTCTAAAAATAAATGCATAGAAACATGCAGCTACCTCATAAATACTTGCAGTATTGATTAATATTTGACATAAGAAAGTTGGTGTTGAGTCAGGAAAAATGAACACAGAAAAATAGATTTGAAAATAAAATGAATATTTATGTAAATTAATATTCTCCTCCGCTGCATTCATCTAGTAACTTCAGGGAGCCAACAAAAAGTTACTACATTTGTAATCAGAAATTTTAAAAAAGAATTCTTCGATGAAAAGCAATTTTGACAGCTCTTTAAATTCCACGCCCCCTTCCAGCCTTAATTAAAAAAGTGTAAACATACGAGTATTTGTAATCATAATTGAGCTGAATCCATTTGAAGGGTATGACAATATAAATTCTGAATAAGTGAAATAGCTAAAAACAAATTTGGAAAAATTTTCATGATTTTCAGTGGAGTCTTCCCTTAAAAGAAAGAAAAAAGTGGAAGAATATAAAAATCAGCAGAATAATCGCTAATCGTATTTTATAAAATTTGTCGCCGAGACGGATTCAAAATTCCGTAGATTTAGCGACTTATCGCTAAATATGGCAACACTGCCCAAATCCCCTTTTTTTTTGCAGTATCACTGTATGCCCTCTTTATGCTTAGAAAATAAAAAGCAGTAGAAGTAGAAGTTCAGTTATAGGATTTTAAAATTGCCATTACTGTTTCATTCGTCGTGGTTATAAGATGCTATTACAGATTATTTCTTGCGTAATACTGTGGAGAGTGTGAGCGCTCATGCAGAACTGTGCTGAACTTGGAAGTCGATATCCGTTGCATTGTCGTTATTGTCTCTCCATTTGTTAAATGAGGAAATGAAAATGCCACTAAGAAACAAGAGTTTCTCTTGCAAGCTGCTGCTGTCACATAGGATTCGTGTTACCGCTAAGCAGCGTCTCGCGTGCGCTCTATACCCCCAAATCCAGCCCCCCACCCCTGTTTTTTCCTGGAAAAGTTCCACGCGATGGGGATTTGGGCACGATCTTGCTGCTCCGCCAGATAAATCTGCCTTGCTACCTAAATGAAATCCTTTTCTCTTGTTCTACGAATTTACCAAGTTCTTTCTGAAAAATTAAAGCAAAATACGGATCTCGAAATTAATTACATGAATATCACGCAAGAAACGTATTTACATCAAGACGGCTCGAATTCGATCCCCAGCCAGGTCGTAATGGTAGTTTTGACGGACATAGCAGACGTTCCAGAGGGCTTTTACTGGTGAACTCCCGTTTCCTTCTATCACTACATCAGTGATGTCAAAGCAAGCGCATTTTTCTGACCTTGACGTCGTGCGCGGGCGTTAAGCGCTAGGTATGGAAGGAGCAAAGATTATAGTCCGGATCAGTTTACTTCATACCCCAAGAGTAAAACCTAACCATTTTCCCCCATTGCTACATATGCTAGTGGATTGTGGTGATTTTCTAGTTTGCAGGTTTAATTTTCTTTTGCCGACTTCGTTACGAATTTCGATACTGACAAATACTACAAATAGTAGTGATTTTGTAACTAGTATGTTGGCAGCTGAGACAGATATCGACAATATTTGTCGGTACTGTAGTTCCATGAAATTGAAATTGTACTAGATTTCTGCACCTGTTACTGGAAGCTAGTGAAATTTGAACATACTAATAATTATTAATATCAGTAGGGGAGAGTCGGGTAGTATCGGACATAGGGTAATATCGGACAGTGAGTTTCTTTCATCTACCACACGATGATAGTACCTGATTGACATGGTTACGTTTCTGTGATGTCGCATAGAGAAACGTAACCATGTCATTCAGGTACTACCATATGGTGGTAGATGAAAGAAACGCACTGTTCGATATTACCCGATGTCCGATACTACCCGACTCTCCCCTATTAATATTAATACATAATAGTTATTTTATGTGTTGCGTTGTGGTTATAAATTCAAGACATGTTGATCCTTTTCTCGTATAGACGAATAATAAGGCTTTTCTTGCTGCCGAAATGCCGTTGTGCAAAGTGTAAGATTTTTTAATTGCATTTTATTGCGTATTTTAGCTATGTATGTTGCCTTTTGCCTGTCTATTTTAATGATTCGTAATGCCTAACCTTCCGGTCTTTGGTCATAATGTTAACATATGAAAAACTTATTGGAAAATTTTATCATATTTTTATACCCAAACTAGCCGTACCCGTGCGCTCCTCTGCACCCGTTAGAAATAAATATAAAGTAATTACAGAATTAAAATAGGGCATTTGATCCAGGGAAGATTCGTGTTTGATAGAAGGATAAATCGTTTATTATGTTAGTTAATTTAAATTGTATTAAAAAAATTAAAATGCGATCATTTTGATCCAGAGACCACTCATTTGGTGCAATGACAATTCCTTTAACATGTTTCTTAATTGTTATTACCAATTATTTTGGAAAAGCGAAAATTAACAGAAAAATTTTGGCTACAGATTTATTATTATGTTTATATTATATTATATTATGAAAAAGTGTATTGATAACGGATGTACTGAATTAGAAAGTTTTTAATTTGTTGTGGGAGCTCTTGAATCTCAGGAGGAACAACTTTTACAACAGCGCAACATAATCTGCTTGGCTCATTACCCAATTTTTTTGCATTGCATTTATTGCATATGTATTTTATGTATTTTAACAATTCAATTGAGCATAGTCAAAATTTGAATTATAAAATAATGGATTGCTAAGCTAACGTACTATTACTGCATACTAAATCAATACACTCTCGTTCTTTGTTTTCTCTGAGATAAAAATGAATATGTTCATAAACATTATTTAAGAAATACAGGAAATGAATATACAGAATAACCTATCAAGTTTTCTGTGCATAAGAAGCTATTTTAATCTTACCTGTCCTCGATTCACTCAGAAGTTACTGTAATAACATTATAGCATTATGTCCATCTAGAGAAACTACACTTTCCAACGGTGAATTAATAATTAATTATACAAATCGGTTAATTTAGCTTCCGATATTACTTCATACAAACACAGAAACATTCTCTGTAGGCTATGTTTCATAGCTTTCGATTGTTGTTGTCCAAGGCCCCTTATAGACGAAGTCATTTGTTTTTTATTTCAATACACCGCCTTAGATGACAGTTATTTTAATTTTAAAACTCATTTATCTCATTAAATATCAGTCCTATCAAAATTTTTCAAAGAATAAAACTTATCGGAAATTATTTTTAAAGAAACTTTTGTTATGTAATATTTTTCATGAAAATTAATAATAAGCGAGATATTTCGATTTTCTTTAATTCAGGCCCCCTTATAACCCCCCTTTTAAATAATGTATTTTGAATGCCACATAGCCTAAAATCTAAGTTACAACGAACTTAATTGATATTCCAATTTTCATCGAAATCCGTTCAGCCATTATCGCGTGAAAAGGTAACAAACATGCAGACAGACAGACAGATATACAAACAAACATTTCAAAAAAGCGATTTTCGGTTTCAGGGCGATTAATTATATATGTTAGGACCAATTATTTTTGGAAAATCGAAAATTACCAGAAAAATTTCGGCTACAGATTTATTATTAGTATACATTACCCCGAACCACCCTACTGAAAAAAAATGTGGTTTTCGGCATATCATCTCCCTTTGAACATAAGGTGAGGTGGGGTAATTCCGATCGAATTTGAGGAAAATGGCTCTACATTATAGAACTAATTAAAACAATATTTTTAATTGAAATGTTGGTAAATGGCATTTATAGATGTGAGAGACGCTTTTCAGTTGGTATTATCGCCGCGGCCTCATGCTTAACATGTCGGCATCATACAATAACGTGCGGTGTGCTTTTAAAACATAATTTTGCCGACCGATTGTAGCTCTGTAGGTTTCACTCCAAGCGTCACGTTGTCACGTCTACTTCCTCGATAAGAATAAGCACTAGTTTGTTATATTGTTAAATGGCTATTATTATTATTATTATTATTATTATTATTATTATTATTATTATTATTATTATTATTAATTACTTACTTACTGGCTTTTAAGGAACCCGAAGGTTCATTGCCGCCCTCACATAAGCCCGCCATCGCTCCCTATCCTGAGCAAGATTAATCCATTCTCTATCATCATATCCCACCTCCCTCAAATCCATTTTAATATTATCTTCCCATCTACGTCTCGGCCTCCCTAAAGGTCTTTTTCCTCCGGCCTCCCAACTAACACTCTATATGCATTTCTGGATTCGCCCATACGTGCTACATGCCCTGCCCATCTCAAACGTCTGGATTTAATGTTCCTAATTATGTCAGGTGAAGAATACAATGAGTGCAGTTCTGTGTTGTGTAACTTTCTCCATTCTCCTGTAACTTCATCCCTCTTAGCCCCAAATATTTTCCTAAGCACCTTATTCTCAAATACCCTTAACCTATGTTCCTCTCTCAAAGTGAGAGTCCAAGTTTCACAACCATAAAGAACAACCGGTAATATAACTGTTTTATAAATTCTAAATTTCAGATTTTTGGACAGCAGACTGGACGATAAAAGCTTCTCAAATTATTATTATTATTATTATTATTATTATTATTATTATTATTATTATTATTATTATTATTATTATTATTTATAAGAGTACGTTGACATTCTTAACTCTTAATAATAACACTTTAATAATAATTTTTAATCACATACTTTAATATTCGTCCTCAGCACAAGATATTGCAACCTCGGTTTTAGTCCACGTGGATTAGACAAGTAGGTGTCATTTTATAATGGAAGCAGCTTATTGGTTGCAACATTGAAATTGAGGCGAGTGATTGGAGCGGCGACATAAGAAATTGAAAACGATAATGCAATTATTGCAGATGACACAGTTTTATTTTTTGGTGGAAAAATCTGGTATGCTGCATATAATAATTCAAATAATGGACTTAAATTAATAAAAAAAATGGTTTGACATAAATTATCTTTCTATCAACGAAAATAAAACCATAATTATTCCATTCTCATTATCTGAAAAATGTAACACACCTCATACATCTATATTAAGTATTAAATTACATAATTCTGCTTGTTATCTTATACATTGTAAATGTTCGATTATTAAAGAGTCCTCTGAAGTTAAGTATTTAGGCATAATTTTCGATAATCATTTAAAATGGAACCAACACATTAATTACCTTTGTAATAAATTACGTAAAATAGTATATTATTTTGTGTTATTGAGGAATTACGTATCAATAAGTTTATTACGCACAATATATTTAACTTTATTTCAATCGGTAATTATGCATGGAATTATAGAATGGGGTAGCTCATTTAAATCCAATTTTAATCCACTTTACTTATTCCAGAAGAAAATAATTAAAATATGTCTTCATAAACCTATTGATTTTCCATCTGAAAATTTGTTGTTAGACTTTAATGTACTTAACGTAAGACAAATTTATTATATTGTATTAATAAAATTCATACATAAAAATCGAAATAATTTTGAATTGTATTCTCATAGTTATGAAACAAAATGTATGAATTCTTTAAGATTGTTTGAACCAAAATGCAACACTGTTACAGTATTTAATCATAGTAGTAATTTAGGCCCAAGAATATATAACAAATTTATATTTAAATATCCTAATGTTGTCAATTCTAATAGTTCTAGTATTAAATTTAAAAAGTTATGTATGGGTTTTATAAAAATTGAAAAATTGTAAATTTAAATTTATATATTGTAATTGCATAGTAGACATAAGACAAATTGTATTGTATACTTATTAATTTTGAATTGAGGAATCCGCCCCTGAGCACGAGTTGCACTCTTTCAGGGGCGAGCTAAAGTTTTTCTGTATATATTATATTTTATGTTACAATTATTATCAACAGTAATCTCACTAGACGTTTTGATTTATCTAGAGAAAATCAAAACTCGAGTGGGATTTAATTGACTATTACACGATTAGAAGAAAGTATATAAAGATTAGAAGTAACGATGTACTCCAACACAATAAAATATTAATTGACTTACGAAAATACAACTGTCTTCAAATGCATTATTGTACCATCTCAACATTACAAATATTACGCTAGATGCATGCTAGATGGCAGTAGTGTCTTTATACAGACACACTAATGATTACTATTCAATAAATCTTAATATTAAACAATCTCTGATACGTGACTATCCATAATATCATATAGCAGAAGTTCTTTTTATCCTCTCAGAGCAGAAGCTATAACATAACCTAACTAATATACACAAATGTTAGAAAAGTTTTAATTAACGACGATGACATAAAAAATAAACATGAATAATTTTAAAAGGAATAATTATTGAATGTACAATTTTCATATTTGAATGTGGTTGGTGGTTCAATTGATGTTATATTGGACGTGTGCGTAATAGAAGTGGAACTCGTTGATTTAGGCCTACATGGTGTATTCAACGTATTCAGAATTTCCGAATGGTGCTCTTCATTTATTTGTAAATCGGATTTCAGAAGATGCATAGGTATGATCAGTGATTTTTATTAATTCTTGTTCTTGAATGCCAATGCAAGTCATATTTGAAACTGCTGTGCATCGACTGGAGTGGTTTGTAATTTTATATATATTTTTGACGTCCAGACCAGCGCAGTTTCAAATGTTGGCAAACAAAGAAACAAATGCTAGGGACGCGATAAAATTAAACAAATGCTAGGGACGCGATAAAATTGTGCGATAAGCAGCCATGATTGGTTTGAAATACGTCCTTTCGTACCGTTTTATTGGTCAAAAGTAGTATGACGTAGTAAGAGTGTAATAGTCAAAATAATAAATATATAAATTAATTAATTAAATATCAAAGACCTGCCGATTGTTATGCACGAGGCCGCTCAAAGACCTGCCGAATTTTAACCATGTGAGCGCGGCGATAATAGCAGAGCTGGAAATCATGGCAGTTCTGTGTGATACTTGAAACAAGAGAGGTCACGGGTCAGATAATAACATTGCACAGCACAAAATTGACGTTGGCTATCACAAACGCTTCATTTGCGTCGCTGTGTTGCGTGTTGCCGCCACTGGTGACGCAGGCGCTAACAATTTTGTTTAACTGTGGTGAATGTGCATAAAGAGCAATTCCAGTACGAAGGCGAGGATAATAGGGAGAAAAGAATTCAAAAGAGCGCAGTAAAACGAAATGGGAACCGGAAGAGGCTAATTTGATTTGCATACAATAATGCGGTCGCTCAGGGTTGCCACAGTTCTGGTCCACGGCTGCTTCAGAATCCCGGCAGCCACGGCGGACGTAAGGGTTTAGTGCACGTGTGGATTGAATTGTTATTGGTGGGAAGAGCGCGTCGGCGGGAAGTCTCAGAGAAGTCTTTTATGGACAAAGACTTGGTTGACGGGTTCCCTCGTGATACTTCCATTTCCGTTCTCTTTATTTATCAAATTCATTCACTATTCGTGTGCAAAGTCGTACTGCCACTCTGTTGTGTCACTGGTTCTGATTTCGGTAACAGACGTAGTCAATTAATTCATTAATTCATCCGTTTATTCATCCGTTTATTCGTTCGTTCACAGTTTTCTGCCCAAGGGCAGGTCTTTCCTGCAAACCTAGCATTCTCCAATTTTTCCTATTTTCCGCCTCCCTCTTTGCCTCTTCTGTCGTGTTGTATAGAGTATACTATAGGGAGACTGTTGTACCTTTAAACACTTTTCATATTTTATTTTTTTTTATTTTGAGAAATGAAATTTTTAAAATGAAAAAATGCTTGAAATAATTATTGAAGATTCCTTTACAACTTCCTATATGTATTTTCCTGTTTTACAGATCTATTAAGGATGGAAAAAATAAAATGACGGGATATGTAATGTGTTCAAAGGTACAACAGGATCATGTACCTTGGAACATACACTCTTGTAAGTTGGAACACATGGAATATAGGAGGGAATATAGCTATCAAAACTGACAATCATATTTAAAATGTATATGCAATCATAAACCAGAGCAGGCTTCTCTGATTAAATTTTATTTCCTGGAGAAGCAATAACTGCTTCAACAGCTTTCCTCAAGGCATCCGAATCAATTGAGGACCTCTTTAACTCCAGACTCACTTCGTAACATGACCTTAAAATAAAAGAAAAACAAAAACCGATAGTATCGTGTAATTTGGAACATGTTCCATAGTACAAGATGTTTTGTGTCCAAAGGTACAAGAGGGTGCACGTTTAAACAAATATGGCTCCGAAAACTAAGAGAGTCAAATAAATCATGGAAATTAAAATATGTTATTACTCACCAGATGATAGGGAACACACCGTACTTGAAAGATATTAACAAATGGAATCTGGTTTTGTGTTAGAAAACATACATGAATGAACGAAATGTTTACTTTTGGTACTAAAAAAACTTCTTTTGTCTACGGAACTCACACTTTGCAATAAATCAAACTGAAACTACGACCAGAGCTACTTAGCGGCTTTCTCTACAATCTACTTCATTTTGAGTCCTCTAGGTAGCCGCAAAAATTAAAAAACAAAAAATGTTCAAAGGTACACTATGCTAAAGGTACAACAGTCTCCCCTACATAATTTTCTTGTAATTTTTTTGCATTGTCTTGGATAGGCTTACTTTTGAAAATTAAAAACAAATTAAATCTGATAGAAATGAAGATTATTACATTTGCAACATTTCTATACCAGAATTATAAATTAGAATTTAAAATTTTGAGGCTCCAAGAGTCAAAATTTCCCCCAAAATTTGATTTACTGTGAAGACTTGATTTGGGATTTTTGAAACCCCAGAATGATTATGTAACCGTTTTTTTTTTTTTTTCATTTTTTTTAAATATACATTCCGGACTGAAGAGGTTAGGGTCTTTTCTAAAACGAGGTCTAGACCACGGCCATGGTTTTAAACCGCGTTTGGATTTATGGCTCGAAACCATGGTCTGAAGCAGGGACCACGGCTGAGGTAGGTTTAAAACCACGGCTACATATATACAAGATGGAAGTAGTAGATCAGCTGGATGATTATCAAAGGAAGATTTGTGTCTACGAGTATTAAATCCCCGGATTAGAGTGATGAGAAACAGAAAATTCTTTGTAACTATATAACGACGATAATTTCAGGGGAATATTTCGATTTTCGAAGGAATCAAAGCAAAATTTAGCAAGAATGCTGAATAGTAGTCTGCAACGAAATGCAAGAGACGGCAGGTTGACAATTTTTTTGCACTTTGTTGATTTGAGGGAAGTAAGATATATTTTATATTAATTATACCTTTATTTCTGTAAGATGATATAATAAATTATATCGTTAGTGTTTACAGTAATTTTTTACATTTTATTTAATACTTGAAAATGACGTGGACCTTCAAGGATATGAACCAAACGTGAATTTGTCTTCTTATTTTAAATTTTATGCTATTGGGGCTTTCCATGTAGTAGGTCTAATATATGTGAAAATAGAACCATACTACATTTTACTTTCAATTGAAATTTTAATCCATTTAATATTTAGGTTATTAATTCCTTACAACCGGGTTTTCAGGTAGTTAATGATTTTACTAGTGATGTACAAATGCTAATTATTTGGACAATATAATTCTGGTACCTAAAAATCCGTTCCCAATTAAGTATTACGTAATGTTAGTATTTTAAACGCATATATATTATGTAAATTAGTAAATAAATACCTTAGCTGAGAACAAAAGAATGTGACACTGAAATTCAATAAAAATTTAAAAACCCAATGTTCTTTTCTTTACGAGAATAAAAAATTCTATCGATATAAAACCCACCACGAACCTCGGAAGCCGCGTCTCGATTTAGCTAAGGATTTCAATTGCGGTTTAAAAGCCGAGGTTTGGAACCAATTTTTATTTTAGAAATCGACCCACGACGTCAGATATAAATGAAGTTTTAAATAATATAAAATGTTTCTTTAAATACATTATTAAACAAACCTTTATCTGGACATGATCATACTACATTTTAAATAATTAACTTATGGACGGCATTTTAGCTGTTACTATGAGAATTTTATTTCATTCTCGTGAAATATTTCACACGAAGGAAATAATTCTTGTGACGTTTACTACGTTGGTATTGAAACTACTCACTATTAGGAATTTACGTATAACTCTAACGTTATAAGTGCAATAATGGGAAGGGTATGAATTGATGAACGTCATTTGTTATACAAATTCTGCAAATGACCCAGATAATAGTTATTTTATACAACAGGGATACAAAATGACTCGTTTCTCCACGCGTGAGAGGTTTTTTAAACGATCCGCTAGGCGAGTTTAGAAATTTCAGAATTGCCAAAAATGAGTCGCTTTCTGTTGTATACATAATATATTTTTCCTACTACCAATAATTTGAAAATTATAAAACATAATTTGGAGATTAATTTTTAGTAGTTGTCAATATTACTGAAATGGCAATAGAAGTGCGTTGCCAAGGCCAGTAGCTGTGATTTGTTTAGTCGGCAATGATTTGTTTAATCGCCATTATTCTTACAGCGGTAGAAGTTGACAGAATTATAATTAAATTAACATAAGTGAGGAAAGCGACGAAAATGGTGCATGTATTACATGTTCCACGTGATATGCAGGAATCTGTAAATAGTTTTATTTTAGTGCTCCTTCCTGAAAAGTCTAGACTTCAATACGAGAAGTAGTAGCCTATGAAGAATTTGTGAGTTGGCGGCGGGAGAAGAAAGTCCATAAGATGTCGGATGGAGTTCTTCTTGTTTATCTCAGGCTTTTCGGGCACAAAAATTAACAGGAACGAGTTCTCCTCCTTAGGACTTCTCATGTCTTGCAAGTTTTGCCTACCTATATGATATTTTTAGTTCTTAAAATTGTGTAATTCCATTCGTCAAGGTCCAATTTTAGCAATGTTTCATCGTTCAGGGTAAGATTGAATCAACGGTAAATAAATTAAACTCGTGGTCTTGCTAAATTATCAATCAAGTATTCCATTCATTTTCCACTCCTCGTGACTTTCTAGCGACAAATAATGATCTGTTGTTGGATACTGTTGGAAAAAAACATCTTGTCATTAAAACTAAGGAGATACCTTTCTTTTTTATTAATGATAATATTCCTGACCGACAAAATTATATCTTGTTGGATACCGTTGAAAATGAAAAAGATGCTGAAACTAAGGGGGCGGCCGGGTAGCTCAGTTGGTAGAGCAGCTGGCTACGGACTAGAAGGTCCGGGTTCCATCCCAGGTGGTGACGGGATTTTTTCTCGTTGCCAAACTTTCAGACCGGCCCCGAGGTTCACTCAGCCTCCTATAAAATTGAGTACCGAGTCTTTCCCGGAGGTAAAAGGCGGTCGGACCACACCACCTCATTCTAGAGCCGAGGTCATGGAAAGCATGGGGTTCTACCTCCATGCTCCCCAAGTGCCTTTATGGCGTGTGCCTGAAACTAAGCGAATATCTTCTTTTTTTAATTTCAGATTATTCCTCACTATAGAGGTTATTCTCCCGCCAGAGCAAGATAACACTACTGGAATATATATAAAAAAAAATGACAAAAATAGTTTGCCCGTCAAAGGAGAACAGGAGCTGTTAGAAATATCTTCTGATTCTTACTTAGAAATCGTGTTTCCTACATTGACCTTTTTGCAATCTTGGTTTCATGCAAGACATGTGAATCCCGATGTTTCGCGAATTGCAATACAACACTTAATGCCATTTGCATCAGCATATTTGTGTGAGTGTACATTTCCTGCTTTGATTTTCTTGAATGAACTTAAAAATAAACTTAATGTGGCCTTAGACACTCGCGACTATGAGATCTACAGCTGAACCAGACTTTACAAAACTGATAGCTGCAAGGCAATATAAACCGTTCCATTGACACTCTTACAGTAAATTTGAATAGACTGGTTTCATTTTTCACAGGAAAGGCATGCTACAACGTAAAATAACTTCGGATTTATGTATTTCAGACTACATTCAAAACTGAAACTGTAATTTATTTTGTGTCACTATCAATTTATTAAGGGAACCCTCCACTAAAAATTACTATTTTTTCCTAATCATTTTTTTCAACCAAATTTTGAGAGCATGTTTACTACGTGAAGGACTAACAAAATCTAAATTTTGAACTTCCAAATGTTTTTGGGTTTTGATTTTTTTCTATTCTTTTTAGAAATATTTTCAAAGCCAAGTTCTTAGTAGAAGATTTCAATTTTTTTTTTTGTTACATTCACAAGACATAGAGAAACATTTCTGTGCATCCATTTTATGAAATATCTCAATTATTCACTTAGATTTTTTTTTGAAATTTTAAAAATGTTACTTACCCATAATTTATAAAAAATTAGGACCATTTCTGACAAAATAAATGCATAGAAACATGCATCTACCTCATTAATACTTGCAGTAAAATTTTCATCCAGATTGATTAATATTTGGCATAAAAAAAGTTGGCGTTGAATCAAGAAAACTAAACTCACGGAAAAACGGGTTTGAAAGTAAAATGAATATTAATGTGAATTAAAATTTTCCTCAGCTACATCCATCTAGTAAGTTCAGGGAGCCAACTTTACAACAAAAAGTTACTAGTTTCATAATCAGAAATTTGTAAAAAAGAATTCTTTGGTGAAAAAATAATTTTGGCAGCTCGTCCCCGAAAAGCCTTAATTAAAAAAAAAAAACTTTTTTGCAATGAGAATTGAACTAAATCAATTTGGATATGAAAATATACTTTCTAAAGAAATGAAATAGCCAATAAAAATGTTTTGGAAAATTTTCATGACTTTCAGTGGATTCTCCCTTTAAGGAACTTCATTCACTACATAATGCAAAGGTTTAATTAGTACATATAACAAACATATCATGGGCATAAATTATGCAAAACATTTATTTTAGTGGGTCTACGAAAATGAAGCATGACCTTTAAGGGTCTATGACATTCAAAAGATTGGTAACCGCTATTCTCTTATGCATTACAAAGAATTTACTTATTTTAAAGACATCAGAAAGAGTGGGTGCTGGTGGTACATAGTGATATTTATTTCTTTGCAGGTGAGTTTGCTGAAACTCAACGCTGGTGAAGGCTTCACTTCGGTATGGTCATGGGTACTGTCTCTTCTACAAATGCCGCAGAAAGGTAAGTTATGGTCGTTTATGCCAAGAATTCGATGATACCCATTCCAACGGCTTCCAAGTTTCGGAAATTTCTTCCACACAAGAAGTGGTCCATGGAAACAGATGGTAATCTGAAGGCACAAGATCAGGGTCTTGGTCCGGATCAGCTTATTTATTCCACATCTTAAAGCTTCAATGCTTATGTATGATCTATAGAACACAGTAAATTAAATTAAATGAAAAAGAAAACTTGATTTACAGCCTTCTCGAGGAGGGGAAGTCAGCAATCTCACTCGCATGTTTCCCCTCTTGGAACGTCTTCCTAAATGGCCCGGACTGTAATATTCTTTGTCAGTATTTTGAATGGGAACCTGCCTGCGGTGAGACTAAAAAGCTGGATAAATGTCTCTCTCTCCATCTTGTCTCGGTGGGTGATAGGTTAATATTTAAATGCAGTTATTTTTCTTAATGCATTTTACTTACTTACTGGCTTTGAAGAAACCCTTGAGGTTCATTGCCGCCCTCACATAAGTCCCTATCCTGAGCAAGATTAATCAATTCTCTATCATCATATCCCACCTCCCTCAAATCCATTTTAATATTATCTTCCCATCTACGTGTCGGCCTCCCTAAAGGCCTTTTTCCCTCCGGCCTCCCAACTAACACTATATGCATTTCTGGATTCGCCCATACGTGCTACATGCCCTGCCCATCTCAAACGTCTGGATTTAATGTTCCTAATTATGTGAGGTGAAGAATACAATGAGTGCAGTTCTGTGTTGTGTAACTTTCTCCATTCTCCTGAAACTTCATCCCTCTTAGCCCCAAATATTTTCCTAAGCACCTTATTCTCAAACACCCTTAACCTATGTTCCTCTCTCAAAGTGAGAGTCCAAGTTTCACTACCATGAAGAACAACCGGTAATATAACTGTTTTATAAATTGTAACTTTCAGATTTTTTGACAGCAGACTGGATGGTAAAAGCTTCTGAACCGAATAATAACAGGCATTTCCCATATTTGTTCTGTATTTAATTTCCTCCCGAGTATCATTTATATTTGTTACTGTTGCTCCAAGATATTTGAATTATTCCACCTCTTCGAAGGATAAATCTCCAACTTTTATATTTCCATTTTGTACAATATTCTGATAACGAGACATAATCATATACTTATTCTTTTCGGGATTTACTTCCAACCCTATCTCTTTACTTGCTTCCAGTTAAATTCCCGTGTTTTCCCTAATCGTTTTTTGGATTTTCTCCTAACATATTCACGTCATCCGCATAGACAAGCAGCTGATATAACCCGTTCAATTCCAAGCCCTCTCTGTTACATTTTTAAATTTAATTGTAATTGTTAGTTTTTAATACAGTATATAAGGTTATTCAAAAATAAGTTCTCATTTTGAAACTGCTGTATCTCCTGTACATATCAGCAGTTTGGTTTGATATAGGTACTATTACTGTTTAGAAGGTTTGGGTTTTTTTTTTTTGTTGATGCGTGTTTCGTTGCTATGGTAACTGTGTCACTCTTGTATAAACAATAATTGTTGTTCAGAATACCGACGGCAGTAAAAGAGTAATATTTTAATAATTTTTACAAAGCTTTTACGTTTACATGATATCAAAGTTACTGTCTGGTGTGGTTTCACGTCACATTTCATAATAGGACCGTATTTCTATGAAGAAGTTGAAAATGGAGAAATAAAAACAGTAACGGTAACCGGGCAACGATATTTTCAAATGTTGCAAACCTTTGCAATACCAGCATTACAGAATGATGAAATCGGAAACATTGTTTTCATGCAAGACGGCGCTCCACCTCATACACAATAATGTAAAAACACTGTTGCGCAACACATTTGGTGATCCGAACAGTTGGCCTTCTAGGTCACCAGACATAAATCCAGGTTAATGGTGGTTATGGGGTTATCTAAACGAAAAGGTATTTCTCAGTAGATCTACTACACGTGAGGAACTGAAACAGTCTTTATCGGTAATATATATCGATATCATAGCTATAAATAGAAATAACCTTATACATTCAGACTGCGGGTTACTATTCACAGTTTTGTTCGTAAAGAAATGGGATTTCATTAAAACAATTTAATATGACCACCACTTTGAATTGTCGATTTAACTACACGATTATGTATATATTTATCTGTCATTTACGTCATAATACCATATTTTTTGCAGTTTTTTTTAAGTGAATTTCGGAACGATGCTAGCAACAAACCAAATAGCCTGAATTTAATTGCAGTAGTTCAAATATTTGTTATCTTGTGTATGAGTGCTCTGGTCTCCGATCATGCGCAGTGTCTTACATCTGAGACTTAGGAATATTCAATCGTCTCATTCCTTTTTTGGGGAACTGTACATCTATTATCAGACACTACATCTTACTTGACGATATGTGTCAGAGGAAGAACAATTGTTTGTATGCATCTGAAGTCTGATTAGTGTAATACACTACTGTCTGTAAAAAGTGCAACACCATGAAGGAACATAGATAGGCATGTGTAAATTATACTAAATATAACGCAGGGTATGACAAGCAAGTGATTAGAATTTCAAAATGATTTTGCATCCCTGAACCCAACAGTGCCCTCTGAACTGTCGTGGTAGACGCATAAATACAGGACTGTTGTGGAACCAGACGAGCAGTGTATTAGAGTCAACAGGCAGTAAACCTTCTGTAAGAGTCACTATGCCTCGTCGTCAGTGTTGCCAACAGTTGTTCGTATAATCCCGCTAGATGGCTTGCGAAAACCCGCGATTTTCTAACAAATTTCTCTATATTTTAATGGTTAGGGCTACTTATTATTATTTATTAATAATAATAATAATAATAATAATAATAATAATAATAATAATAATAATAATAATAATATTGCTGTGGGCCAGGTTTTTGGAACATTATGTACAATTCCTTGTTTAACATAAATTTATCAAAACACTCCCACATCGTCGCATTTGCAGATGATCTTGTAGTCTTGACTAAAGGAGCTACATGCATAGAATCTGAAAATTATGCTAATTCAGATATTTACAAAATTCAAAATTGGGCTTATCAAAACAAAGTTGAATTCAACGATAGCAAGTCGGAAGTCTTAGTAATATCAAAAAAGAGGAAAGATCACGCTGAGAAGACTAAAATATATCTAAATCACAAGACACGTGAACAAGTTACAGAACTGAAGTATTTAGGAATTTATTTCGACGCAAAAATTCAACTTTGGGAAACACATTGATAAAATAACAGAGAAAACAACTCAAGTCGTAAATATGCTGAGTAGAACAGCGAAACTACAATGGGGTTTAGGACATCGTGCTTTGAAAATTATCTATAAAGGTGCAATAATACCGATGTTGACATACGGGTGCTCAGTTTGGAGTGAAGCCCTGCAAAAACAGAAGAATCTAAATAACTACAAAGAGTACAGAGAATAATGGATATCAAAATAGCCAAAGCTCATAGAACACTGTCCTTTGAAGCATCTTGTGTCGTTGCCGGAGTTAGACCTATAGGTATAAGCATAGCAGAATCTGTGAAAATCTATCAAGCAACGCACGAAAGCAATGAAGACCCTGAAGATTACGACAGACCACTTCAAGTAAGATACTGGCCACATCCAGCTGACAGGATAACAATAGGTGAAGTGAAGAATTCTTTCACATATGCTGTGGAAATTTACACAGATGGAAGCAAAATTCAAGAGAAGGTGGGAGCAGCAGCCGCATTTTACAAACAGGGCACATTAATTCATGCCATGAAGAACAGACTTCACAGTGACTGTTCAAATAATCAGGCGGAACAGATGGCCATCTTAAAAGCTATAGAAGAACTTAATAGACTAAATATCATACCAGAGGAAAGAACAGTGGCAGTTTTCACAGATAGCCAAATCACTATAGTTCTACTCAGGAACAGCCGCAACCATAGCTATATAATAGAGCTAATCAGAAACCAAGTTAAGAGACTCCAGGATCTCCATTGGCAAATTCATTTTGGATGGATTAAAGCCCATGTGGGAATTCCTGGGAACGAGATGGCAGACAAGTTAGCCAAGAAAGCGGCAACAGAAGAATATAGAGAATTAATATACTCTAAAAAACCCAAAACTGCTATTATTGGAAAGATCAAAGAAGAAGGATTAGCAAAATGGCAGGAAGAATGGACTAGTGCGACGAAAGGGGCTGTCTGCAGGACCTTCTTGCCATCGGTTCGACAGAGATTAAGACAGAATAGGATAATAATAATGACGCCTTCAATTGCAGCTATGGTAACTGGACACGGCATACTAAAATCCTATCTCCAAAGATTTAGGATAATAAATGATGCCACATGCTCCTGTCTTCAAGAGGCCCAAACTGTGGATCATCTAATTTACAGGTGTAGAAAACTTCAGCAGCAAAGGGACATTTTTAAACATAATCAATCAAGACTTTAACACATTATAAACATGAATACAAATAAGTACAACACATTGTAAACATGAATCCAAACAAGCATACAATTATAAGATTTTAAATTGTGGATCTGTGATGTACAATTCAAATATGACTCCGTCTATTGCAATAGTGTATTGTTAAATGACTGTGAACATGCATGTAACGTAAAAATAGCATATAAATATATTAAAACACTTGTACAACGTTGTCTTGTAATGTATTTAAGCAGCCTTTAATTGGCTAGCTTATCATCCATTGTATAGAGTAGAAAATTTTATTTAAATTTGTGGATTTGTAATATATAATATTTTAATTGTGAATTTGTAAGGTGCAATTTAAATTGTGGATTTGTAATGTATAATATTTTAATTTGTGAATTTGTAAGGTACAATTTAAATTGTGGATTTGTAATGCATATTTTAAAATTTTGGATTTGTAATGTATAATATTTTAAAATATTTTTTATTTTTTTTTTTAATTTTGGATTTGTAATGTATAATATTTTAAATTTGAAAGAGTACAATTTAAATTGTGGATTTGTAATCTATAATATTTAAATTTTTTTAATTTTGGATTTGTAATGTATAATATTTAAATTTAAATTATAATATTTAAATTGTGAAATTGTAAGGTACAATTTAAATTGTGGATTTGTAATGTATAATATTTAAATTGTGAATTTGTAATGTATAATATTTAAATTGTGAAATTGTAAGGTACAATTTAAATTGTGGATTTGTAATGCATATTTTAAATTTGTGGATTTGTAATGTATAATATTTTAAATTGTGAAATTGTAAGGTACAATTTAAATTGTGGATTTGTAATACATATGTTAAATTTTGGATTTGTAAGGTATAATTTAAATTTGACTCTATCTATTACAATAGTGTATTGCTAGATAACTATGAACTATTCTACATATATCAAATTCGATTAATAATATAAACATAGTATGTAATATTGCAACACTTGTACAAAATTTTTCTTATAATGCATTTAGGCATAAACTTTGTAAATGGCGAGCGGATTGATTCTGTATAGTACATAGATAATTTAATTGTGGATTTGTAATGTACTTAAGCATAAGACTTCTAATTGGCTAGTTGATCATATATTGTGTAGAGAAGATAATTTTTATTTATTTTAATTTTTGGATTGTAATATCCATTTTAACCGACTCTGTATATCGCAATAGTGTACTGCTATATGAATATCAACTATGAACTATGAAATACGAAATCGTATGTAACATAAACATAGCATGTAGTATTGCAAATATTGTATGCAATGGAACATGCTGTTTTAGCACAATAAAGGAAATAAAATAAAATAATAATAATAATAATAATAACAACAATAACAACAACAACAACCAAACAACCAACCAAACAAACAACAACAACAGTCAAGATAGAGCATCCGCCCTCCAATGTAACGAATATTGCATACTTTTATCATTCCCAAATGTGGCGCTATAAAACAATTTTGGACACTTTTATCACAGTCACAACATATTTAAATTCTTATTGCACTAAATAGTCTATGTTACCGTTAAAACCCGAAAGCTGACAAAACCAATTTCAACTAGTAAAAATTAGTTTTAAAGTGTAGATAGGTAGAAAACGAATTTTCGTAAGATCTAGAATCAATGACAGGTTAGGTTTGGTTTGTTTAGGTTTTTTTTTTCAGGTTTTTACCGAACAAAAACCAAAACAAACCAAAACTAATCTGTTATAGATTTTAGATCTTACGAAAACTCACTTCCTATCTATCTATTTATATTTGCTTAAACTAGTTTTTACTAGTTGAAACTGTTTTTGACGGATTTCGGGTTTTAACGGTAATATATGTGTGTGGAAATATCACTACATTAACACATTCATTATTTCACAGAACACACACTGAACGAATTAAATGTAATTATAAAAGCCGCCAATAATGCTAATATGAATTTCATTTCAGAAACTTTAAAGATTAAAAACCGCTAGTATTCCCGCTAAGCGGGAAAATATAATTTTACCCGCGAGACGGTTATCCAAAAAAGCTAGATTTAGCGGGAAAACCGCTGAATTGCCAACAATGCTCGTCGTCCTATAGGTCTCGCAAGCAGGGAATACCGACGGAAGGATTGCGAATGAAACAATGCGATAAGAAAGAGCGGGCGACAGGAAAGGTCACGAGATAGCTTGAATGATATTGAAGAGTACAGTCGGAAGAGAAATGACATCGATAGAATCAGTCTTGCGTTGTGATAGTTACATTACGACTTTAGTTTGTTCCATTGCATGTGAGTGCGTGTCTTGTATCGTACGGTATTATTATTTCATTCGTAAACATAGTTGCGCGTTTAATTAGCTTCGAATTTTTCTCTTGCTACGTTCTTTATTTCCACAGCGGTGTCCTCATTTGTTCATCTTCTTGGAAGAGACAGTACTGTACTTCCATCGACCTGCACCTCTCGCCTCCTCGGCGTGCCTACATACACACGTCAAAACAGACAGCAACGCTACTGTTGCTTTTCGGTAATCGTTCCTTGCGCGAGCTATCACAAGGAGCAAACAACATTGTTTGAATGATTGGCCTGAGTGAAGGTGGATTTTCGTATCGCAGTATTTCTGCTCGTGTGGGACATCATGCCACTACAGTGTAGTGATGGGCGAAGTTGTTCTTTTCCCGGAACAGTTCCGACTGTTCCGGTTCCGAAAAAATACTATGTTCCAAATAACAGTTCCGAAATAACAGTCACCAGTGGTGATGAGTCGGAGTCGTTCAAACGAACGGTACAGTACCCTTCCTCTTCACCATGCTGCTCACACTGGAGCACTCATAGGCATGACATAGTACACATTCTTATCTATAGATGGCACTGCAATGCACATTCGAATCGATTTTGGAAAATTGCTGTGCATGCGGACAGAACTCAAAAGCTTAATGTTAGTAATTACACAGCTGTTGACTACAAGGACAGAATACAACACTTTGTTTTCGTACATAAAGATATAAAGACATGGTAGCCAACTAAAAAAAAAAAAAACATAATATTTAAAACATATGGTATGTAATTTCTGTTCTCTCTATTACATAATAAAAAAAAACAAATCATTAATTTTTATTTTTACTTTTCTTAATGCACAGTTATAATAACAATAATAATAATAATATATATTACAATTTCATAAATAAAAAGATATATATTGGCAGTACTGAAACCTGGAAACCCCGCAGTGGGTTAGTAAAATGTTGGAATCGCATCTTTACCAAAGTGTAATTTAAACTTCGCATTAAACCTCGCTCTCCAAATCAGTACTTATATGGGTAGTTTCCAACAAATAATGCTACAACATTTTTGTCGTTCTTTGATAACAGAGAAGATAGCACAAAAACTTGTGCTTGTCAGACTTAACCTCAACAAACGACATACAGACATTGTAACTAAACCACTCATTACCATTTACGACTTTAACCTTTGTATAAAATCAGCTGATCAATGAATTAATAATAGTATGCGTACTTTATGACTTTGTAGAATGTTTATAAAACGGAATTAGTCAACTAATGGTGAAATAAACCATAAAGCGGGAATGAATATTACAGATTATTAAATACTTACTATAACATTACAGATGATTGGCCAGTCTTCCAATTGTTGATATTAAAGTTCGCGCCACCGCAAGGATTTCAATTTCCATGCGCCCCCCTCCAACCACGTGAGAGTTTCAAGTACCAACTTCATCCAACGAAGTTCCAAGTATAACATAAAGAACAACGAGAACAGTGTAACTGCAGCTGTCGTTGGTTCATCGGAACAAGCTCCGACGTTCCGACTGTTATCTCGGAGTCGGAACATACGAGGGAGATCCAGGAAATAACGACCGTTTTGTTGTAATAATTAAAAAAAATATTTATTTGGAAAAACAAAGTCTGTTACATAACTGAAGCTTCCTTTACTTCTCTACATAATCACCACCTACATTTAAACATTTGTCGTATCTGTTCACTAGCTTTAGAATTCCCGTGTTATACTCCTCTGCCGCCAGTTCATTAAGCCAGGTGTTCACTGTCTTCTTCAACTCTTCATCACTTCCAAAACGCGTACCACCCAGAAAGTCTTTCAGCTTAGTGAAAAGGTGAAAATCGCTAGGAGCAAGGTCTGGACTATAGGGCGGATGATCAAAGATTTCCCAACCTAATTGATCCAGCAATTCTCGAGTTGAAGCAGCAGTGTGCGGGCGGGCACAGATTTTGTGGTAGCCAAGATGTTGCGACACAATTTCACCAAGCAAAGAAAGAGAAATGTCAGGAAAGGCAATATGCAATTCGTCGAGTGATGTGCGCCTGTCTTGCAAGATTCTGTCGTTCACTTTAGTCTTCAGATCTTCTGTGATGAGTGATGGGCGTCCGGGTCGAGTTTCATCGTGGACATTTGTTCGCCCATTGTTGAACATTTCGCACCATTTTCTCACATTTCTTTCATTCATTACAGTATCACCATACACTTCTTTCAATTGCCGGTAAATTTCTGCAGGTTTCAAATGTCGGGCATTCAAAAATCGAATCACACTCCTCACCTCACAGTCGGCGGGATTATCAATCACGTCGTTCATTTTGAAGTAACACAAAATGCACAATGGCGACTTGTTGCAACCAGTACTCACAACATTATGAGAGCACATGTTAAGGAAGGCAGTTGACCTTCAAAGAAGGAAGGGGAGTCAGCTGCGCAGCGGATATGCGCGAACGGTCGTTATTTCCTGGATCCCCCTCGTACCTTGTGCAACGCGGTACTGCGAGCCCGCAACAGCTGGGCAAGTGAGCAGCTCGGAGTCGGAACACTGTTATTTCGGAACAGGAGGTTCCGACCTACTGTTCATTCTTGCAACAGTTCCGAGACCGGAACAGTTCCAAAATAACTGTTGTGTTATTTTTTACCCATCTCTACTACAGTGATACAATGGGCTCGTGAACATACAGAGTGGCTTGCGGATTGGCAACACGTGGTGCTTTCGGACGAATCCCGTTTCAACTTTGACTACAATAATGGTCGTATATGCATTAGACGATATCGTGGTCAGCGGTATCATCCAGACTGCATTGTCCAGCGTCATGCTGGCCGAACTCCAGGAGTAATGGTGTGGGGTGCCATTGGATATCATTCACGATCTCGGCTGCTATGTACTGAGGGTAGACACAACAGCAACCGGTACATCGAGAACGTTACGCAGGCAGAAGTCATACCCTTTCCTCAGCGCACTTCTTATGCCAGCGTTTCTCAAACTTTTCTGAAGTCGGGACCACTTTTTCTGAGTCGCAACAGTTCCGCTGACCACCTTACTCTTGTTCCCTTCGAAAGCAAATTTATCATTTTTGTAGCACATTTTAATAGCCTACCTTACTTACTTACTTACTTACAAATGGCTTTTAAGGAACCCGAAGGTTCATTGCCGCCCTCCCATAAGCCCGCCAGCGGTCCCTATCCTGTGCAAGATTAATCCAGTCTCTATCATCATACCCCACCTCCCTCAGATCCATTTTAATATTATCCTCCCATCTACGTCTCGGCCTCCCTAAAGGTCTTTTTCCCTCCGGTCTCCCAACTAACACTCTATATGCATTTCTGGATTCGCCCATACGTGCTACATGCCCTGCCCATCTCAAACGTCTCGATTTTATGTTCCTAATTATGTCAGGTGAAGAATACAATGCGTGCAGTTCTGTGTTGTGTAACTTTCTCCATTCTCCTGTAACTTCATCCCACTTAGCCCCAAATATTTTCCTTAGCACCTTATTCTCAAACACCCTGAACCTATGTTCCTCTCTCAGAGTGAGAGTCCAAGTTTCACAACCATACAGAAGAACCGGTAATATAACTGTTTTATAAATTCTAACTTTCAGATTTTTCGACAGCAGACTGGATGATAAGAGCTTCTCAACCGAATTAACAGGCATTTCCCATATTTATTCTGCGTTTAATTTTCCCAGTGTCATTTATATTTGTTACTGTTGCTCCAAGATATTTGAATTTTCCACCTCTTCGAAGGATAAATCTCAATTTTATATTTCCATTTCGTACAATATTCTGGTCACGAGACATAATCATATACTTTGTCTTTTCGGGATTTACTTCCAAACCAATCGCTCTACTTGCTTCAAGTAAAATTTCCGTGTTTTCCTAATCGTTTGAGTATTTTCTCTAACATATTCACGTCATCCGCATAGACAAGAAGCTGATGTAACCCGTTCAATTCCAAACCCTGCCTGTTATCCTGAACTTTCCTAATGGCATATTCTAGAGCGAAGTTAAAAAGTAAAGGTGATAGTGCATCTCCTTGCTTTAGCCCGCAGTGAATTGGAAAAGCATCAGATAGAAACTGACCTATACGGACTCTGCTGTACGTTTCACTGAGACACATTTTAATTAATCGAACTAGTTTCTTGGGAATACCAAATTCAATAAGAATATCATATAATACTTCCCTCTTAACCGAGTCATATGCCTTTTTGAAATCTATGAATAACTGATGTACTGTACCCTTATACTCCCATTTTTTCTCCATTATCTGTCGAATACAAAAAATCTGATCAATAGTCGATCTATTACGCCGAAAACCGCACTGATGATCCCCAATAATTTCATCTACGTACGGAGTTAATCTTCTCAAAAGAATATTGGACAAAATTTTGTACGACGTCAACAAAAGTGATATTCCTCGAAAGTTACCACAGTTGGTTTTGTCCCCCTTTTTAAAAATAGGTACAATTATAATAGCTACCAGTATACTTATATTTTAAAATAGAAATAATTAATTAAAATTAATTTAATTCAATTACTTTTATATTAGTATTAACTAATTAAGTTAATGTTAATAGAAGAAAATTCATTTTTTTTATAATTCAAGGTATTAGAGTTTTGATAATCTTTAACTCATGAACTAAAAAAAAAAATAAATGTTGGTACATTAATGAGATGGATGAGCCTGCCGATTCTTGCACAGTTGTTCTATACTTGGATGTATGCTGGCAAGCTTAAGTAGGAGATCGTCACATACATCAAGTTGATTTCGGTACTTTGTTTTATTAGAGTTAGTGATGAAAACCCTTTTTCACACAGATACGTAGAAGCAACCTGAATTATAATATCTAAAGCATCATTGTACAGTTCACTATATTCTCTTTTCACTTATGATGAGGTCCAGACATTAACCTTACCTTCCGCTTCGAATTTCATTTTAAGTCCGGTGTCATTCGAGAGTTCAATTAACTGTTCTCTTTCACTCAATTAAAGTGTATTATTTTCACTATCGCAATGAAAGGGATCACGAACTCATGAAAATTGTATTTTATTGATTTATTTATTATTTAACCTGGTAGAGATAAGGCCATCAGACCACCTCTTCCCCTCTACCAGGGAATTCGTCATATTTACTTGGAAAATAAGTTTCAAATTGTGACCTCAGAGTTGTATTATTGGTGTACGACGTACAGTACGTGGCCATTTCAATCTACAGACTGCGTGTCAACAAAACTATCAAGAAAGTCATAAGTACATGAAAATTTTCGGTACTTTGGTCCTCTGTTATGAATTCGGGTGGCCCCTGGCTGGATTACAGGCGCCAGATGTGCAGGGAAAAGATGGTGAGAGACACCACATTCATAGTGCTTTGAATCCCTCTTTGGTTGTTGAGAGTAGAGTGGGAAGTCAGTAGACAGGTAGGGCAATAAATGTCATTAAATGTCAATACTGGGAGAAAAAGTGAAAGGCGATTGCCATGTGTCATTTTCAAACTGTGAGATTTTCAGCTATAGTAAATACGCAATTCGTTTGAATTTTATTTTTTCTTCCGTATTTTTTGAAGGACCACAAGGGCAGACCGCGAGGACCGCAGGTGGTCCGCGGACCATAGTTTGAGAAACGCTGCCTTATGCTATATTCCAGCAAGACAATGCCCGACCATATGTATCCGGGAATGTTCAAGCTCTCTTCAACGCACATCACAGTCAGCTTCTTCAGTGGCCTGCCCGTTCGCCAGACATGTCACGTATTGAACATGTATGGGTTATGGTTGGTCGACAAGTAGTCCGTCTACAACCTCCAGCAGCCAGCTGCAATGAACTGTGGGCATGTATACAAGCAGTCTGGTAGGCCGTTCCCCAGGAAGAGATCCAAAGCCTCTTTGATTCAATGCCACGACGTATAGCAGCTCTGATTGCAGCTCTTGGATGTTTCACAAAATACTGATGTACTCATGTGTATTCATGAGTATTGGTCTGAAACGTTAATCATTTGTGTACATCAATATTAGTAATTTTTAAAATAAATTTGATTCAGTTCCCATGGTTCCTTCATGGTGTTTCAATTTTCACAGACAGTAGTGTCCGTTGTGCAGACGCTTGTACGAGGCGTGTTCATAAAGTAAGTTCCATTTTCAATTATAGCTGTCGCATCGCTGCAATCGTTATTTTGCGCAAGCGTGTTTTCTTTTTCAGTCCTCAGGCAAGCTGTGCATGCAGTTTCAGAGCTTCAGTCCGTGTGTGTGGTTAGTTGTGATCAGTTGAAATGATTAAAGTGATCGAGCACCCTGCCAACTGTGAGATGCGGTCTGTTATCCGTTTTTTGAATGCGAGAAACATCAAACCAGCTGACATTCATCATCAACTTTGTGAGGTGTATGGTGATGATGCCATTAGTGATGGAATGGTCAGGAGATGGGTTAGAAAGTTCAACGAGGGCCGCGTCTCTGTGCATGACGAGCAGCATACCGGTCGGCCATCTTTGATCAATGACGATTTGGTGTGTGCTGTCGATGAAAAAATTCATGAGGACAGGAGGTTCACAATTTCTTCGCTTTCCTTGAATTTTCCACAAATGTTGCGGAGTGGTTCGCATTGCAGGCGGGTGAATTCTACAATGAGGGGATAGAAAGACTTGTGCCACGACTCGATAAATGCCTCAATAATGGTGGAGATTATGGTGAGAGGTAATTGAAGTGTGGGGAATACAATGCTACAAAAATGGTTTGTAAATATTTTCCCGTTTACTTTCTACACCCTTTTGGAACTTACTTTAAGAACACGCCTCGTATTTCCCTATTTTGACTATCCTGACGTTTTACTGACTGACCTTTCCAGCGACAACAAAACGAAACTTCAACGTGCTCATAATTTGTGTGTACGTTTTGTAAGCAATGTTCGTAAATATGATCATATTACCCCATCCCTGGAAACAATAGGTTGGCTTAAACTAGATAAGAAAAGAAATTTACATTCACTTCTCCTTCTCTTCGAAATCTTGAACTCTTCTATTCCTTCGTACCTGTCGTCTCGCTTCACTTACCTTTCTTCCCACCACAATCTGAACACACGCTCTCGCCATGAAACAATACTAACAATACCATCCCATCGCACCTCCTCATACTCATCCTCTTTCACAATAGCCCTGCTAGTATCAAGGACTGTCCAAATAAAATTGAATTCAAACGCAAACTTACTAGGCACTTGGTCAGTAATTGAGACTCGTTCAGACATGGTTTCTTGTAAATAGTTCTCTTAATCTATCACAAAATATTTAAATGTCCGGTAATTTCATCACTATAGAATTTTGTGATTCTAGGTTTAATTTGTAATTCAGTAAATACAAAAATATTATTTTTTCTTAACTTCTATGATAAAATGTCTAGCTTTCATTAATCAGGTAATCTTGTCGTACTTTAATTTTTATTGTAATTGTAAATGTAATATTAATTGTAATTTTATTCTTCATATTATAATTGTAATCCCCTGGTAGAGGGGCAGAGAAGGCCTGACGGCCTTATCTCTACCAGGTTAAATAAATAAATACTACTACTACTAGTGTATGTTACTAGTCAACAATGTATGCAATGGAGAGGGAAAGAAACTGGTCAACCTATCCCATTATCTTCCGGCTTAGTGCCTTATGAGTGACGCCTTATTGGTGTCACTTATGACTATGAGGTTCCAACTGTCTTCGCACAGTTGACTAAACAACAAAGAACCATAGCATCCATTAAATTATATTGCCCAGTTAAAAAACTTAACTTATAAAACCGACTTGTAAGATGACCTTATGTAATATGGTATAACAATATTCAATGGCGAAGGAAAAATAATAATTAATAATTCAGTATATGAATTACATTAAATTTATTTCACTCTAAACTATACTCACTGTTCTTATAAATAAGAACCATTTTTTTTTAAGTCTAAATACAGTATTAGAATAACATCCAAACGAGAACATAAATTTTTCACTCAATTACAGTCCGCTGCCCCTTTTTTGTTCTGTTGTGTTGGATGATAGTAGCTAGCAACAATTTGTGGTGGAACCAACATTTCCGCTACGTACTGATAGTGAAGGGGGTTTGATTTTAGTATCGGACAGTGATGAATTCAGTGGGTGATCCGTGGTAGGGGGAAATTTCACCCAATCAGTATATATCATGTGCAGCTGAGCTATTTCAGTATTTATGACAAGTTTAATTTAAAAACTGAATTTAAAATTATCGTATCTATTCCAGTCTGTATAGATCAACCTAAACAATAGTGGCTTTCTCCTACAGTTATGAATCTCGGCATTAAAAAAAAAAAAAGTGTTAATATAGATATTAAATATGCTGAGTTATTGTACTTCGTTCTTTTGAAAGTTAAAACTATTCATAGGGTCTCGGGTTTGATGCATCATCGGTTGCTTAACTTTCGGCATTTTTAAGTCGTCACTTGCAGGCATTAGGCGGGCATTTCGGCTGCAGTATTTGTTGTGTTGCGCTGAATTGTAGAAACCACGTAACACACGTGATCAAGAATCAAAGCAACCATAAGGAAAATTTCTGCATGATGCAATTGAATTGCCTAAACAATCTGCAGTAGGTTCTCGACTACACTGTAAAAAAAAAAGCCCGTTCAAAAGCAGAAGAGGGCAAAAATACTACAAAAAGTAGAACATTTCCTAAAAAATGACCAATAGATAATAAATAACTGAAAATGCAAAAAAATAAATAGACTACATAAAAAATAAATAAATAAATCTATACTAATAATAAATCCGTAGCCGAAATTTTTCAGGTAATTTTCGATTTTCCAAAAATAATTGGTCCTAACATATATAATTAACCACCCTGAAACCGAAAATCGCTTTTTTGACATTTTTGTTTGTATGTCTGTCTGTCTGTATGTTTGTTACCTTTTCACGCGATAATGGCTGAACGGATTTCGATGAAAATTGGAAAATAAATTAAGTTCGTAGTAACATAGATTATAGGCTATATGGCATTCAAAATAGATTATTTAAAAAGGGAGTCTGAATTAAATAAATCGAAATATCTCGCTTATTATTGATTTTTGTGAAAAATATTACGTAACAAAAGTTTCTTTAAAAATAATTTGCGATAAGTTTTATTCCTTGAAAAATTTGATAGGACTGATATTTAATGAGATATATGAGTTTTAAAATGAAAATAACTGCCATCTAAGGCCGTGTAATGAATTAAAAAACAAATGACTTCGTCTATAAGGGGCCTTGGACAGCAACAATCGAAAGCTATGAAAGATAGCCTACAGAGAATGCTTCTGTGTTTGTATGAAGTAATATCGGAAGCTAAATTAACCGATTTGTATAATTAATTATTATTTCACCATTGGAAAGTGTAGTTTCTCTAGATGGACATAATGCTATAATGTTATTACAGTAACTTCTGATATAATATATAATATAATATAATATGTAATATTATATAATATAATTTAAGTTATTTGAAGGGTTCATAACCACCATAGTGGGCCAAGCGCCATTTACTGAATACGTAGAAAACAAGGGTTAAATTTAAGTTATTACCATAATTCAATGGAAACCTATAACAAGTAAAATAAAATATACACATTAAATCTAAATGATGTCAATCTTCATTAAACTATGGTTGCATGTAATAAAAATTAAGAAACATGTTAAAGGAATTGTCATTGTACCAAATGAGTGTCTCTGGACCAAAATGATCGCATTTTAAGTATTTGGATGCAGTTTAAATTAAGTAACATATTAAACGATTTATCCTTCTATCAAACACGAATGTTCCCTGGATCAAATGTCCTATTTTAATTATGTAATTACTTTATATTTATTTCTAACGGGTGCAGCGGAGCGCACGGGTACGGCTAGTAAATAAATAAAAGTAGATTATATTGGTTCGTATTAAAGTGAAACGAGTTTATACTGCATCCTGCATTGTCTGTGATGTCTCAGAAAAAAGATGATATTTGATCAACTTCCAAGCCCTAATGCTTATTAACATGTTAAGTAATAGAATATGGTCGGGACGTAGAAAATTCTTCGAGAAATAGAATATTCGAGTTATAGAGATTCGAGAAATTGAGGTCAGACTGTACTAGCATTCATAAAACATCATACCGTAAAATACGGGACAAGTATGTATGGAAAAAGTATAAGGGAAAGAGGAAAAGTAAATAACGGGTTATTTCACTTGCATTTTTCTTAAACAGATATAATAGTAATATGCGTTACAAGAGCGGTATGTTGAAGTTTTCATGTTCGAGGAAAAGTTTGAAAAAGCGAAACGTAGTTGAGCTTTTTTAATTTCCGAGAATTGAAAGAAAACATACCGCTCGTGTATCGTACATTATTTTGTGCGAAGATCGTTTATTACATACCTGAAAGAGGAATTTCTAGTTAGTTGCAATGAAATCTCCATCTTGGTTTCTGTTCAATGACGGTAATTTGAAAACAAAATATCTATCTTCAACATTGTTGCTTTAAAATGTGTTCTGTGTTTACTATACTCCAGCAGGCCGTGATGTACGTCTGTCTTTTTTTCCCCAGTCTAATATGAGTCTGGAATCTTGTTGATTTTTTCACGGCGTCCTTAATGTTACTTGCATCATGAATGCAGTAACTTTAGTGGTGTTATAGAGTTTACTTAATTTTTTTAAATATTTAAAAACAATAATTAACAGTGCAATTTAGGTGAAATTGCAGTGGTAAGTTTCCAATTTATAATTATTACTATATTGAACGTCTCTAAAAATAATATGTTAAAAGCCTAAAGCAGTAAAATCAATATGTCACTTAAGCGGTAAGAAGAGGGAAATTGTTATGTGTGTTAGGTTGGGAATACTGAATGTGGAATTTTAGACTTTCCGCGGGTTGGTTTTGTGCGGAAACCAAGCAAATACGCACGATCTCGCACAAAAATATTTGCACATATACCCTTCCACTCTGTATAAGGTGAAGGTATCCCCTAGCCTACATGCTCCACGGAGGCACTTGGGGGCGTGGAGGTAGAGCTCCATGTTTTCTTGATCTCGACGCTAGAATGAGGTGAGGTGATCGGCACCACGTTGCGAACGTCTTCTACTCCCGGGGAAAAGCCGGCACTCAATTTTATGGAATGCTGAATGAACCTTGGAACCGCTCTACATGTTTTGGCAACGAGAAAAAAGACCCGTCACCACTCGGGATTGAACCCAGTACAATTTCAGTTGATAGAACAAGTGACTACGAACTGGTAAACGTTTGAATTCGAAATCAGGCAGTGGCACAAATGGACAGCTTGAAATACTTGGAGTGTACTATAAGTAGGCCTAGTAACATGAGCTGCTGCCGGGAAGTCAAAAAGAGGATAACTATGACAAAGGAAGCTTTTAATACAAAAAGGAGCATATTCTGCGGACCTCTGGAAAAAGAACTAAGGAAGAGATCAGTGAAGTGCTTTGTGTGGAGTGTGTTGTATTGTATTGTATTGTATTGTATTGTATTTATTAACATTCCATGGTATTCATACATTGCTTTGTAGCTAGAATATGGAACAAGTCAAAAACTTAATACTATTATAAAGTCTTAATTTATAGTCACAGTCTAGATGAAATATATATATACACACAGACGAGATGTACAATATAGTCTACTAGTACAACACATAGTTTTAGTATCAATTTCATGAAGTGTTATTGAATGTCATGAATTCACTTACAGAATAGAAGGCTTGAGAAATTAGGTACCGGTACTTCTTTAATTTGGCCCCAAATAATCTTATGTTTTGAGTTTCATTTTTTATATCGATAGGGAGGCTATTAGAAATTTTTACTGCCATATAACGAACTGCTTTTTGATAGCACGATAGATTTGCCGATGGAGTATGAAAGTCATTTTTGACGTGTATTTATGCTATGAACTGTTGAATTAGTTACAAAGTTTTCACGATTACATACGAGGAAGACTATTAATGAAAAGATATGCTGACAAGCCTTAGGCATTATTTGTAGTTTTTTGAAAATAGTCCTACAAGATTCCCTAGATTTGGCACCTACTATTATTCTAATTATTCTTTTTGTAATAGAAATATACTGTTACTATCTGTGGAATTTCCCAGAATATTATTCCAAACTCATTACCGAGTGGAAGTATGCAAAGTATATTGTTTTTAAGGTACTGATATTTACTACCTTTTGCATAGATCTAATAGCAAAACAAGCTGAATTTAGTTTGGGGGTAATTTCTTTAATATGATTTTTCCAATTTAACACATTATCGATTTTTAAGCCAAGAAATTTGGTTGTCGTTGTTTGTAATAGGGATCTGTTGTTAATTATTGCGCTAGAAATTTGTGAGGTTGAATTTGCACAGGATTTAAATTGAATTATGTTAGTTTTGTTACAATTTAATACTAATTTATTGACTGAGAGCCAGTCACATATTTTGAAGAGAATTTCCTCTGTTGAAGGTTGGAATGTGTTGGAGTTATTGGCTGCAATTACTATACTTGTGTCATCTGCAAATAATATGGGATGACCTACATCTTTTATTAGGGGGGCATTGTATGGGGCAGAAACATGGACATTATGACGAAGTGAAGAGAAGCGAATAGAAGCATTTGAAATGTGGATATGGAGAAGAATGGAGCTCATGAAATGAAGCTAGAGGGTGGGTAAAGAAAGAATAATGCTGAAACTGATCAGGAAGAGAAAAGGAAATTGTATGAGTCACTGGTTAAGAAGAAAATGCCTACTGAAGGATGCACTGGAAGGAATGGTGAACGGGAGGAAGTACGGGGCAGAAAAAGTTATCCCTTGGGCAGAAAAAATGTGAATGAATGAATGAATGAATTTAAAAATATCACATCACTTTGATTAATGCTTTATGTAGGCCTGTTATATTCTTCGTTTTAGAGTTTCTCCTTCATGATGTAGATTCAACATTTAGGGCTGTGTAAGGAATGTTGTTATTATTTGCTCCATAATCCTGGACGGGCAGGGCATAGTTGCGCCCCACGGTCAGATAAGATACAGCAGATAAAAAAGGGTCCCTGTTTTGTGGGCATAGTTGCGCCCCGTTCCCGTCAGGTAGAGAAAAGGGGCATGGCATAGTTGCGCCCCGATGAAATAGAGTAAAAGACACTACAGAAACTCGAGCCTCGTAATCAACCAACCTTATTGATTTCTTATTCGATTTAGTATTCATTACCGATACCGTTAAAATGAACATCATGAAGCTGGCAATACTTTATTAACTGTTTTTCTACTGTTTATGCAGTGATTATCAATAGTCTACCGTTAAAATGAACAAGTACTTTATTAACTGACATATTCAAATGAGTGAGTCGTTGGAATATGGGGCCTTAGCAGTCTTTCACATTTTATTAGTGACTAGCCGTACCCGTGCGCTCCGCTGCACCCGTTAGAAATATATATAAAGTAATTACATAATTAAAATAGGACGTTTGATCCAGGGAACATTCGTGTTTGATAGAAGGATAAATGGTTTAATATGTTACTTAATTTAAATTGCATCCAAATAATTAAAATGCGATCATTTTGGTCCAGAGACACTCATTTGGTGCAATGATAATTCCTTTAACCTGTTTCCTAATTTTTATTACATGCAACCATAGTTTAATGAAGATTGAAATAATTTAGATTTAATGTGTATATTTTATTTTACTTGTTATAGGTTTCCATTGAATTATGGTAATAACTTAACTTTAACCCTTGTTTTCTACGTATTCAGTAAATGGCGCTTGGCCCACTATGGTGGTTGTGAACCCTTCAAATAACTTAAATTATATTATATAATATTACATATTATATTATATTATAATATTTATATTATATCAGAAGTTACTGTAATAACATTATAGCATTATGTCCATCTAGAGAAACTACACTTTCCAATGGTGAAATAATAATTAATTATACAAATCGGTTAATTTAGCTTCTGATATTACTTCATACAAACACAGAAACATTCTCTGTAGGTTATCTTTCATAGCTTTCGATTGTTGCTGTCCAAGGCCCCTTATAGACCAAGTCATTTGTTTTTTAATTCATTACACGGCCTTAGATGGCAGTTATTTTAATTTTAAAACTCATTTATCTCATTAAATATCAGTCCTATCAAAATTTTTTCAAGGAATAAAACCTATCGCAAATTATTTTTAAAGAAACTTTTGTTATGTCATATTTTTCACAAAAATCAATAATAAGCGAGATATTTCGATTTATTTAATTCAGGTCCCCTTATAACCCCCCTTTTAAATAATGTATTTTGAATGCCATATAGCCTAGAATCAAAGTTACAAGGAACTTAATTTATATTCCAATTTTCATCGAAATCCGTTCAGCCATTATCGCGTGAAAAGGTAACAAACATACAGACAGACATACAAACAAAATTTCAAAAAAGCTATTTTCGGTTTCAGGGTGGTTAATTACTTATGTTAGGACCAATTATTTTTGGAAAATAGAAAATTACCAGAAAAATTTCGGCTACAGATTTATTATTAGTACAGATGACAATCACTTTCGTGTGTACTATGCCCATCGGGGCGCAACTATGCCATATCCATTCTTCTACCTATTTCTTCGGGGCGCAACCATGTATGTCCCTTCTGCTACCTGATTTCTTAGGGGCGCAATTATGCCATGCCTAGGCCTCCCAATTGACCGCGGGGCGCAACTATGCCATACCGTCCTGGACTGCATACCGTTTTTTGACAGTTTTGGTTGTATAACTGGGATTACTAGTCATCCCACACATTCTTTAGGGCTATTGTGTACCGTGATTTTTATTTTGTATTATATTCTTTATGGATATGTTACGCAAGGATTTTTGGATTATGAAAAAATAAATTTGAAGTTGAAAAGACAAATAAACTTTGGTGTAATATTGGCTGTCACTTCCATGCAGTAGCAGACATGCACGGAATTTCTAATTAACTTCATAAAATTACAAAATTACATCATTTCTGAACCTAATAACTGTAATGCAAATGTCAGTGCTTGAAAATTGCTGATAACGTATCAATTATAAAATAATGCAATTATTTTCATATTTAAAACATGGAGATTACTGGTAAGACAATTATTTTTCACACAAGAGTTTTAAAAATTTACAAGAAATAGTTGGTTGGGATGTGTAATAATACATTGCAGTTTGCTTACAAATTGAATACACTAGTTTTAGAAGAGACATGTTTCCAACAATATTGCATAATTTGGAAATAACCGTAGTATTATTTTGAGTCTTGTGGAGTAAGAACACCCTCATTTTATACATTCAACGCAGATATCTATTCTCTCCTGTGTTCTGAGTATACCAATTTGTTGCACCTCACACAAGATATTTTTTTCCCCGTCTTTAGAGTGGGGACATAAAGCAAATCTAGCTTGTTTCATTTGTTTCATCATGCCCCGATACGTACACCAGAGCTTATAACCATCACTAGCACAATGACAAGAAAATGGCTAAAAATTTTACAAACATGCCTGTACACCTGGGTTTACTAACCACCCCACAAAGCTCGTGAAACGTGTGTACTGCTTTGAAACTCGCTATCTACTGAGTAGTAGGAACTACTCTAAGTAGTGAATGAATACCTGTGATTTGAGAGCTGTTAAAAGACATCCAAAGATATGGCAAAAAAATTGTTTTCGTGGGGTGATGCGTCACACCGTTATGCATTCTAGGGATAACTGGGTTTTATCCCAAACGAATAACAGCACCATCTCCCTTAAACTATTAGACTGCATTGTGACGTTTTGTGTAGGCTCTAATTATGAAATATTGTTTTTATCAACAGTAATCGTACTAGCGGTTTTGATTTATCTAGAGAAAATCATAACTCGAGTGGGATTTAATTGACTATTACACGATTAGAAGAAATAATGTACTCTAATACAATAAACTATTAATTGACTTACTGAAATTCTATTTCACTAATGTTAGCTTCAGGAAAACGTTTGAACGAAGCCGCCATTTTCAGTTGACTGTCTATGCTGTAAACAAATGACGATCGCAAAGCATATTTTATAGCACCGTAAAGAATTTGCAATTTGAAATGTCGGCAAACAAAGAAGCAAATGGTAGGAAGGTGATAAAAACAGGAGAAATTATATAAATATTAGAAGAAATAAAGTACATTCAGGGACAAAAAAAACGGACACTTCTATATTTGCTTGTATTTTGTTGCCAATTATTTAAAAATGAAACAAAACCCATTTAAACAAAATAATGTTTCATTTAGCACCTTATACGACAACATTTGAAAAAAAAAATCTCTAATGAGAAAATTTACAAAAAATTGCAAAGGGCGTATAACTATGGCATCGTTTGGTCTAACTGTTTTTTCATTTTATGGTGCCTTAAACATTAAAAACTCTTTTTAGTAACGGGTATTACCCCCTCTGGCTTGAATAACTGCATCCATACGTCTTGGCATGCTCTCAATTTGGTTAGCAATGTCTTCTTGAGGAATAAGTTCCCATTCTTCGCCAAGTGCTCGCCTCAACTCTTGTAACGATTCTGGTCTCGGTCGTCTATTCTTAACACGTCGTCCCAGCATGCCCCACACGTGTTCAATTGGGTTCATGTCTGTACCCCTTGCTGGCCATGGAAGAACATGGATTCCCACTTCTTGGAGATAATCTCCGACCGCATGGGCAATATGCGGCCGTGCATTATCATGCATTAAAACAAAATTATCGCCTACAAATTGGCCAAATGGCACAACATGATCAGCCAAACATTCATTTATATACCTATCAGCTGTTAGTCTTCCATTTTCAACAAAAACCAACTCTGTACGAGCATCCGTACACACTCCTGCCCAAACCATCATTCCACCACCTCCATACGGCACATTTTCGGAAATGCAACACTGTGAAAATCGTTCTCCCCTCCTTCTCCAAACTCTTTCACGTCCATCAGGTGAGCACAGATTGAAACGGGACTCATCGGTGAACAGAACATAGCTCCACTGTCCATTTCTCCAATCCCTGTGATCATTTGCAAAACGCAGTCGTTCAACTCGATGCATCCTGAGAAGTCTGGGACCAGTTGCAGGTCTACTTGATATCAGTCCACTTGCTTTCAACCTCCTTCTAACTATTTTGGCCGAAATTGGGCGTCCATGCATGTTAACAAATTGCTGGGCTACACTAGTAGCTGGCAGGTTGCGCTCCCTAAGAACTCTCAACACCAATATACCTGTCTTCATTTGGATTTGTAGCTCTTGGACGACCCGAACCTGGTCTTCTGGTACATTCTAGGGTCTCTCTATACCGTTTTATGGCATCATGGGTTGTGCTTCTAGCCATATTCATAACATTTGCAATATAACGTACACTGCGTCCATCATCGTAAAGGGCTACAGCTCGAGCCACATCTTCAGGTCGCATCTTGTTTTAAGACAAATGTTACAACCCCACTTAAACTCAGAAAATGTAAAAATAAAGAAATAACGAATGATAACGATAATGAAGCACAAAATGGTTGAGACAAAATTGTTATAGCTGAGACTCCGAAAGCAAAATTGGAGTACTTGATTGTAATGGCTTGTTTATAAAACAAAAAACAATCAACAATGTATACACGTCTCCATAACAACAGATGGCTACCATAATATTGTATGAGAAGATAATGTTTTGCAAAATACCAGCAAATATTAAAGTGTCCGGTTTTTTTTTGTCCCTGAGTGTATTATAATACAATAAAATAGATATTAATAGGCTTACTAAAATTCTATTTCACTAATGTTGTCTTCACCAAAATGTTTGAACGGAGCCGCCATTTTCTGTCAACTATCTACGCGAAACAAGTGACGATCGCAAAGAATTTGCAGTTTGAAATATTGGCAACTAAAGAAACAAATGCTAGGGTAGTGGTAAAAACAAACAAATACCACGGAAGCGATAAAATTAAACAATTGCTAGAGAAGCGATAAAATTGTGCGATAATCAGCCGTGATTGGTTGAAAGACGTCCTTTCGTACCGTTTTATTGGTCAAAAGTAGTATGACGTAGCAAAAAGTGTAATAGTCGCAAGTAATATCACGAGACGGAGCGAGTCCGATTCAAATCCTGGTTGGAACAAGCCAACTGGTTGAAGTTTTTCCGGGGTTTTCCCTCAACCCATTAAGAGCAAATGGTGGGTGGCTTTCGGCGCTGGACCCTGGTCTCATCTCGCTGGTGGCATTATCGCTTTTATTTCTCTCAGACGCCAGATAACCATAGCAGTTGTTTGGTAAAGTGTCGTAAAATAACCCACAAAAAAAATCACGAGACGATCTGAGAGTGCAGATATTAAAAAACGGAGTGAGTGAATTCATCTAGCAAGCTGAGTGGACTGGTATTTACTAGGGCTGTTTCACGAGCGGAATGGGAATGAAAATACAAAATACATGCATAAAATACGCTTACAAATTATGAATAATGTTTAAAGCCTTCAAACTCACAGTTATGAATGTGTCGTCGCACATCGCGTTTGTGACAATGGAATAGATGAAGATCGACTGCTGCAATAATTCGATTCACTCAGTGATGCCAATTGCGAAAAACTAAATACCGATTGTACAATGATACGAATTGGACTTCGTGCGCTTTTCTCTTTGTTTCGTAGCTGCTAACAGTACATTTTAGTAACCAGAATCATGTATTTTTTTACCTCCGGAATACTTACTAATGAAATGAAATAGTATTTTTTCCATGACCGGGTGTTAATGTCGGTTTCTGGGTTACCAAAACCGGTAGAGCTGTAGGGAGAGAAATATAACTTAACAATGAAACATATGAATCGTTGTTTCTATGACATTTCCTTTGCATCTGTGCATATGCGCACAATAAAATAGCTCCAGCGAACTTCAATAATAAGACTTAAAAAAAATGAAATGCGACAGTTTACTTCCGGTTGTGGGAAAACTATAGTTGTGTCGCTGTTATTTCCGGCGTGACTGTTTCTCTTTGCGTACGTCTTAGGAAGTGAAGGCTCTATAAAGTCTAGGTAGATAGTATTGTTCGCCATTTGTGTTCTTTCGTTGCCGAGCTACCCGACGAGGAATCTATTTGCCACATCGTTAAACATTATCGTGTCGTAGCTCCTATGATAATAAATCAAACCCGCTGGAATTTACCGAATAATTGAGCGGCAAATAACGTCCTCGTGTGCTTTCTGCGAACTCCAACGAAAGAAGGATTATGTTAAGTATTTATTGAGCCTTAGGAAGTGCATAACGTCATCAGCAGCGAATGACAAGACGCACACGTTTAAATGTAGCCGACTGCAACGTGATTGGCTGCCGGAAATAAGGGCGACGGGACTATAATATAATACACCACGGGAGCGAATCACAAATTTTTTCTTGGTACATTTGTAATCCTCAGGATATATCCCTCGAACTGCAATTATGTACCTCGGGAGAAATCATGAGTTTCTGTTTCTTAATGTATGTAATATATTATTGTGATTAACAATTAGTTTTGTGCGAGATCGTGCGTATTTGCTTGGTTTCCGCACAAAACCAACCCTCGGTAAGTCTAAAATTCCACATTCAGTACTCCCAACCTAACACACACAACAATTTCCCTCTTCTTACCGCTTAAGTGACATATTGATTTTACTTCTTTATGCTTTTAACATATTGTTTCAGAGACGTTCAATATAGTAATAATTATAAATTGGAAACTTACCACTGCAATTTCACCTAAATTGCACTGTTAATTA
This sequence comes from Periplaneta americana, assembly GCA_025594305.2. Classification (NCBI taxonomy): domain Eukaryota; kingdom Metazoa; phylum Arthropoda; class Insecta; order Blattodea; family Blattidae; genus Periplaneta; species Periplaneta americana. Next base: position 236,422 of record JAJSOF020000041.1, read on the forward strand.
TTGTTTTATATATTTGCAAAAATTAAGTAAAATTTTCAACTCCACTAAAGTTACTGCATTCGTGATGCAAGTAACATTAAGAAAGCCGTGAAAAAATCAACAAGATTCCAGACTCATCATAGACTGGGGGAAAAAAAGACAGACGTATATCACGGCCTGCTGAAGTATGTAAACACAGAAAACATTTTAAAGCAACAATGTTGAGGATAGATATTTTTGTTTTGCAAATTTTCCGTCATTGAACAGAAACCAAGATGGAGATTTCATTGCAACTAATTAGAAATTCCTCTTTCAGGTATGTAATAAACGATCTTCGCACAAAATAATGTACGATACACGAGCGGTATGTTTTCTTTCAATTCTCGGAAATTAGAAAAGCTCAACTACGTTCCGCTTTTTCAAACTTTTCCCCGAACATGAAAACTTCAACATACCGCTCTTGTAACGCATATTACTATTTTCTACTGTAGTACGTAAAGTTGAATATTACCCACTGTTATCAGTGCGTAAAGCGAGCCTTTAAAATACTAGTGCGTGAGAAAGTAAGTAATCACTTTACGGACAGCCAAAGAAAATGTAATGTTCAATATAAAAACTTCATTCAATAAGAAATTAATGCATTTCCTCGAACTTTCATGACATAAATATTACATGTAACACAAATACGTTACAAATTTAACATTCATATTTACATTTTAGCCCTTATTATTCTGAAGTTAGATGTAGTACTTCTTACAACAATATGTGGCGTTCAACTTTTCTTAACCTCTTTGTTGATTGTATGGTTTGTTTTGAAGGCCATGAAGTCGTGATCATAAAACAGGCTGTAATTCCATGGATACTTATTATTTTTAATGGTTATAAATTTAGACGGCCTTGAAATCATGATCTTATAATCTCGCCAACTTATCGCAGAAAAATATTGTATGATACACATTCATAAAGTTACCTTTTTGTCACTTTGAAATGTATGCTTAAGAATACTTACTTACTCCTAACAATTTTCCTATAATTGAGTAATTGATTAACTAGCGGACTTACTCCTGTTAATTATGTAAGTCTGTGCGGCTTACAGCTGTTTCGGTCTTCATCACACCATCCTCAGAGCCTACTAGATCTCGGCGTCATCTCGAACTCCTCTGCCTGTTGTGTGGGTGCGTTTGATTTTTGAAATGTGTTGAAAAGTGGAGTCAAATAGTGTGTGTGTACTGAAATTGATCTGTGTGGTGAGAATTTGATCAGGGTGTGTTTTAGTGTGTTTGTATATTTCGTATTGTTCTAGTGTGTTGAATTTTTGGTTCTTGGGTTGTATGTGTAGGATTTCCATGTCCGCATTTATGTTATTGTATGTATGGTTAGCATTGGTTATGTGTTCGGCGTATGTAGATGTATTGTGTCCTCTGGTTATTGTTTTAATGTGTTCTTTGTAGCGCATTTGGAATGATCTGCCTGTCTGTCCAATGTAGAACTTGTCGCAACTATTACATGTGAGTTTGTATACACCTGCGTGGTTGTATTTATTTGTTTGTGTTGTTTGTGTGTTGAGATGTCTTTGTAGTGTGTTTTCTGTTCTGTATGCTATGTTGTATTTCTGCTTTCTGAATGAAGATGCGATTTTATGTGTGTTTTTGTTTTCGTATGTTAGTGTGATGTATTTCTTTTGTTCTTGTGTTTGTGTTGTGTTTTGTGTGTTTTTGTGTTTGTTGAGTTTTTGTTTGGTCTTCCTTATGATGTTGTCTATTATGTTTGGGTTGTAACCATTTTCTTATGCTATGTATTTGATTGTGTTCACTTCTTCATTGTAGTGTTGTTGGCTCATGGGTATGTTGAGTAATCTGTGTACCATTGTCCTGAATGCAGCATGTTTGTGTTGTATGGGGTGGTTAGATGTGTTGTGTATGTGTGTGGTAGTGGTTGGTTTTCTGTATATTTTGAAGGTGTGTTTGTTGTCAATTTTTGTTATGGTGATGTCTAGGAAATTTATGGAGTTATTGTTTTCAAGTTCCAATGTGTATTGAAGTTTTGGGTGTATTTTGTTTATATATTGGTGTAGTTTGTGTATTTATCTTTTGTTTCCTTTGTATAGTATGAGTATGTCGTCTACGTATCTACGCACTGACTTACATAATTAACACGAGTAAGTCCGCTAGTTAATCAATTACTTATATTCAAGTGTTAAAAGTAGTGTACGCAAGATTCAAAATGGGTTTCCTATTCTAGTTACATATAATTTTTGTCTCCGTACGCATTTTCTATCGTTGACCCAAGTGCATGTATTACATATGTTATTTTATGCTCGACCATGCCGAAATGTAGTAATTATGCACCTGGTAGCAGTCCTTTAATGCATGTCATTAAAGTACACCTACTCATTAAAGTGCAGGTGTTTTCAGCCAATGACAACTCAGCTTACAGGTGTTCAGCCAATGACAAGTCAGCTTTGTACCGTTATAAAACCGCAAGTATCGATTATTCTCGGATATGCAATCGAAAGAGAATTAGCGAAAAGTCACGGAGGCTGGAAATCCAATACTGTCGCAGAAGGTTATGTTCTGTTACTATAATAATTAGCGTTAATTGTAAATAATATTCAAATAAATTCAATTTGTCATCTCGTTTTTCAATGTCGAATTCAATAATCAAGGTTATACCAAGTTTAACGGGATTACATCAAGGTCAGTGACATTATTGTTCCTCGGAAAAAATCAATACTTTTGCGTCTGCGCACATTCTAATATCAATCCTGGAAAGACACGACCTAGAACAAGGTCACTTCCGATCTTGTCAGATACAAATAAAATGTATACATCTGAATACTGTAATTTCAGGTTAGAAAAATATGGTCGAGCATGCTTAAAAAAGTCGTGCAGACCCTTGAAACTCGCCTATAATGGTAATTAAACGTTTTGTAAGCTCGTATGATCAAAATTATGAAACTCGCTTGCTCTTTCTCTTCATAAACATCCATACTCACTTCTTTAATTACTATCATAACAATACCATCCCATCGCACCTCCTCGTTACTCATTCTCTTTCACAATGTACTATTATTTACACTTACTGTATCCTACTATAACCTTGAATTATAACCACAACGCAACTTAACACATAAAATAACTGTTATATATTAATGTAACACTGATATTCATGAATTATTATTATGTTCGAATTTCACCAGCTTCAAGTAACCGGCTCAAAAATCTAGAACAATTTGAATTTTCAGAATTTGCACTACCGACAACAGCTGTTCTTGCTGCTAACATAATAGTTAGAAAATCACTACTAGGTGTATTTCTCAGTATCGAAATTCGAAACAAAGTTGGCAAAAGAAAATTCAACCTTCAAACTAGAAAATCACCATAATCCACTAGCGTATGTAGTAAAGGGAGAAAATGGTTAGATTTTGCCCTTGCAGCCGTGGCGAAAATGTGATTGTGCGCCGAGCCACTGTGTAACCTGCAACATGCATAGCACCTATGGAGGGAGGCGGACACCCGAAGGGGAAGTGAAGCAACTGTCTGACTTATTAACGGATTTTCATTTTCCTTACGTCAAGCATTTAAATATAATTTTATACAGTATAAGGTTACAAAATAATGTTCAGTACGTATAACGAAGAAAGAAATAAACAAGAAAACATAGGACACATTATCACAACCTATATTAACTGCCTTCAGAATGTCTCTGCGACAGAGTTTCAAAATCAGAAATTATGTCACTTACTGCCAGTCATAGTTGATCACGAAAGTATTTGTCTGTCAGTCGTGATCTAAATTTGGTTTTTACTGTTTTCACTGTTGAAAATAATTTTTCACAAACGTAAGTTGTAGCGAACATGGCTTCAGAGCAAGCAAAAGAACGAAGCTTTGGATATTTATTTTTTGGCAAAGATCTGAAATATATTATTTTAATGTACCGAAGTACATACGATATTTGCATGCAGATATTCTGCGTCATCATGCGATGAAAGAGTAATGGAACGGAGAAAAATTCTCTCCGGCGCCGGGATTTGAACCCGGGTTTTCAGCTCCACGTGCTGATGCTTTATCTACTAAGCCACACCGGATAACCACCCCGGCGTCGAACAGAATCTTCTCAGTTTAAGTTGCAACTCTTGGGTTCCCTCTAGTGGCCGCCCTCTACACTACGTCATAGAGTCTATGAACGTAGGACTGAAGTCCACACATGTGCTGAGGTGCACTCGTTATGAGTGACTAGTTGGCCGGGATCCGACGGAATAAGCGCCGTCTAAAAATCACGAAGTGATTTACGCATATCATATATATTATTTTAATGTAACGAAGTACATATGATATTTCCATGCAGATATTCTGCGTCATCATACGATGAAAGAGTAATGGAACGGAGAAAAATTCTCTCCGGCGCCGGGATTTGAACCCAGGTTTTCAGCTCTACGTGCTGATGCATTATCCACATGTGTGGACTTCAGTCCTACGTTCATAGACTCTATGATGTAGTGCAGAGGGCGGCCACTAGAGGGAACCCAAGAGTTGGAACTTAAACTGAGACGATTCTGTCTGACGCCGGGGTGGGTATCTGGTGTGGCTTAGTGGATAAAGCATCAGCACGTAGAACTGAAAACCCGGGTTGAAATCCCGGCGCCGGAGAGAATTTTTCTCCGTTCATTTACTCTTTCATCGAAAGATTTGAAAAGTTCAACATTTGTCAAGTCCTTACATCTAGTTTTGATTTAACATCACATTGTAAATCTGTGAGCTAACCGCATTATTCGTAGATCTACTGAAAAAGTATCGACGTACAGAGATAATAATAATAATAATAATAATAATAATAATAATAATAATAATAACAACACTTAACCTTTCAATGTTTCATGAGTGACATGTATAATGCCGTTTTATGTTATACAACCGTTTTCCTCGTAATACTTGTGAACAAATCATTTAATATTCTCATTATATTGGCAACAAAAAATGCGTCCTCCCATCCTACTTGAAACTTTCGTTTTTGTAGAGGTACATGGTTTCGAGAGAGACATTGCGATGATACGCCACTCGCAGGTCAAAGAGAAATGCAAATGGAACAGAGTTTGACTCCAGTGAGTGAGAGGGTGGGGGTTGGGGGAGGTAGGAAGCAAGAGAAATGCATATCTATAATTGCGAGCCACAATGTGCTCGCGAGTCACATTTTCGCCACGCCTGCCTTAGGTATTGAGTAAGCTGATCCGGACTATACCTTATGGTCACCACCTTGACAATTTTTCGAAAATATGAAATTATGTCGACGGTAGAACCCCGAGAAAAACTCCAACTGCGACGTTATCCGCCACAATTATTACTATTAAACAATCCCGCGTCTGACCGGGACTCGAGCTCGAACTGCCTACGGGAGAGGCTGAAGGTCTAAACACTCTGCCATTGCAGAAGTCTGTCCTAATCTGCCTTAGACTTGACTTTATTTGCAACTGCACGATCTGATGTTTTCAAGAAGAGTAGAACAGTATGTTGCAATTTACAACTCGCTGAATTTACCAGTAGCACAAAAATCCTGTACCTCCGACCTTGGCTATAGGACGTTCTTTCCTGTCCTCACTAAAGTGAACAACTCCCTGCAGCAAGGACTTTCTCATGAATTGCAGCGGACATCCGGAATAAACCTGAATTGCGAGGGGCCATAATATTGTGGTCCATCGCCACAGTATTCTCAAGACGTGCGGCGGCGTATTAAAACTGGTTAAATATTTATTGTAATGTCGACTGCATTGCTTCGCTTCATGAAGGTAACAAAACTTTGAGCCATCGGTGTAGATCAGGCGGTAGCGCGTTTGCCTGCTGATCCGAAGTTCGTTCGAACGTTGGTTCAATTCCCACTTGGGCTGATTACGTGGTTCAGTTTTTCCTAGGTTTTCCCCAACCGTAAGACGAATGTCAGGTAATCTATGGTGAATTCTCGGTCTCATCTCACCAAATACCATCTCGCTATCACCAATTCCATCGACGCTAAATAACCGAGTAGTTGATATAGCGTCGTCAGATAACCAAGTTAAAGGAAACAAAACTTTGGAACAGCGAAGTGTTTCAACTTAGTCCGTTAACACCGAACAACAAATTTAACTTTTTTTTTTTTTTTACGTATAATAAGCTTACAGGATGTTTCAAAAATGCCTTTAAAACTTTAGAAGTCAATAGAAATTTATTCACCTATCTTACAGAAATGGTTAAGGTGTCATTTTAAAGGACAGTAGGCCTACATTACGTTTCTACCAGGGAGTTATTTTGGTTCGATGTGACTACCGTTTGTTAAATGGCAGACATCCAACCTATAATCAATTTCTTGCCACACACGAGCCATAGATCAGGAATCACTTCTGCAACTGCGATATTAATTCGATTTTTCAGCTCAGCAAGATGAGCAGGCAAAGGAGGAACAAACACTAGATCTTTGAGAAATTGAGGGGGTTCAGAACCGGTGAGCGAGGTGGCCATGTAGATGGCCCTGCACTACCAATCCAACGACCTGGAAAACGCCGATCAAGTAACACACGAACTTCGAAACGGTAGTGAGGTTGTGCCCCATCTTGCTGGTTGTGAATGTGTCCATCTTGGTCATATTAATCTGTGGAATGAGGAAATTTTCAAACATTTCTTGATACACAATAATGTCTATGGTGAATTTCGTACCTCATGTTCAGCCATGATCCCACTTGTGGCGCTCAGTGCAACAACCGGAAGTCGTTCCAAATTGTTTTCACGCTTACGTCTTATCTACATTAATTTCTATATTCTTACAGTTGCCTCGTTTAATTATTAGGCAGCGGCATTCCTTTTAAGATTTGTAGGTCTTTATTGCATGCACCGATAATAAAATGAAAATGCTACGTTGTCACGTCTTGTTTGTTGCTGCTATATATTAATATAACATGGATATGGGCTAGGCTTAATTGCTCAAAGCATGAGTTAATTTGAAGATTATTTATGTTATTTAGATTATTTATTTTAAATTAATTATTTAAAGACATAATTAAATAGAATAAATGAATAATAAAATAAAGTAATATAAGTAAAAATTATGTAATTTTATTTTAAATGTAAATAATTAATTAATTAAAATTAATTAATTAATTAAAATAGGCGTACTTTTAATATCTATTCATCATCCGTGTCACTTTCTCTTAAATCCACAATGAAACAATTCTTGCGGATTCCATAATAGCTTGTTTCCTTTTCAGGATACGAAAACGAAACCCAAGTTTTTTAACCAATTCTCTTAAGGTTGTTTCTCCATAAGGAAAACCGGAAAGTTTGACTTTTTGTAATAATTCTTTTATTGTTAAGGATTGGCCCTTATTGTAAGAACTATATATTTCACGGCGAATGTAATCACACGTAAAACCATCTACTTTATTAAATTTTGTGACTTTGTGTCCACGCTTTTAAGTGTCTTAGGTCCCTTTTTTACAATTTTACTTACAGTATTTCTATTTAATTTAAGAATATTATATGTCTCCGAAATTTTTCCTTGACCTAAATTGTTTTTCAGAACATACGTGTGAGCATTGCACACAAACGTTTGACACTGCTTACATAATTTTGGTCCAGCTTTTGAATTTGAATTGTTATTTAACTCTGATATAATATTATTATTATTATTATTATTATTATTATTATTATTATTATTACCATCGTCGTTATTGACGTTCATGGGTATCGGTTCCGACACTTCACTCGCTTCCCACGGCCTCCACATTTTTATTATACACTGAACTGTAATATAATTAATTTTCACTGTGAACTAGAACAAGACACACTGCTAAAATTTGCAACTCTGGTTTATACACTCCGCGTGGAGTATTGGAGCGGCCTTCAAAAGACTTGACGACGGCAATGGACAGCGCGACATAATTAAAATTATTGAAACTACAAAGCTTCCGTCCTCTTTGACGCCGCTAGCCTACTAATTGAACGTGGGTACTTTACAAATCTGCACTCCAATAAATTAATTTAGAAAGAGTACAGGTATAATAAGACATTTAGTTATTACCTCATAGGACATAGGCTAGTGGTGTACGACACTGATAACTGATAGTCCGTTACTTTTAAGTAAATAAATAAAAGGTGACTTGATTTATTGACTTACTTCACGTATGCTGTAAGTTTAACTTACAAATCCTTCCAACAACATCGGTAAGGTTGTTAAAAACACGATTGGCCAAAACAGTTTTTGTACCAGAGTGGCGTGATCCAAATGAAATAATGCATGCTCTTTCAGATGATAGTAAAAGAAACTATAGGCCGTCTCAGCTGACTTTAGTTCAGGGGAATGATCCAGTAATGGGGTAAGCACTCATGACAAATGCAGTGCATTGCTTGACCTTGGCCCGTCAGTTCGAAATGCGCTGAAAGATATACATACTGCCTTAAGAGAATTTGTGTTGTTGACGATAAGTTGATAGTCATCATGAGTAAAATAGAAAATAAGGGATTAAAAAACTAAATATTGTACAAGATATCAGAGAAACCAAATTTTCCCTGCACAAATTACACCTTTCCCAATTAAAAGAATAATAATTGAATCGACTTTTGCAAAAAGGAAACATGTTACAAATTTAATGTTCTGAGATATTCAATAATAGCAGGTAGGAAACTGAAAATTATTGTTACATGAAGTTGGCTACAAATGTGACTGTTACAATGTTCTAATTTATTCATATTATTATTATTATTATTATTATTATTATTATTATTATTATTATTATTATTATTATTATTCCATTGGCCCAACATACAAAATAATATATTGTGACATATGTCCTTTTTACAGATAGTTATTATGTAAAATAAAGAATGAAAATAATCTTTTATTATAATGAATATATCTTAGAACAATATTGATTATTTTTATCATATTTAATCGATATATTGTCTTCTGAGGCTACTTAAAGTATTTTGTAATATATTTTGTCCCGCGCCGTGGTGTCGTGGTCTAAGGCATCTTGCCTAGGACTCGCTGATTCGAGTCCTCATGGGGGAAGAAATTTTCTCACGAAACTTCGGCCAGTGTATGGGACTGGTGCCCACCCAGCATCGCGCTGCACATGGGGAGCTACGATAGGTAGCGAAATCCGGTTGCGAATGCCAGCTATAACGGCTGGGGGGATCATCGTGTTAACAAAACGATACCTCCATTCTGTGTGGATGATCGTCCACCTCTGCTTCGGCATGTGGGCGTGAGGCCAGCAGCCGGCTGGTCGCTGTAGGCCTCTCACGGGCTGTAGCGCCACGGATTATTATTATTATTATTATTATTATTATTATTATTATTATTATTATTCCTGAGTTTCTTGTCATTAAATTTGATCAAATCCAATGTTTGGTAACGTATATACACAAAATATAACACTTATTCACCACACTCAGATGCACATCCATCCACACTTGTAGAAGGCCATGTGAAACTCTCATCGTAAAATGCATAACCAGGGACATAATTTTTCAGTTTTGCAGTATCTGCTGCTACTCGTTTGGCATTTTCATTAAGATGTGAAGATCTCAGTTTGACACCGAAAATTTCACACTCATTACATATATGCGACCTTCCAAATGAGAGATTAAAATTTGCTTCGAAATACCGGAGAAGTATGACAAAAATAAATATTTCATTTTCCACAATAAGTACACATGTACAGAACAAGTTACCTTTTTTGCAGATAAGATATTGAATGTATAATAATACTGAAATGAGGTGTGGAAAAAAATGCCACTTTACAGCAATCGATGTGATCGTCCATTAAGTTACAGTTTCCCTGAAAAAAACCGATTGTGACAAAAATGTAACATATGTCCTTTTTGCAAAATACCCTTAACACGTCCTGAACCGAGACCTCCCTAGTGCTTATAACCTCGCCTCTTAGGTCTGCTCGGACCGTCACGGCAGCTGCAGCGTGGCGGCACGGCAGCATATCACATGTTCTGAAAACATTATCCTGTGCCATTGAAGGAGTCTTTATTTTTTATAATACTGGATACTCTAATCGTGGTTACCACTATTATCTCTGATGGCGATTTCCTAAAATGTATGTACACACTAGGCCACTCTTCGTTCAGTCTGGACAACTGCTGAATTACCATAGAGCAGGGTTTCTCAAAGTATGTTCCGGGGTTCCGTGAGTTCTATGTGATTTTAAATTTTATTTCATACTTTTTTACTTGCTTATTTAACGACATTGTATCAACTACTAGGTTATTTTGCATCGATTGGATTGATGATAGCGAAATGGTATTTGGCGAGATGAGCTCGGGGATTCGCCAAAAATTACCTGACATTCGCCTTACGGTTGGGGGAAACCTCGGGAAAAATCCAACCAGGTAATCAGCAAAAGCGGGAATCGAACCCGCGCTCGAGCGCAACTCTGGATCGATAGACAATCGCCTTAGCCGACTGGGCTGCTCCGGTGGCTATTTTATACTTAGTGGATACTATAAAAATACATAAATGTTACGAAAATATGAATCAATAATAACATTAAACCACCCATAATAATAATAATAATAATATTCCAAGAATATACGTAATAATAACATGTTTAATGAACATCTAAAACGGAAAATACCCCTAATACTTATCACTTTCATCACTGGATTCTCTGCGTATGTGTCCACTAAAACAAAATAACGAAAAGACAAAATGCAGAAGTACAGTAGAAATAAGACTACAACTTTCCGCCATAAAACCAGATTGCAGGCTTAAAAAGCAAATACATTCGTCCCACTGAACACAATTATTGAGATACTAGCTTTCATTTCTCTGTTAACTATTAAATACTATGAAATATTACAAGGATTCCGCAGTTACACTTTAGATTAAAAGAGGTTTCGCGGGGGAAAAAGTTTGAGAAGCACTGCCATAGAGGAAAGAGTTTACGGATGTGTACACGTGACAACCGTAATCGCGGTTAGGTTGATAATCTCGAGTAGAGACTGTAGTCTACCACTGGTATTAGTGTTTAGTTACAGGAATTAATGAGGACATAATTTGTTTTGTGAGGGGACAGCCTATACATTCGCTTGTCCATGGCTGATCTTGCTCCATAGCTTACGAAAGGAATCCTGAAAAGGCCGATGTGTTGAACGTATGGAGGCACATGCGGTACCCAGCACCTCCTACTCTCCTCCTCTGCGTCTCGCCCCGCAAAGAAGTGAGGCACGGGCAGTAGAAGATTTTGGATTTCAAAAGATTGTTTATTAATCTAGAAGAATTGTCCAATCGCTATACAAAATTCTAGCTCAAAATTAATTCAGATTGATGTAGAAATTAAATTTTGAATTTTACTGCATTTTTACTAGTGAAAGATGTACAGCTGTCAAAAAGAAAAAGTGGCCGCTCTCCTGAAACAAAGTTTCCTTCGGGTATCTTCGCTACAATTCGGAGACAGGCGATGTTACATGTTGTTGGACCACGTTGCCTGATATCTACAGTTATAATTGAAGTATTCTGTGTGTTATTCGATAGCGTAATGGTAGCGTTCAGGCCTCTTATTCATGAGGTCCTGCGTTCGACTACAGCCTCGTGCTTTTTATGTTCTTTTTTTTTTCTGTTTTTGAGAGAGACAAACTATATATAAGGGCTCCTTTCTCTTTTACGATTATTTTAGTAATTAACATCAGGTTCATTAATATATTATGACATGACTTTATCATTATGATATTGGGCTGTAAATGGAAAGAAAAAGATTTTATTCTCAATAAAAATATCTTTCGTGGCATAAAGAAAACAAATTTACTAGCGTCGGCCTTAAAACATTCAAACAATTAGCCACAATTCAATATTTAGTCTATCTTCCTCTTATCGCGATAATCTTGCAGTCGAGTGGGCATGGAATTGACTAGTCTTTGCAAATAGCGACTGTTCTTAATCACGATATTCCAGGCATTCTGAACATACATATATAAGTGTTCTGTCCATGGGCAGGTCTTTCATTGCAAACCCAGCAATCTCCAATCTTTCCTATTTTCTGCCTTCCTCTTAGTCTCCGCATATGATCCACATATCCTAATGTCGTCTATTATTATTTTCAACCAGAGGCCCAACCAATTCCTTTTTATGTTCCTGATCAGTTTCAGCATCATTCTTTCTTCACTCACTTTTTCAAACACAATTTTATTTCTTATTCTGTCTGTCCACTTCACACGCACCGTTCTTCTCCACATCCACATTTCAAATGCTACAATTCGTTTCTCTTCATTTCGTCGTAATGTCCATGTTCCTTCCCCATACAATGCCACACAAAGCACTTCACCAGTCTCTTCCTTAGTTCTTTTTCCAGAGGTCCGCAGAAGATCCTTCTTCTTCTATTAAAAGCTTCCTTTGTTCATGTTTGCAGTTTTTCTTGGGAAGGATAGGCCTAAGTGCGGTAACATCCCGTTGCTTTCCGCACACCACTATCTCTTTCGCATCTTATTAAATTCCAGGGGGCTCAAGCGTGGAGATGAGGAGAGTGGATTTGACTAATTGGGCCCTCCGGACTTCACCGAAAGTCACGGCAACGGTTAAATATTAATTCTATCAGGATGTTTGACCGATCAGAGACCGGGAAATCTCAATTAGCCTTTGCCCCCCGCATCCTGAACTAGCTTCTACGAATCGTCAGAAAATCTTAGAGTGTGATGGGGCCAATTTTTCCGAAAATGTTTCCACACTTTTGCCCTCGTAGCTCAACGGACGAACGTCGGAATTTAGATGTCAACGTCTCAGGTTCAATTCCTCGTTACTCCTTTTCATATTATTGTGGTTCAAGATAGTTTAAATTAATAATACTTAAAGAAAAACTAATACCAGTATTATGCAACTGGATTTTTCCAAACCTAATATTAAATTTGTGTTATTTATATCGCTAAAGAACGATTACAATATAAATAACTGGAATATTATTTATACAGTATCACTAAAGTACGATAACAGAATATAAATGATAAATATCGGTTTAATTAATATAAGATATTATATAATACGTATTTAATTATCTAAATAAAATAACCTATTTTACAAAGAAAGATGGTTATTTGTGTTATAATAATTACTTACATAAAATACAGATTATTTATATTGCGAAAGAACAATAACAATATAAATAACTTGAATATTATTTTATAATGCTAATGAAGGAAAACAGAATATAAATGATAACTTGAATATTATTTATATCGCTAAAGATCGATAACAATATAAAAACGTGAATAGTATTCATATCGGAATTTCACAGATTTATTACAGATGCATTTAAGAAATTGTAGAAGAATAGTAATTAGTAACAGTGTCCTATTTATTCTCGATGGCGGGATTATGTGAGGGCGGCAGTGAACCTTCGGGTTCCTTAAAAGCCATTTGTAAGTAAATAAGTAAGTAAGTAAGTAGGTAAGTAAGTAAGTAAGTCCTATTTATTCTTCTTGGAGCCAAATTTGTAACTTTTAAAAGTGTGGTTACTATGTTGAAGTGTATGTGTTGCAACGGATGCTTGATTTGTTATGTATGTGATTTGTTATGGGATGCTTGATGTCGTCGCAATGTCGTAATTATAGTTTGATTTTGTTTGTGTGACTATTGTGTATTAATTTATGATGTATGGTACGGAAAGCTGCATATTTGTGTTATAGAAGTGTTACGTATGTGTGTTGTTAATGTTTTTGTATGTTTCAAATTGATAACTGATATTTGTTTTGCAATCGCAGTGCCTAATTTACGGATTGTTTATGTTTTGTTTACATCGCGTAAGCTAATTTAATTTTCTTTTCCATTTCTCTTTATGCTTATCTTTTTTGTGTATAAAACTATAGCCCTAACATACATATGTAAAATAGGGCTAACCCCCATTGGAGATACAATAATAATTATTATTATTCATATCGTTATAAAACGATAACAGAATACAAATGATGACTTGAATTTTATTCATATCTCTAAAGAACGATAACAAAATATAAATAACGTGATAGCCATAAAGAACGATAACTGGATATAAATGATAATTTGAACATCATTTACATCGCTAAAGAACGATTAAAAAATAAAATGAAAACTTGAAGAAGGCCCGAATCCACGACCTTTGAATCATTAAACAAGCACTCTACCGCTGGTCTACGAGGCGCAGATATGGAACACTTTCATAGTTCCGGAACTGCTTGTACAAGCACATGCATCGTGTAACATCGCCGCGACCCGAAGTGGTCTTTGAAAATATTCGCTGTTCACGAGTGCGGCCACTTTTTTTTTTGACAACTGTACATACTGGCTTAAGAGAATTTGTATTCGTAGGTTGATTTCAACATGATGCTAGGTGGTTGAGTGATGGACTTGCACTTTGAAGCTTGGCATACTTTGAATGGCATTTTCAGAGGTTAACAAATATTCTTGTGTGACTACGGTCTCATTGCCTCGTTAGTTGAAAGGAATGTGAGGCTTAAAGAGGGGCTTTATGAGACACTACCCGTTACAATCCATTGAACGAATACAGATTACTTCCACAAATTTTACACCAACGGGCCAGAGGTGAAATGCGTAGTGGGAAGACGTCTGAAACGTTTGACAGATGACATTCATTTGTTCACCGAAACCAACCAGCTGGGACCTGTTCCACTGCAGTATGGAGAATGCTTTACATGCAATACAGTGTGTTAAAAAAAATCACGCGACCTTACGGAGTTCACAGTATGTGCTAGAATTGGCCCCTGTTCTCTGTTTCACCCGTGTACACGGATAATCATTTTCTTGAACATTTTTTGCAATGTTTGACGTGGGATTTTCGCGTAAAATTCTTGAATACTGTGCAGATAAGTTACGTAGGTGACATTCTTAGGGTACCCTCATAAGAATGCGCTGGCCACAATTGCCTTGAAATCATTAGGCATGGAAAAAACTGTTGCGCCTAACTCATAGTGTTTCTGGCAATATGGGATGTGACATTGTCCTATTAGAACCACGCATGACCTACCGATTAATTGAAAATTTCTTGCATCATAATAATATTACCCATCACTGTTCAATGCTTGTTGGTCATGCGGCGCATTTCGTTTTAACGTACGCTTGTTAAGGTAAAAAGGTAAAGGTATCCCCGTAACATGCCATGAAGGCACTTGGGGGGGCATGGAGGTAGAGCCCCATGCTTTCCATGACCTCGGCACTAGAATGAGGTGGTGTGGTCGGCACCACGCTCTGACCGCCTTTTACCCCCGGGAAAGACCCGGTACTCAATTTTATAGGAGGCTGAGTGAGAGGATTATTATTATTATTATTATTATTATTATTATTATTATTATTATTATTATTATTATTACTACTACAAACCACTGAATACTTTGCAACACGATTTCATAATCTATCCACACATCACAATATGTATACCCGGTCACAACACGACATTCTATTGGCAGAACTTCCGCGTATTCTTCGTCTTTTACAGTAGACATCTTGGAATTCATTACCATGCTGGGTAACTTTCGGTGCTGGACCCCGGACTCATTTCACCGGCATTATCACCTTCATTTCATTCAGACGCTAAATAACCTAGATGTTGATAAAGCGTCGTAAAATAACCCTATAAAATAAAAAAAAAGAATTCATTGCCTACGGATGTTAGGGGCTGTCCGACCTTAAACGCTTTCAAGTGCAAAGTGAAACATCTTATTTTAGTACGCACAGTATCCCAGAGTATATATTAGAATTCACAATTGTAACTAGTTTATAAAGTAATCATGTAATTTAATCTGTCATCTAGTTTAAGTAAGTATTTAAGTTCGATAATCCTCTCGCTTATGCATATTTTTCTGTTTCGATTTTGTCTTAGGTATACCTATAGGTCTAACTTTCTTTTGTATTAACATTATATTATCATGTATTTTCTTGTTATCCTCTGGTTGAATGAAAGAGAAGGCCTTACGGCCTTAACTCTGCCAGAAGAAATAAAACATTATTATTATTATTATTATTATTATTATTATTATTATTATTATTATTATTATCATTATTATTATTATTATTATTATTATTATTCCATAAAAATAAATATGGGAAATGCCTGTTATTATTCGGTTGAGAAGCTTTTGTCATCTAGTCTTCTGTCAAAAAATCTGAAAGTTAGAATTTATAAGACAGTTATATTACCGGTTGTTCTGTATGGTTGTGAAACTTGGACCCTCACTTTGAGAGAGGAACAGAGATTAAGGGTGTTTGAGAATAAGGTTCTTAGGAAAATATTTGGGGCTAAGAGGGATGAAGTTACAGGAGAATGGAGAAAGTTACACAACGCAGAGCTGCACGCATTGTATTCTTCTCCTGGCATAATTAGGAACATAAAATCCAGACGTTTGAGATGGGCAGGACTGTAGCACATATGGGCGAATCCAGAAATGCATATAGAGTGTTAGTTGGGAGGCCGGAGGGAAAAATACCTTTGGGGAGGCCGAGACATATATGGGAAGTTAATATTATAATGGATTTGAGGGAGGTGGGATATGATGATAGAGAATGGATTAATCTTGCTCAGGATGGGGACCAATGGCGGGCTTATGTGAGGGCGGCAATGAACCTCCGGGTTCCCTAAAAACCAGTAAGTAAATTATTATTATTATTATTATTATTATTATTATTATTATTATTTTATATGGTGACGATGTGACGATAACTTGATGTAGCAAGCGAACTGAAGTTGTGCTCAATTAAAAATGGAAGAGGTTATTTCGGAAGTCGATCTTTCTTTCTTTCTTTAGTGAGATGTCGTCAGCTAAGTGACAGAAGAGCTGTAGAGGACTGATAAGGGATAAATGAGGTTGATGACGGGGAAGACGGAGAACTTGAAAGACGCCTCTTCCATAGGCGTTCACTGTGGACACTTCTTTGTTATTATTATAGCCTTAACAGTCTAATTAAATTTATTTGTGTGTTTTTCTGTTTCATTTTTGTCTGTTTGGTTCTTTTTTTTCTCTCTCTCTCATTTAATTTGATTTTAATCAGTTTCTTTTATATCTTCTGTGCGTAATTCTCCCTTTTCTGTCCTTTAATTTGTGACTTTTCTGTCTCTTTTATTTCTTATTTTTTCTTAATTTGTACGTGTGCATGTATGGGTAATTTTTAAATCTGATTAAAGTACAGAGTGTCCACATGAAACCTTTTACAACTTCAGATGTAAATAACAAATTATTGTGACACGATATCTGGATGCGGTTTTCTGTATGTTAATCAGAAACTGTCGAAGTTTTTTTTACGACAAAATCAATAGATATCTGCATATACACCGTTAGTTGCACCCCAGATCACATATAGATTGCTCATTCCTACGTTAAAATCGGTTGCACTTTGAAGAGAACAACCTCCAGGATCGCCACCCGTCCGACGTAAACGAACACGAGATGGCAGTACAGTCGCTAATGCAATTAAAATAAGAGTTATGACGTGACTCCTTACGTAACAACTAAATGGTATACAATACAAGGATTTATTTTCAGTCAGTGACTTTACTTTCTATATGTGTAAGGTACAAGTCCTTATATTACATAATTTAATACTGTATTAACGTTTTCGTCGGTCATGCCGACATCATCAGATACAACTTTTTATGCTGCAATATCATCTTTTAATAAGTACATGTGCCTTTACAATCAAAAATACAATATACATTAATAAACATAAAACATAGTAAAAACAACATGGTTTGGGACATCAATATTTCTTTTCTTATGTAAATGTACCCTTATTGTCAATTAGTTAAAAACACAAACGTGTGATTACAATGCATATACATATATAAAATTACAGGTCTTCACTATATAAAAATAAAACTGAAAAATCCGTGTAAAATTATGTGAAGAAATGCTTACAGTCTTTAATCTATACTATCTGATTTGCTTGTGTCCATATTCTTATTATCCAGTTACTACACGCCTTTTCTCTGTCCAATAGATGTATGTACAGTTGTCAAAAAAAAAAAAAAAAAAAAAAAGTGGCCGCACTCGTGAACAGCGAAAATTTCTAAGTCCACTTCGGGTCACGGCGATGTTACACGATGCATGTCCTTGTAGAAGCAGTTCCGGAACTATGGAATATATCTGTATCTCGTAGACCAGCGGTAGAGTGCTCGCTTAATGATTGAAAGATTGGGAGTTCGGGCCTTGTTCAAGTTTTCATTTTATTTTTTAATCGTTCTTTAGCGATATAAATAATATTCAAATTATAATTTGAATAGCTTAATATCAAAGACGGACATCTGACCTCAATCGAAATTCAGATAGCTGTGGTTTTTTTATACAATTTTTCATGCTCGTTCCAGTTATAGTGTAACCATATGCAAACTCTAACACTACATTTATAAAATAAATTGTGTTAAATATTACAAAGAACACTATGAATTAAAAAATTGCCTCTAAATCAAAACTATGGAGACGACAGATGTCCGTTTTTGATATTAAGCTACTCATTTGTATTCTGTTACCATTCTTTCGCGTTATAAATAATATTGAAGTTACCATTAATATTCTGTTATCGTTATTTCGCGATATAAATACTCTGAATTTATATAGGAAATTATTGTAATATAAATAACCATTTTTCTTTGTGAAATATGTAATTTTATTTAAATAATTAATTATATATTAGTCTATATAATATCTTATATTAATTAAACAAACCGATATTTATCATTTATATTATGTTATCGTTCTTTAGCGACATAAATAACATAAATTTAATATTAGCTTTGGAACAATACAGTTGCATAATACTGGTGTTAATTTTTTCTTTTTACATTATTACATTATATTATCTTCAAACACAATAAAATGAAAAGGAGTGACGAGGAATTGAACCTCAGACGTTTACATCAAAATTTCGACGTTCTTCCGACTGAACTACGAGGGCACAAGTAAAGAAACATTTGTGGAAAAATTGGCCCAATTCCCCTCCAAGATTTTCCGGTGATTTGTAGAAGTTCGTCCAGGATGCGGGGGACAAAGGCTAATTGGGATTTCCCGGTATCTGATCGGGTCAAAAATCCTGATAGAACTAATATTTAACCCTTGCGGTGAATTTCGGAGGGCCCAATTAGCCAAATCCACTCTCTTCACCGCCACGCTTGGGCCCCCTAGAATCTATTAAGATTCGGAAGGGACATTGGTGTGCGGAAAGCAACGGGAAGTTAACGCATTTATCCTTCCCAAGAAAAACTGCAAACATGAGCAAAGGAAGCGTTTAACACAAAAATAAGCATCTTCTGCGACCTCTGGAAAAAGAACTAAGGAACAGACTAGTGAAGTGCTTTGTGTGGCACTGTATGGGGAAAAAACATGGACATTACGATGAAATGAAGAGAAACATATAGAAGCATTTGAAATGTGGATGTGGAGAAAAATGGAACGTGTGAAGTGAACAGACAGAATAAGAAATGAAGTTGTGTTGGAAAAAGTGGATGAAGAAAGTATGATGGTGAAACTGATTAGAAAGAGAAAAAGGAATTATTGGTTGGGTCACTGGTTGAGAAGAAACTGCCTACTTAGGTATGCACTGGAAGGAATGGTGAACGGGAGAAGAGTTCGAGGCAGAAGAAGATATCAAATAATAGACGACATTAACAAATGTGGATCATGTGCGGAGACTAAGAGGAAGGCAGAAATGGGAAATATTGGAGAATGCTGGGTTTGCAGTGAAAGACCTGCCCATGGGCAGAACGCTTATGTATGTCCAGGATGCTTGGAATGTCGTGGCTGAGAACAGTAGTTATTTGAAAAGACTCTAGTCGATTCCATGCCCACTCGACTGCAAGAATGCTGGGTAACTTTCGTTGCTGGACCCCGGACTCATTTTACCGGCATTATTACCTTCACCTGATTCAGACGTTAAATAACCAAGATGTTGATTTAGCGTCGTAAAAAAATAATCGAATGCAAGATGTGATCGAGATGTGGGAAAAATAGATTAAATATATTGAATCGTAGCTTTTTGTTTTGTTTTTTGAACGATTAATTGTTTGAATGTTCTAAGGCAGACGCCAGTAAGTTTCTTTTGTTTATGCCACGAAAGATATTTTTGTTGAGAATAAAATATTTTTTTCTTTTCATTTCCAGCCATAATGTCATAATCAGTAATGATAAAGGCATGGCATAATACATTCATAAACCTGATGTTAATTACTAAAATAATCATAAAAGGGAAAGGAGCAATTATGTATATTTTGTATCTCTCTCTTAAAAACAAAACAAAAAAATAACATAAAGAGCACGAGGTTGTATTCGAACGCAGGACCTCACGAATAAGAGGCCAGAACGCTACCATTACGCTATCAAGTAACACAAATAATACTTTAATTATAACTTTAGATATCAGGCAACGTGATATAACAACATGTAACATCGCCTGTCTCCGAACTGTAGCGAAGATACCCGAAGGGAACTTTGAAATTGACGTTGACGAACAGTTTGTGGATCGAGTGCTGTTCAGCGACGAGGACACTTTTCACGTTTCTGGACACGTCGTACACGAGTCATTCAAATTTTGCCAGCACGAAATACATTGCACTTTTCTTTCGACATCCATCTTGTATAATTAATTGTAACCATGAAAATTATTGCATTTGTTCGATTGTTACCGTCGTTTGTTTCCTTCAGTGCCTCAAACTTACGGACGAAAAATTTGAGTTTTATTTTCATCTGGTACCAATTTTAATTTCTACCTCTATTCATTAAAAAAATTATAACCCTCTGAAACCCAACCATGACTTTTGGGTCACAGTCTATTTAGATTTATACATTATGTACTTTTAAGGCCCAATTGTATAAAACTCCCTGACTAAAGATCAACTTTGATCGAAAATCGGAAAGTGAACCGAGTTCAGACACTTCTTCTATTGTATAAAACTTTTCTACGATCAAATTACCTTGGTTCAAATGCAATCTAAGTTCACGTGAAAAGGATTTGGCAACATCGCATAAACAGGTGAAGTATGTGATGCGCGGACCATGTTGTACAGGTTTGTTCAGTGTTGCCAATCTAGCGACTTTAACTCTTTTTCAACGACAATTTCTTTTAACTTTTATATTGCTTAAATAGGGATTTAGCGACCTTTTTAGCGCCCCATAGTGACAAAAGTGAATCTTTCTTTGTTAATAATGAGAAATCTAGCTACTTTACAACTACTTTTTGGCGACTTTCCGTACACTCTGTTGGAGACACTGGTTTGTTTTGTGCATTGTAAATAATGGCGGACAATAAGAAGAAGATTGACTGTTCTCCAAATTGTTATGAGGTTATGATGTTTGATACTGCTAAACATAATAAAGCTTTATAAAACGACAATTTTCGTTTAGTAATACAGTTAATTGAAAATATATGACTTTCGAGTACCTATCATATCCATTAATAATTAATGGATGTTATAAACATAATGTAATTATAGGTTATGTTATTTCATATTGCTGAATACGATAGAGCCTTATAAAATATAAGAATGTTTGTGTATTAAGGTAAGAAATTGAAAAGAAAAAAATTATATACATAAATATACCTACCATATCTATTAATAATAATAATAATAATAATAATAATAATAATAATAATAATAATAATAATAATAATAATGGATATTTTATTTGCACAATCTATCACTCGTATATTTGAAACAGAAAAGAAATAACTGAACTTGGATCATCTAACTTAATCGGAGGAATTTCTTCAGTCAAAGTTGACTTTAGTTTGAGACAAATTAATCTCAGATTAGACTTTATACAATACAAAATTCCAAGTTCAGCTAGAACGAGGATCAATTGAACCTCTGATCTAAGATTAAATGGTTTATACAATCTGCCCTAGGGGAAGTCGGGTAGTATCGGACATCGGGTAATATCGGACAGTGAGTTTCTTTCATCTACCATACGATGATAGTACCTGATTGACATGGTTACGTTTCTGTGATGTTTAACCATGTCATTCAGGTACTACCATATGGTGGTAGACGAAAGAAACGCACTGTCGATATTACCCGATGTTTGACTCTCCCTAAGTCTTTAGATTTGTAGCGTATTTAATTAATCAGTTTTCTTTTGTACTTAATTTCTCCCCTTTGTCTCTTACCTTTTTTTTTCGTTTTTTTTTCCCTCTTCATTTCATTTTATATCATCTTGGTTTTTCTCACTGTTTCTCTTCCTGGCTTATTCCTACCCCTTTCTTTTTATTTAATTTTTGTCTTATTTTTTTCTTCATTACTTTTTCGCAATTTATTTAATTTTCTTTCGCCCTCTTAATCTTGCGTGCGTAACTTTTTCTAGCTTTGTTTCTTTCTATTCTGTTTCCGTAATATAATACACTATAAAACGTGTAGTAGGCCTTACTTACTTACTGGCTTTTAAGGAACCCGGAGGTTCATTGCCGCCCTCACATAAGCCCGCCATCGGTCCCTATCCTGAGCAAGATTAATCCAGTCTCTACCACCATACCCCACCTCCTTCAAATCCATTTTAATATCTTCCCACCTACGTCTCGGCCTCCCCAAAGGTCTTTTATCCCTCCGGTCTCCCAACTAACACTCTATATGCATTTCTGGAGTCGCCCATACTTGCTACATGTCCTGCCCATCTCAAACGTCTGGATTTTATGTTCCTAATTATGTCAGGTGAAGTATACAATGCGTGCAGCTCTGCGTTGTGTAACTTTCTCCATTCTCCTGTAACTTAATCCCTCTTAGCCCCAAATATTTTCCTAAGCACCTTATTCTCAAACACCCTTAACCTATATTCCTCTCTCAGAGTGTTAGTCCAAGTTTCACAACCATACAGAACAACCGGTAATATAACTGTTTTATAAATTCTAACTTTCAGATTTTTGACAGAAGACTAGATGACAAAAGCTTCTCACCGGAATAATAACAGGCATTTCCCTTATTTATTCTGCGTTTAATTTCCTCCCGAGTGTCATTTATATTTGTTACTGTTGCTCCAAGATATTTGAATTTTTCCATCTCTTCGAAGGATAAATCTCCAATTTTTATAGTTCCATTTCGTACAATATTCTGGTCACGAGACATAATCATATACTTAGTCTTTTCGGGATTTACTTCCAACCCTATCGCTTTACTTGCTTCAACTAGAATTTCCGCGTTTTTCCTGTAGGCCTACTAAAATTATCTCGTGGTTCCTGCGTATGTCGCCTAGCAAGTAAATGTAGGCTATGTTTTAATTTTTCTTTCCGCATTTTACCTGCGTTCATTTCGGTTTGTGTTGATCTCAGTCTTCCTTCTTTTTCCCTGTTTTCCCGCCTTCCTCTCCTCCCGCTACTCTATTCCTTCAGTACACCTGTTTTCAGTTTCATTCGCTTGGCGGAAGATGGCGGGAACGTCGACACCGGCGAAGTAGCATTCAATTTTACCGGAAAACCGGTAGGTGGCTGTTGACGGACTCTCTCCCTCTCTTACGCCCCCACCAAGACACGGTGTTGCACGCATATTGCTTACTATATGATTGTGCATCTGTCCCCGTTATATTTTCGTCCTTTCGACGTCGTGTCCCGCGGCGCTGGTCAGGAATAACAATTTCGCAAGCCACACTGGCGTCCAGCCGGTTCATCGCCGGCACAGGCTCATTGACCTGTTTCGGGTACAAACAGTTCATATTCCTCCTTTGCTTACCTTGCTATGGCAGTGGTTGCCAGCCTAATTCAATTTGGCGGACTCTCGTATAATGTATTACAGAATCTAGACCGGTAAAGAAGTAGAATCTGAATCATATATAACCCAGTTATATAGATAGCCCTATGTAGTTGTGATCTGTAAGTAATTATACAATATGAACCGTAAGTAATGTATTTAATTTTAGGAGGTTATTCTTTGAGATATTTAAATAAAAAACGTTTAATAAAATGTTGCTCATTTTACTTCCTTTACGATATCAAATTCTTTTATATGAAACATTTCATAACGTGTTTTGAGAAAGCCATTGATTTAATTCCCAATCTGCTCAATCAACTTAATAGAGCAATGTATTATCATGATTATTACAGTTTAACTACGTCATACTACTTTTGATCAATAAAACAGTACGAAAGGATGTGTTTCAACCATTTATGGCTGTTTATCGCTACAATTTTATCATTTTCCTAGCATTTGTTTATTTTTATAACATCCCTAGCATTTGTTTGCTTTTATCACTTCCCTAGCATTTCTTTGTTTGCCAACATTTCAAACTGAAAATTCTTTACGGTACTGTAAAACATGCTTTGCGATCGTCGTTTGTTTACCGCATAGATATTCAACCTAAAATGTTCGGTGAAGTTAACATTAGTGAAATAGAATTTTAGTAAGTCAATTAATATCTATTTTATTGTATTATTTATTGTACTTTATTTCTTCTAATCTTTATATACTTTCTTCTAATCGTGTAATAGTCAATTAAATCCATTCGAATTGTGATTTTCCCTAGATAAATCATTACCTCTAGTGAGATTACTGTTGATAAATGATTGAAAGAATTTTAGTTTTATACTTTAAATGTGCAAAAATTTGATCCGAAGAAATGTACGAGTAGAATGGTGGTAAACGAAATTAACCTGCATAATTAATTAAAGACTCTTTCCTCAATAGTATTCAAACCCTGAATTGTGTAGTCTACGAGCAAGCACGCTAGCACAAAGCTATCGGAATGCTTGCGATGAATTATCATAATCGGGCTTGTCGTAGGGGAGAAGTGGGTACAGTAAGACAGGGAGAATAGTGAGACATTTTTTACTAGGTGGTAAATTTTGATGTTGAAGTGCTAGTAACAGTGGAGTTGTATGTTGCATGAGTAAAGTAACAGTATTTTCATACTCGATTTTATTCTAGTTATAAAGGTGAGTGATGAAAAAATAATTCGTAATTTTTCACTCTAGAAGTAAAATTTTGGCTTGTGTTTAATGAAGATTATATTGGATATACGAATGAGATATACATATGAATGTTTTATTACCTAATACCATGGTATTTGAGGTTATGTTTGGAAAAGTTTCGCCTTTCTTGTTTTAATTTTGAAGTGATGGCGTCATTTTTAAACGAACTATGCGTAAAGGGAACAGTGAGACATGCCATTGAAGGGTAGCGGTACACTGAGAAGTCTCACTGTTCCCATGTACCATTGATTTGCAAAAACAAACTGTAATTGTAATACATTTACCAGTAACTAACATTAAAAATGAACCAATTTATGAACTATAGGTTAAAATAATGGATACATTACATTTTAATGGTTTCATAAATAAAAAATTATTCACAAAATTTAAGAAAACTTTAAAAAATACCAAAGAATTAAATTAAATTCTTGTAATTATATGCTTTGTTGTCACCAAAAATTCATTTCATTTTTTCGCAAAAGTTCGAAATGTCACGGAAAATTCACTTTTCCAAATGTTCCAGATGTTTCAATGGTTTCGAAGTCAGACATCGAAATGATTCTAAATAAGCCTACAGAACATGTCAAGATAAAGAGACAGCAAGCTTTCCTTTCTTTTGAAATAAATGTAAATCATTTCAATGTCCGTTAATAGACACTGTGGTGTCTCACTGTACCCTCCTGAATGGGAACAGTGAGACATTTACACTTTTTTGACAAACACGTATTGTATATTATGTCCTTTATCTATTAACATTTTTGTTTATGTATTATTATACTCCATGTTTTAATGTCTATTTCTATTGCACTTGGTTTTAAAAATACTTAAATTATCACTTGCATCATATGTCTTAATATTTTGTGTCTCACTGTACCCACTACTCCCTTACTGTATCTGCATGTTTAATAATTACATTTAGGCATTAATTTGATCTTATTTTCAGATTATTACTTTCGTATTTTTTGCACTAGTTGTGAAATACCTTCCAGTAATATTATTCAAGTAATACTGGACCTAAAGAAGTTATTAAATCGTTGTGGTGTGAATAGTGCTCTGTAAGACTCACCAAGAGTTGGGCCATTTTTTTTTTACGACGATAATAATTTTCGAATGACTATGAATCTGTTTAACAGAGCATAGAGATGAAAGATGATTGGACCGTAGAAAAATTCTCTCAGCACCGGGATTTGAACCCGGGTTTTCAGCTCTACGTGCTGACGCTCTATCCACTAAGCCACACCGGATTCCCATCCCGATGTCGGATTGAATCCTCTCAGTTTAAGTTCCACCTCTTGGGTTCCCTCTAGTGGCCTACCCTCATGCACTGCGTCATAGATGTATGACAGTGGCACAATGTCCATATATAATCTTTTCGCTGTAAGAAAAATCCTAATGTAAACAATAGCATGTGACTGAAGTGAGGCTTCATTGGCCACTGTTTGGCGCCATAGATTCTCAGTACGTGTTCCCGCCTACTGTTGTACATTCTGTTTCATGTTGAACAATTCCCGTTACTCGTCAAGTAGGCCTAACCTCACTACTATGCATTCATTTGTTTAGGAAACATTTACTTTATAATTACTACAATTAAATTATTTTTAAGTCTTATGTCTTCACAATGGACATTTGAGGATACAGAAGCCATACTTCAATACTAGCTTACGTGAACAACAAACTACGAGCCAACTTATTACAAGAACAGACTACCTGGGTGTTACTGTTGGTATTCATCCGCATTCATAGTACATAACAAAATATAGAAGTAACTTTTCTTTTACATAGCGTTTTACACATGAGTGAAGTTAAATGTTGCATCGTATTTAACAACTTGAATTCAATTTCTTATTTTAAAATAATACAAGATTGTGGTTTCCAAATACGAACTATATTTTCCTGCGCCATGTGAGTGTTTCGCCTGGGAGCCAATCACGGGTGTGACAGCAACGTGCTTATGTTTACATTAGGATTTTTCTTACAGCGAAAACAGTATAGGTGTAGAGATGCACTCGTTATGAGTGACTAAGTGGCCGGGATCCGACGGAATAAGCGCCATCTTAAATCACTAAGTGATTATTTTTCGCATATCATAATATTATTACGATGACCGAAGTACATCCGTTCCACTCATCTTTCATCATATGATGACGCAGAATTTCTGTACGGAAATATCATATATAAAACATAATAAAGAAAATTTTCACGTTTTCTTTGGAAGAGCCATTTTTCGTGCGAATTCTCTATAAAACATTTTTTTTTTTTTGTTGAAAATATCGTGATTATGAAGTAGTTTCGTGGATTTGTAACATTTTCGCGAAAATTCGCGAATATATTTCACTTAATTTTCGACTTTCATTAAGGGAATTGCATTCCCCAGGCATAAAATTGAGTTCTTAACACATTTCCTGTATATCGTTAATACCAAAAATCACAATCCTATTCATTACGTATCAAAGCGAACAAAAATACACACAATTCAAACTTTATTTAAAAAACACTTCTACTTCTTATTCTTCTTTTCCTCCCTTTCGCATTAAGCATACAACTTGTTGCTTCAGTTCATCAATATTTGATACGCGTATCTTTCCATCTCAATTTTGGGCGTTCTATTCTCTTTCCTTTTGGTTTCCAAGCTCTATTATTTTTTTTCTCACTAATCTGTTGACCTCCACACGATCAATAAGTTCACTCCATTTAATTTTCCTATCCATTATCCAATTATTCACAGGTTCAATTTTGCATTCATCCCTAATTATGTCGCTTCTTATTTCATCCCTTTGCAGTTTTTGTGCAGTTATTCTTAAAATCTTCATTTATGTGTTTCAATAATTATCCGCTTAGTTTTTTGTGTTTCAGATCTTGATTCACACCCATAAGTAAGCAGAGGTCTTACCCCTGCAGTGACTGAGTGGTCAGACGTTCAGTCTGGTCCGGATTCGAGTCCCGGTCACGAAAAATTCTTTGTGACACTTCTAGCGGACAAGGTCGCAGTTAGAGTTTTCTTTTTTTTTTTTTCAGGGTTCTTCCGCTTCCCCAAATTAGACATTTACATCCTTCCGTCAACATTGCATAATTCAATGACGTTATTGTAGCTGATTGACTAGTTTCGTGGTTTTATTTTCATCATCTGCTGAATCCTAGCGAGTTTCTGCGTTGTCCTCTGGTTTCCTGTTAAGGTGGAATGTGTTCATGACTGCATCGAAAAGGATGTGTTTTCTGAAATTTAACTGACACGTAAACCTTCAGGTGGGGTAAAAAAACAAAGACTTGCCTTTATTACCATTCGATTAAGCATTAAAAGCAATGCAAAATACGTAAATTTTACAACTCGAACGCAATGAACACCAGAGATCGCGATCAATCAAGATCAAGTTGACATGGGCCAAACAACTATACCACGCAGCAATGCTAGATGCGAGAGCGAAGATAGTACTGCTGTAGACGCGCTGTCAGCTAGTTGTACCTTGCAGTTTATTGTGCAATATAGTGATTAAAATTTTGGATAAACTAAATGAAGAGGGTTATAAGGAGACAGTGGAATGTCGCAGAAGCAACTTGAAATTGTTGATGATATATATGACTTATTAAAGTGTTATGTATCGGAAGCAGTTGAAGAAAGTCATACTCTGGACACTGATGAAAATGAACCATGAAATGATGACAATGTCATGCCTCATGTACGAGAATAGGAGACTGAAAAAAAAAATACTACGTCAGAAGAGGAATTAAGTACTTCACAAAGTTCCGGTTCTCAATACGCTCCGTCTCCTCCCAAAACATCCCGAGTCGTTGACTTTGAAGAAAAATGTAAAGTAACAGAGTATTGGATTCTGTCAGGTATACCGACAAACAAAAATAAAAAGTTTAACCATATGTCATGGAGCAGATGAAGCATAAATTCACGTGGTTAACACACGAAAATCAACTGTCAAAAGATTGCAAACCATAAGTCGTATTTGGTGGTATGATTTTGGACAGTTTGGACATGTACAATGATGATCAAGTGTTTAATACAGACGAATGTGGGTTCCATAAGGAAATGCCTTTCGGCAGAACATTGGAACGTCAAGGAACCAGTAAAGTGTACGGTGTCGTGCAATCCAAGGGGGTAACTACACATTCCTACACTATAACGCCGGTAGTTTCTAAAGCTGGAAAACTGATGCCAAAGTTACTACTTATTCTCCAAGAACCGAAAGGTATAAGTCAAAGAGTTGCGGAACGCATTTTCCAGAGTGACAACCTTGTAGTAAAATGGACTTCGTCGGGAAAAATGACTAAAAAATATGGATACAGTTCTTACGAGAAATATTCCTTCCTAATTCTGCAACTTTCAATCTTCTGCTGTTGGACTCGTATGGTGTCCACTGCGACGAAAATATAATTAAACAACTGTTAGAAGAAGGGGACTATGGTCTTGAAAAAGTAGTAGTTAAAATCACACCACCAAATACGACTTATGAGTTGCAATCTTTGGACAGGTAAAGGGTGCGTCAGAAAGAACGGATGGATTTCAAACTATCGATACGCAACGAGGAGAGAGATATAGTGAGGGGGACCATGACTGTTGGGTCAGCCATAGAATGCAGTTTCAGTTGAGAATATGGTGTTGGTCTGGTGTACAACGTGCTTTCATCGTAGAGACATTTTTGAAAAATGAAGAGTCTGTGATCGCCACTCAGGACTCATTTCGACATCGGATGTCACGCTAGGATTCCAACTCGGAATACAATTTTGCGGTGGGTGGCTTCATTTCGTATCACAGGTTCAACATTAAAGAAGAAATCACCTGGACGAAATTCTATTGCACTGAGATTGTCCGAGGCTACGGTAAGATCTCGCGCCCTGCGACTTCTTTCTTTGGGACCATTTGAAGGCGTAAGTTTGTAAACATCGATCACATACACTGGACGAACTGAAGACAGCGATTCGTGAAGAAATCGTGGCAATTGCACCAGCTATGACTGTGAAAGTGATGGCGAACATCAGAAAACGCCTCGATGCCTGTATTGAAAGCCAAGGACATCATATGGATAATGTTGTTTTCCATAAATAAACTGCATGTATTGGTGAATATGTTGATAACAATAAATTTTTGATTTGATGAATCTTTAAAATTTTCTTGCCATGTGAAATCCATCCGTTCTTTCTGACGCACCCTGTACTTTTTTTTCCGACTGTACAAGCATATGATTCGACACATTTCTCAGAATGTAGATTTTGATGATTCATCTGATACATTACAACAACGCAACAATATACTGAAACTACAGTCGCTTGTTTACCATCAGTTTCCTTCTCCACGATTCCAACAGGCGCATGGGTATGGTTGGGTGTTAGCTGAATTGGGATCCTGAAGTGGACAACGTTTTCAAAACACTACAGAGGAGCCTACTATAACCGAAATGTACAAGGAATATGTACGATATGTGCAAAATCAGCCTGTATAAAGTGCGAGTGGTGTACTGACAATTTGTGTTTCCAACATTTTGCATTAGCTATCACTGTTGCGCGACATTGTTTCTGGATAAGAACAAATCAGATTCTGGAATACGATGCGTTAAGTAACATGATGACCACATCATCGTTTTCCTTCTTATGCATTAATCGCTAGTTGAAAGTGTGTTTTCTTGCAGCTTGAAGCCTCGTGTTCTGCACTGTGTATCGCACTTGATAATTGCAGTCGAGTTACGAAATTGTAGGATTATTCATATTTTATTGTGCTGATTCCAAAAATATATGTTTCATTTTCACTGTTTTTTACCTCAGGTGAAGGTTTACTTGTGAGTGTTTAGGATGTGTTGTAGGTGTGTTTTTGCGTGTTTATAAATTCGTATTGTTCTAGAGTATCGAGTTTGTTTTTTTGGTTGAATGCGTACTATTTTCATACCTGTGTTTATGTTGCTGTAGCTGTGATTGGAGTTCGTGATGTGTTCTGCGGAGGTTGAATTTTTAATAGAGTGAACGTAAGTAATGTCATTAATTTTAAGGAGTTAAACTCCGAGATATTTCAAACAAAAAACTTAAATACAATTTGGTCGTTTTCCTTCCTTTCCGAGAAAAAAAATTGTTTTATATAAAGCAGTTCACAGCGTATTTTGAGAAAGCCATTGATTTAATTCCCAATACACTCAAGTCAATTTAAGAGAGTAGTGTATTATGATAATAAAGGATTGATATAGTTTTAGATTTGTCATTTAAATCTGTAGAAATATGATCCTAGCAAATGTAACTTTTCGTTCTGCAAAGAAATTTTACAATGTTACTCGTATTCCACTTCATTTCGTACATGATCCATTATGATAAATGTCATAAAAACACACAAAACATACATATTTCCTGCACCATGCACAGCAAATGAAAGAAGGTTGTCCACAGTCACACACATTTTTCCGCACTTCTGCTGCGAAACAGACATTTATCACATTCACAAACACTTCTCGTTCGTTCATTAATTTCGATGCATACCACGCATATTTCAACATGGCTTTGAATATAGGAGCTGACAACTGAAAGTGAATTAAGGAGTGAATTTTGAGGCATCCTTCCTTGAAGCAATTTGTCGTCCAGTTTGTAAAAGGAAAGAGCTATTTTGCAAATATTTGATAAAAATCTTCACCTGTCTAAAAGATAAACATCACAGGACTGGCATACTCCAGCACATTTGGGTGAAATCACTTTAAGGTTGCACGTTACTTCATTTTCTTCATTTGTAAATATTTCATCATATAAAGAAGGATTTACTTGCGCTTCCCAGGAGTCCAGTATTAGAAGAAATGGCTGCTCTTTCACATATGTCTTTATTACATTCTCCAGGTATTGCTTATGGAGTTGAGATGTCAGCTTTCCTGATGAAGAACGTGTTACATATATATTTCCGAATTTAGAAGTGAGTTCATCTACTTGACGTTGCATTCTTGGGCCAAATTGTCCTTTTGGTTCTAATAATAATAATAATAATAATAATAATAATAATAATAATAATAATAATAATAATAACAGCAGTAATAATAATAATAATAGTAATACTAATAATAATAACAGCAGTAATAATAATAATAATAATAATAATAATAATAATAATAGTAATACTAATAATAATAACAGCAGTAATAATAATAATAATAATAATAGTAATACTAATAATAATAATAACAGCAGTAATAATAACAGCAGTAATAATAATAATAATAATAGTAATACTAATAATAATAATAACAGCAGTAATAATAATAATAGTAATAGTAATACTAATAATAATACTAATAATAATAATAATAATAATAATAGTAATACTAATAATAATAATAATAACAGCAGTAATAATAATAATAATAACATCAGTAATAATAATAATAATAATAATAATAATAATAATAATAGTAATACTAATAATAATAATAACAGCAGTAATAATAATAATAATAATAATAATAATAGTAATACTAATAATAATAATAATAACAGCAGTAATAATAATAATAATAATAATAATAGTAATACTAATAATAATAATAACAGTAATAATAATAATAATAATAATAATAATATCAAGTTTTTAAAAATTGAGAAGGTATTAGGATTCGAACTGGGGTTGCCTGGATGACAACTCAGCATCCAACCATATGAGCTACGCTGTTACATAGTCTAATGCTTCCCTATTAGGCACGTAACGGAAGTATGTCACAAACAATAGCCAATATTTCCAAAACGAGGGGTCATTGGCCACCCATACCAGGTATGACTTTAAACAGTACGTCTTGTACTTTCATCTCTCACAATCTTATTCCATTCGGTGATATACAGAGCGTGTCCTCTCCATGTAAGTAATTGGCAGTAGGCATAAGTGTGGCAATAAGTTTTATGTGGCAAATAAGAAGTCGAAAAGCAGTTCAAGAAAAATCAGGTTCACTGATCCCTTACACAGCTCTGAGGAGGAGGAAAACAAGGACAAAGATGAGTCATGTATTTATTGGAATGACCTCTATTCAAATTCAAAATCAGAAGGGTGGTGGATCCGGTGTGTCCAATGCCAAGAGTGGACTCACGAGGAGTGTAGTGGCATAGATCCAGAAGATTATGATGAATTCATATGCGATTTTTATAAATGAACATTTCTCAGTTTCAATAATTATAATATTTATAATAATTAATAGCAATATAATGTACAAATTTGTTTTGTTCATACTCCTGTTTTGTGTGCAATTTTAATGACTTATTCATTATTATTACAACACTTTCAATTGATTTATATAGCTATCCCGTTTTATCGAACCAGTTTGGCAAAACGGGACACTTGCACAACTTTCAATAAACATTATTTTCCTCTTAAGCATTGTGGTATAGAGCAAATTTCCAATTCACTTATTAAAATACATTCCTTAAGGGACTCATCAACAATAATCGTTTCTTATTCCTCTCAGTGATCTCGAAGAAATTAGCTATTTCGCGCTAAGTATCTTGTTTTGGCCAACTCTCCCTTACTGAGCATGCGCAGTGCTTTGAATCTGGACGTTAGAAAATTCAGGCGGTCCATTTTTTTTGTAACTGTATGTACACTAGTGTATTTGTGTTAAACATTAAAATTCTGGTCACTTTCTGTTGATTAAAATACATTTGGGCAACTTAAAAGAATACTTAAGCGCTCAAAGCTCCCAGTTTTCTGTTGACTTGATTCCTAGTCATTAGAAAATTACCTTATTATCAAACCTTACGAGCATTTATACGTAGTTCTGAGTTGTACGTAATATAATCCATTCTCCTTTAGTTACGTACGACCCAGGTTTTAATGTGTTCTACTCTTTAAATGTTTGCATAGTATGAATGAATGAATGAAGCCACTGTGTCTCATGAAGGGCTAGGGCCTCCTACAGGAGGGGAAGGTCGTTGGTATGGTTCACATGATGAGCTATTTCACGTGAACAATATTTACATTCACATTCACTATGTGAGATACACTAGAGTTTATCAAATTTTAGATCTATATGAGTTTGTTCACTATCTGTCTCAACTCGTTCCTGTTGCGGGCGATGGTTGACCAGTTCCCTCCCAGCTGCTGCTTGAATGTATCTGCCTATCTTCTTCTTGGCCTGCCTTGTGTTCTCCTTCCTATGTGCGGGTCCCACATGGTGGTTTCTCGCGCCCATCTGCCTTGTTGCTGCCTTGCTACATGACCACCCCACTTCCACTTCGTTATGAGGGCTTTTTCTGTGATGTTCTCAGAAGCTGTAATTTTCTGCAGTACCGTGTTGGAGACCTTGTCTTTCAGTGAAACGCCAACTATGTTCCTCTTCATTTTCCTTTGGCATATTTCGATGTTAAGGAGACCCAATAAGCGACAATATATTAGAAATCGATCAAGGAGTCAGACAGGGCTGCCCGTTATCTCCTGCACTTTTTAGCATATACATTGACGAAGTAATTGTACAGTGGCAATCAGTACTAACTACGGATTTTAAAATTAACAATAAAATTTTAAACACTATACTGTTCGCAGACGATCAGACAATTTTTAGCGGCTTTGAAAATGATTTACAATTAGCAGTTTACAAACTAAATGAAATAGCAAAGAAATTCAATATGACAATCTCTGAACGCAAATCGAAAGTAATGGCATTCAACGGAAAAGATCATATGAGATGTAAAATCAGCATTAATGACAGCATAATAGAACAGGTGAACAATTTTAATTATTTGGGGTGCAACGTATCATACTGCCAGAAAGAAGATATTAATATTAAATTAAATAAATTCTACAGAATGTGCGGCACTGTAAAAAGAACACTGAAAAATAAAACACTACAGAGTACACAATTAAAATTTTATAAAGCGATGGCGGTACCTACCTTAACATATGCAAGTGAGAACTGGACTCTTAATCGTGCAGACAGAATAAAAATAGAAACTGCAGAAATGAAGTTCTTGCGTTCAATAGCAGGTGTGACAATATTAGACAGGAAACGACTTAAATATTTTTAATTTAACAAATAGAATCGAAAGCATGAGAAATGGCTGGTATGAGCACGTTCGAAGAATGCCTACAGACAGAATTCCCCAACAGTTACTACAATACAAACCAAGAGGACGTAGAAGTGTTAGACGCCCAATCACTAGATGGGAGGACTCATTAAATTTCGCTTGATGTGAAAACAGGTCAAAAGGCCTAATTTCATGACGCGGAAGAAGAAGATATTTCGATGTTCGTCTTTTGCCTCTCTGTGAGGGCCCAGGTTTGGCAACCGTGTGTTAGCACCGGGAATACACAGGAGTTAAGAGCCTCTAGTCTGAGTCTGCGAATAACAACTTAAAAAATAGGAAACCATATTAAGTTGTAGTTTGTACCTTTCTAAATAAT
Organism: Periplaneta americana; assembly: GCA_025594305.2. NCBI lineage: Eukaryota > Metazoa > Arthropoda > Insecta > Blattodea > Blattidae > Periplaneta > Periplaneta americana. Next base: position 271,643 of record JAJSOF020000041.1, read on the forward strand.
CCGAAAACACATATAGACCTATTTAGTGATTCAGAAGGTTTTTTGTGAATTGCTAGGCGGTGAAAAAATTGACTGTTTTTAACAGAAAATACAAACTAATATACTATAATTTTTACCACTTTAACCTCAACCTACTCAATTAATATGCATTCGAGAATTGTTTATTTCTTTCGTCCTGCTATTTCTCGTGAATGCACCAATAAAGCATATTATTTTTGCGTCAGAGTAGTTGCAGATTCTCACAGTAAAAACTGGACATACTTTTGCCATGTATAGTTTATCCCTTGGAGAGTAACGGTAAATAAAATCTTTGTTTGTTTTTTTAAGGAACAGATCCCAATGCGAACGCTGGATTCAATTTCATAGTTAGGCCTACTGTACTGCTATTTAAATGCATTCAAACATTAATTGTGCTTCCAAAGAATAAACCTGAAAAATAGATGTAATGAAATGTGCATGAGGATGAATTGTTCAATTTATTTTGTTTTTGTTCCATTTCGTAGGCATAGCGTTTTGTTTCCTTTCTCTCGCATACCTATAGATTTGTCAGTAATGTAAGCAGAGGTAGAAACAATATGGTACAATAAATATTGCATTAAGATAACTATGACAATAGGTCTCACAAAATTAAATTCATTAATTTGTCTTTTGTTACATCAGAATCGTGTGAAATAATTCCAATACAAAGGTTTTCCTATTTTCTGCCTTCCTCATATAATCCAAGTATCTTAATGTCGTCTATCATCTGATATCTTCTTTTGTCCCGAACTCTTTTCCCGTTCACCATTCCTTCTAGTGCATCCTTCAGTAGGCAGTTTCTTCTCAGCCAGTGACCCAACCAATTCCTTTTCCTCTTCCTGATCAGTTTCTGCATCATTCTTTCTTCAGCCACTCTTTCCAACACAGCTTCATTTCTTATACTGCCTGTCCACGTCACACGTTCCATTCTTCTTCATATCCACATTTGAAATGCTTCTAGTCGCTTCTCTTCACTTAGTCGTAATGTCTGTCTTTCTGCCTCCATATAATGCTCCACTCCACACAGAGCACTTTACTAGTCTCGTCCTTAGTTATATATTTACATACTTTCACATGTTAATGTCAACCAAGTTTAAAAATACATTAGTTGACTAGTTTCGGCTTGGGAGCCATCTTCAGAACTCCGTAGTCCTTGCTTCTTCGGTGTCTTCGCCCCCCCAGTGGAGGTGCTTTTGTGTTGTGAAGTGTGGAGTCAAATAGTGTGTGTGTTCTGAAATTCAGTTGTATCTATATTTTCTCACTTTCATATTGCATAACAACCGGGCGCTATAGATATATCATCTAAAGATTGTTAACGGGATGGCTGATATTACCTTGCGAAATATTGTTTAATTTTGTCTTGAATTTGTATAAAAATGGGAAATTTACTGTCATATTGAGGTGTGATGAAGTTCGTTGGAATAACTTCTATTGGAGTGCGTTGTAGGTGGGTTAGTAAAAGACCCAAGTCCTTTGAACAACCAAGGGCTGCCAATACTTAAGTTTATTAATCAATCTTGAAATACAAGGCGTAGTACAAGTGATGAAATGAGGATGATGATGATGATGATGATTACTCGTAGCCATTGGGCCACTCGTCGCACTCCTCCGCGCTTCTGCTACTGCATAGCTACCGTAGACATAATGATAATGAATGAGATCCTCCAATGATCACCGTGCCTTTTTATGGCCTGCCCATAGTGACGCTACGGTGACCTTTGAAGTCCGCGTGATCGCCTCTACTCGGCCTGGCGTCCCCACGCTGTAACCAGTGCACTGACCTGATTCTGGACTTTGAAAGATAAGCCCTTAGTCATTAACCCCAGTACATACATGACTCAATTAGTAATTATCGGTCAGGTCTGCACGAGTTATGAGGATGGAACACATTTTAGATTTACAGTGTTAACATTAATTACAATCATACCAATTATATCCCTATAATAAGTGGCGCTTATCACAGACGGGAAGTACAGTAATAAGGAAAACAGAAGAATTTAAAGTCTAGAGAAGGAAATTTAGAAATTCCTCAGTAATTGAAGTCAGCAGATATTTTAAAATATACAACGAAAGAATTGATTCGATATATGAAATTCTTAGAACACACGATTCCTGGATTTCACATTGCATTTTAAATTACAAACCTAACGCAAAGCGATCGTTAGAAAGGTCTAATAAAAGATTAAATAAGGTCGTTACAGGACACTGGGGCTGGGTACATGTACGAAGGAGAAAAGACGGAAGGAGAATTCCGATTAATTATTGAGTTTTCGTGATAGGAATCCATTACGGGCTGCAACACAAAGACGACAAACACGTTCTCGAAGTCAAAGCATGCTCACTTATTGAAACCTGAAAATCAATTTTTCTACTTTCTCCATGCAAGCTGCATAGGTGTACTCCTCCATCATGATGATGATGATCAATATCATTCTCTAAATTTCGGTTCGATTCTCTCTTTGACTCGGATGACATCTGTGACGACTATAGAAAAGAGTTTTTGTTGGGGTTGCCCCATTTACCTCATCTTAGAAACCCAAAATTTTCAACAGTATTCTTTTCGCCCTACCATTTCATGTGATTTTTTAACATACACGATTGATGCACGAGTTTAGGGCATTACTTTGAACATATGTACCATAATCTTCCCTCGGGATCTTAGGACATTAAGAAATAAGACGCTAAATAAGCCTAAAAGTGTTGATAAAGGCTTCCTAAAATAAGAGCTCTATTTGTCTCACGCGGTGAGCTACTCCGCGTAAGAGATGTTTAAATTTCTTGGAATTGTTCTTGATTCACATCTTTGACTGTTGGATATTGACATTGTTTTGTCGACATTGGTTTTTGTCACTGTTCACTTGTCTTCTTAGGTTTTTCCAGTCTTCCCTATTTCTTGCTCATCTTGACCAAACCCAAAATTTCACTGAAGAGGTCGGCCCATCTTCTTGGTCTTCCACGTGATCTCTTGCCAATGTGGGGGTCCGATTGCTTCGTCCATCTTCCGTCTCTAAGGGAAACCATGGCCTACTTCCACTTAATCTGGTCGCTTGCAGTGCTGGATATCTTAGGACATACTTTTCAAAATGTATACGAGGATCACTCCAAAAGTAATGCACATTTTTAAATTTCTTTTTTATTCTACACCTTTGCAATTTATGGAGGTCATAGATACAATCTTCCCGCTTGTATTTAAATTTAATTTAAATCGTTCCCATGAGTGGCGTCATCATAACACTCCTTGACATTCGTCAGAAGCAACGTGCTGTTATCGAGTTCCTGTGCTGTGAGAACGAGACAGTGGGAAACATTCACAAGAGGTTGAAAAAGGTTATGGAGATGCAGCTGTCGATCGCAGTACGGTTATTCGGTGGGCAAGCAGATTATCTGGTGAAAGAGGACACTCCAATATTCGGGATACTCCTCGCAGCGGCAGACCCTGCACTGCACAAAGTCCTGACGGTGTGCAGCGCGTTAACAACATGGTTGTGGCTGCCAAACGCGTAGCTGTGAAAGAATTGTCGCTCCAATTTGGTATAGGAGAAGCAAGTGTGTGCAGAATATTGAAACAGTTATAAAAGGTTTGTGTCAGTTGGATTCCGAGGATGTTGACAGAAGCCCACAAAGAAACAGTGTGCAGCGAACTTTTGGACCAGCATGAGAATGGTGGAGATGACTTTCATGCAAGAATTGTGACAGGAGATGAAACATGGCTCCACCATATTGAACCGGAGACAAAGAGACAGGCAATAGAGTGACATAATGCAAATTCACCAAAGACAAATACATTCAAAACTGCGTCTTCTGCAGGAAAAGTTATGGCTACTGTGTTTTTGGATTCAGAAGAATTCTTGATTTTGGACATCATGCCACACGGAACCACCATTAATTCTGACGCGTGTGTAGCAACTCTCAACAAACTTCAAGCTCGACTGAGTCGTGTTCGGACACATCAGGAGAAGGAGAATGTTCTGCTATTGCACGACAACGCACGGCCACATGTCAGTCACAAGTTCACAGACCAGATCAGAAAACTCGAATGGACTACACTGAAACATCCGCCTTACAGTCCTGATCTGGAACCAAGTGATTACCATATCTTTGGTAAACTGAAGGAATCTCTTCGCGGAACGAGGTTTGAAGATGACTCCCTTGTGCACGCTACTATACCTGGTAAGGTTTATCTTGTCTCAGTAGCAATAAAACCAAGTCCCTTCAAATGAGGGTGGAGATTACAGGAGGGTTGTAAATTTTCAGTATTCCTTTCAAAACCTTGTTATTGTGCAGGCTACCGGAACTCAATTTATTTTAAGACAAGCTCAGTGACGGAACTACACAGTACAAAGAGATATATTTTGTAATTTTATTTTGCGCTACAGAATGTATCAACTGGTCCCTTCCGACACTGGATGGATGGGCGGCACCGCTCCATTCCCCCATCACCATAACGATACAGACGAAGTAAGACATATCTCCTTTCTCTCTCTTTTCACAGTGAGACAAGATACATCACACAGACTCTAAAGAGTGGCTCAAACGTGTTGTTCCAGCTTTTACCGTGCAGGTATACAGGCCCTCGTTCCAAGGTGGTATAAGGCAGTTGAAAGAGACGGGAATGATGTGGTAAAGTGACATTTTCTTTCTGAAGGAACTTTCTGTGAAAGTAGCAAAGGTGTAGGATAAAAATGTAATTTTTAAATAAATGTTGTGCATTACTTTTGGAGTGACTATCGTAATTTTTCTCGCATTATTTCCACCTTCTCACATAAAAAAGTCGACACGCACATAGCTTTATTATGCTGCATATCTTTATGTAGAATTACATGTGAGTATTGCGAGAAATGAAACACGGATAATGCAAGGAAAACAAGGAGAATACTAACATAACGGGAAGAATCAGAAGCCAAGGGGATTTGAAGGATAACAAGGGAACACAAGGCGAACAAGATATGAAAAGGATTTAAGGAGAACAAGGGGAAGAGAAGTAGAAGAAGAGGAAGACTAGGAGAATAAGCGGAATACAAGGAGACAGGAAGAAGAGAAAGGCGAGAATAAGGAGATTAATGGTATTATAAAGATACGAAAGCCGAGTACAACGGGAAGACATGACGATCAAGGAGAACAAGGGGAAGAGAAGGGAAAGATAAGGAGATCAAGGGGAAGACAAGGTGAACAAGGGTGCAGGCAACGGAAATGAGGGAAATAAGAGTGCAAAGGAAGGGCAACGGGAACGGGCGCAGGGCAAGCAGAATTAATGTCTTCCACCGACGAGTTTAGTGCTGGGACCTGAGGTATTCTTGCCATCGGTGCGGGGGTGGTTGCAGGTAGATTCTTTTGTTGCTACAGTCAAGCCGAGCCGAGCGGAGTGGGAAGTATTAATCGTCCAAAAATATGCAGTCTTCAGTTTGTAGTAGTGTGTGGCTGTGTGCACGTGTTAGGTACTCTATATACGAGTGAAATGTTTTCAGTATGATTGTACTTCCTTCCAGACTGCCGCTGTCACTGTTCCCTCCCACTCCAGTACCGCGCTAGGCTAGTCGGAACCGCATTCCTCTCAGCACTAAACTCCTCAGAGGATTACAGTATGGGAATGTAAGGAGAACAAGTGGAATACAAGGAGAAAAAGGGGAATTCAAGGGAACAAGGAGAATGCAAGAAGAGTAAAAGAAATATGAGGAAAACAAGAGAAATGTAAGGGGAATAAGAAGAACGCAAGAAGAATGGAAGTAATGCAAAGAGAACTATGCGAAGAGAAGAACAATTGGAAAAGGAGAAAGGGAGATGAATGGAACAAAGGGAAAATAAGAACAAGAGGAACGCAAGGAGAAAGTGAAGACAAGAGAACTAGAGAAACAAAGGGAGAAGAAGAAGAAGAAGAAAGGAAACACAAGAAGGCGAATACAAGGTGAAGAAGTTGAATACAAAAAGAATAAGATGCGACAAGAAGAAAAAGGGGAAGGCAAGGAGAACAATGGAAGACAGCAAAGTGGGTACAAGGAAGAAAAAGCGAATAAAAGGAAAAGAAAGCCGAGACAAGGAGATTAAGGGAAGAGAAGGAGAATAAACGGAAAACTAAGAGAAGGAGAAGACAAGAACAAGGGATGAGATTTCATTTTTAAGTAATGGTCAATTCTCAAATTACTCCACTATAATTAATAAGAAAAAAGTGTAATTCTAAGTTTTCCCTGCAAGAGAATCTTCCTTGAATATTCTAGATATGAAGCTATCAAGTGCAAAACTCGCCTTATCAAAAAAAAAAAAAAAAGAGTTACATATGGGAAGTTGTAGGCTACTTCTTGCAGCTCTCTATCTACTGATATAGTCGGTTTGTGCAAATCTTGTCTAATTCCTCTTCCATAGAGCTCAGAAAACTACTATCAAATGCAAAACTGTCCATATCCTTAACGGTTTTTCCTGTTTTCTGACAAATCACTTTACCTGGATAAGGCGAGTTTATGGTAAAAACACTCCTGGAAACCCAGATTGTTTCCATCCCTTCTAAAGCTTAAAACGGCGATGATTCCTCGGCAGAAATAAATATTACCTGGATTTCTTACTGACAAAAGTATTGGAGTGTAACATTGTTGTACGTGATACCCGTTTCAACGGATTGCATTTTTTTTGGGCCTGGCCTGTCTTTTCCCATGAACTTTCATGTTCTGGAATGCACACAAAACCATTTTTCACGTGAAATATCTATACTCAACCTGAAGGAAAGAAAATTTGTAACGTTGACCTGGAAGATTTTTCTGTAAACATCGTCACTTGTGGAACTCCGTGCCTCCTGACTTCTACGCGCTGTATTCTGGTAAAGACAAATGTGTCTTATTTTAGACACTATTGCTGATTAAGATATTAATTTACTCTTTATGCGGCATTAATTATGTACGAACTAAAATTGAGCAAGTTTGAATCAAAATCTAATGAAGATTTAACAGATTCAAACATGAACAGTAAGATTAGCTGTGAAACAAGTTCTGTAGCCCGGCAACATTCATTTCAAAGTGTGCGGAAACCGATAATGCTCCTACCGTCAGACTGGAGTGGGACTCTTGAGGAGTACTGCTCCTGTCGATTTATTCTAGATAGTGCAATACACCGTGTTCCGCTTATAAGTATAATAAAAGAAATAGTTATAACGCCAAAAGTACGCGTTCAAATGGGAAAAAGTTGGTACCATTTTAAAGAGGAGGTCTGAAAGTTTAATCCATTGTTGTTAGATGAGTCATGCATCACGCGCATGCGTAGATCATTTCATTTGATAAATCTCATAATATATTGTGTCTTGGGAAGAGTTAGTCGTCATGTGGACAGCACACCAGAAAGTCTTTTGTGTGCTATCATTAGCAGAACAAACATATCTGATTCGTGAGCAGCGGCTCTTTCGTCGTTGATACAAATAGAGCCTTCCGACGTGTATATCAATAATGAAATGGCATAGACAGCTCAGAGAAACGGGAAGTTTGTTATCCGAAGCAGATAAATATTCCAAGCGTAAAGTGTCTGAGGAAGAGGATCATCTTACATCGTATGGCCTGCCAGATCACCAGACTTAACCACATGATTTTTTCCTGTGGGAATTTGTTAAGGACCAAGTCTACAGTACGTGTTTTGGCACAATTACAGGGAAGAATTTATGCTGCTGTCAACAGTGTCACACCACAGATGCTTTATAACTAGATATCGGATTTTTAGGCACTAAAATTGCAGTTTTAGGCGCCTAAAATAAGCTCAAAATTTGTAAAATTAGGCTCTATTTTAATGAAAATAGGCATTTTAGGCACATCAAGGTATCATACTTATTTCTTTCACTGAAATTTTTAGTTATACACTAAAATATGCACAAAAAAGTATGTTTAAACATTAAAAAAGAATACTATATTATATTTATAAACAGAGCTGCACAAATTTAATATATTGAAACTAATGAAATAATGATTATTGATATCAAGATTACTCATTTTAAGTTATTGAAATTCAGTTCCATGCTCAGACTTTATTATAATTATCTGCACAGTACACCACCAGAATTTTTCTAAATTCTCCACAGTTAACCTTTGCCTTTTGTCACTGAGAATCATTTTGAAAGCAGAAAAACTTCTTTCAACCGAAACTGATGTGAGAGGCGCAAATTTTAAATTAGGTACAATTGAAACATCAATACCTACTGTAACATTTACACTTTCCCTCCGATATCACTCTTGATACTTTTTCCAACAATGAAAATCCTACATTCTTATTTAATACGTTGTCCCACTTATTTTTAACTTTTTCCCAGTTTCGCCCAAAGCAGAATGTATGTTCACTTGAGCTTCCTTTACTATTGCTATTTGGCTACAAAGAGATTGTTTTTCACGTTCTAATTGTTCAATGCTTGCAGGTATGAAAGAAAAGTTTGATGTTATGTAGGCAATATCGTTTTTCACTCGTGAGTCATTCAGACAATCTTTCACTGCTTTCACACACGCTGCACTATCAGTTTCAGGTAATTTATCAATAACTGTGACCACTTCTTTAAAATACTTAGAATAATACACCACTGACTGAATCCAGGTTCCCCATCGTGTAACAACCGGCTGAGGTGGGAGTGGGATATCTGGAAAGTTCTCTCTGAATATTGAAATCCTGGATGGGGCTTTACAAAAACATTTTTTTTGTGTTAGAAATAAACGAATTGACAAGAGGAAATTCATTCCGGATTGTTTCAGAAACCCTGTGAAGGCCATGTGCTGGACAGGTTACTTGCGTGAGGTTAGGATAAAATGTTTTAAGAAGTGGAGCTGCAGCAACCATGTATGAGGCAGCATCAGTACAAAACAACAAAATTTTAGAATCGTCTATATTACCTGAGTAAAAATAAGCAATGGCTTGGCTACTCACTTTCGAAAGTTCCTTAACACATACGAGGTGTGGAATCGAAGGTCCATCAGGACTAAGTTTTCCTACTACCATATTTGCTATATATCTATTCATAGGATCTGAGGTTTCATCCACAGAGACCCATATGTAAGAAAGAATCACCTATATCCTCCCGAATGGAAGCTAAAGTTTCATTGTATATTCTGTCTAAGTAATTTTTTCTTAGGGTCGACTCAGATGGGATATTTTGTTTGCAGTATTTTTGTAAAAACTGTCTTAAAACCGGATTTTCAATTGCATTCCAGGGAATGTTAGCAGCAACAAACGCTCTGGTTAAATCAGCATAGAAATTGCTGCTGAGATTGAATGAAGTAGGCTGTGTTAGTAAAGTTTGTTGCAGTTGATTTTTCTGCTGAGCTTTAGCCTTATGAGCCGCTCCTTGCACATGCTGCTTTAGGTGGCACTTCTTTTCTTGCGAAATCTAAAAATGTAAAGTAAACTGAATTAAAATAAAATCCTAATTGTTGTATTGCCGTATTTCTATCACAAAGTTAGTGGGTTCGAACAATCAAAATTTTAATGACCTGCAAATACTTTAACTATCGGCATTTAAAAGGTTAAAGTGTAGTGGTCTTAAAAGAATTATACCTCAGGATAGCTCAGTCAATGTATAAATATTATAGGCCTACTCATTAAAAATAATAGAATTTATATATTTCAACTATTGTTACATACCTGTTTGCTACAAATCTTGCAGAATATTATTTTTCCATCATAAGTGAATTCTGAATATTCTGTTAGCCATTGCCGGATCAATGTAGATTTTGCACTTATATTTTTCGGCATTATCACGTTAAACTTCACAGGAAAACGTCCTACCGCTCAAAACTTCTCAACACAAATAAGGTGAGGGAAAGAGCAACTGTTAACGAGCATTCAAATGAACCGTTGTTATTGAGATTCAATTGGACAAAAATACAAAGTTCCACTTATTGTTGCATTTCCTGGTAGTGTTAACACTAGGAGGGCCATTCTTTTAAATACTTTGTAACGGTTTACCCTACTAATTCGCAGTTTTACGACTTTTCATAAATATTTCAAAAACACTCTTTCTCCAAAAATTGTGATTTTATGACACTCTGAAGGGCAGTACAGCTAATCGGTTTCAGACCGAAAACAGTCATTTTTATGGTATAGTATATCCCTGAATCGGTAGCAGCACATGTTGTGATTGTTGCCTGCTTCAAAACTAAGGTTGGTTCTTTGTCGGCATTTATGCCTCCAAACATGTTAAATTCGGTGAAATCTATTGCGAGTGTCGTGAGATTCAAAACATTTTGTTTCCTTTATCAATGGTTTCATGGCCGGTGTGAAGCACACTTTCCACTTTTTAAATGCCTTAAATTTCGCAGTGAATGCATGTATAAATTATAAAAAGTAAGAGTAAAATGCGAAAATTTGCAGTGAGTTAGGCATTTTTAGGCGAATATTAACAAATTAGGCTCTAATAACCGTTTTAGGGCATTTTAGGGCACTATAAAACTCTTTGAATACCTTTCAATTTCCATGAAACACAAATATTAATAATTATTTTTACTTTTCTCCTAAAGAAACAAAATAGGCATTTGCCCTAGAATCCGATGTCTGTTTATAAACACATGGCTCGAAATAGAATACCGGTTGGACATTTCCCGTGCCACTAATAAAAGCCATGTTGAGGTTTATGGAACATGTAAAGATAAGATTACAGTTTCTATTTCATAATTTTCGTGTTTGTGCATAACTTATTTCCAGAGCAAAAGTGACTAAAGTGTTAAGGTGGCGTTATTTGGTACGTGTACCTATAAGCGTTACATTCTGTATAACATTATTCTATTCCTACTACCTTAGAGTATTTAAAGTCACCCTTAAAGTGTAAAATGGTCTGTCTCTCTGTCACGCCTCTCGTCCTCATTTAGTGGTTGTAGAACAATGACGTCATGCATACTCAAGAACGGATGCGCTGTGTTTTGAATGTTGTCTCGCTCTAAGCGAAATGTATGTGCTAAATATAATAATAGTTTAAATCATTAGGTTATTACATTGTTTTCTGAAACAAGTTTCAGCTGCACTTGTATTGTGTGTGCGAAGTGAGGGATCGAGCTCAACGAAGCCCAGCTGGTGCCGCTCCTGAGGGAGTGATGTGCATGGCTAATGTTAGGTCATAATCTTCACAAATGTGACGGAAAACGGCTCTATTCAGGCGAAATGCACATACTTTTTTTTCAGCACTCGTGTTTGATCTGCAATACTAAATGGCGCATTGTATGGTTTAAACATGATTTTCACTGTGTGTTTTAATACTGTAATAATTGCATCGCACTTTTTGAAAAGGAAGTAAGTCAAAATTTGCGATTTTTATTTTAACTGATGAAATGATTAATACTTTCAATGTGCACTAATTGACGGAGAAAAACACTTACAAGGAGAGGACACTCTCTGTATATCACCGAATTAAATCAGATTTTGTGACATGAAAGTACAAGACACACTGTTTAAAGTCATACCTGGTATGGGTGGCCAATGAACCCTCGTTTTGGAAATATTGGCTATTGTTTATGACGTACTTCCGTTACGTGCCTAAGAGGGAAGCATTAGACTGTGTAAGGCGTAGCTTATTTGTTGGTTGCTGAGTTGTCGTCCAGGCAATCAGAGTTCGAATCCTAATGCCTTCTCATTTTTAAAGCTTATTATTATTATTATTATTATTATTATTATTATTATTATTATTATTATTATTATTATTGGGTTATTTTACGACGCTGTATCAACATCTAGGTTATTTAGCGTCTGAATGAAATGAAGGTGATAATGCCGGTAAAATGAGTCCCGGGGTCCAGCACCGAAAGTTACCCAGCATTTGCTCGTATTGGGTTGAGGGAAAACCCCGGAAAAAAACCTCAACCAGGTAACTTGCCCCGACCGGGATTCGAACCCGGGCCACCTGGTTTCGCGGTCAGACGCGCTGACCGTTACTCCACAGGTGTGGACATAATTACTATTATTATTATTATTATTATTATCACAATAATAATAATAAGGGAACTGTGCCTATTATCGCACATGCGCCTAATATCGCACCCCATGGTTTATGAGCTCAGAACAGGCATAAGACCCTGAATGGAATAGCAGCTTATTCAATTCAATTAAAAGGAGCGTTAGCGCCCGCAGATGGATTGCTGCGAGCTGCAATACATATTACACGCCTTGAGTTAGGAATAGGCAATGGGAAAGTATTTGTAGTGTGTGATGTTAGGGATGATTATAGAACCAACGGTAAGGAGCAAAACTTTCATATACTGTTAGTTTGATTTGGTTAGTCGTGTAATATTTTCATTCAGTTAAAGAAATATTATAAACGTTTTATTTTTACTGAGATAAACTATTTTGTTTCGTGTATGTTATTTGCCCAATATCGCATACTTACTGTTTTCCTATTATCGCACAGTGCGATATTAGGACGATGATACTGCAAACTAATATAATCGTATAATTAATCTGGTAATTCGAAAATTCTTTAAAAATTGTCATTGCAGATGAGTCCAAAACGTCGTAAGCTGTGGAAAGAGGAGGTTATGAACAAAGTCATGGGATTGCAACGTGCTTCCAATACTTTCAATGTTCCCAAGTAAACTTTAAAAGATAAAGTCAATAACAAAGAGGAGGATGTAGATAAACTAGTGAACACGAAACTTGGTATAAAACCTGTACTTCCATTTGAACTGGAAGATTCTTTGATTTCATATTGCTTAGAAATGGAGTAGCGATTTTATGGTTTATCTGCAAAGGAGTTAAAACTATGGCTTTTCAGTTAGCATTTATGAATGGTCTGAACCACCCATTTTCGAAGAACGATGAAGCCGCAGGACAGAAATGGCTGCACAGTTTTTTGAGAAGACACCAGGAATTGAGTCTCCGGAAACCACAAAGCACGTCTATGGCAAGGATCAGAGGTTTCAATCAGGAGAACGTAATTAAGTTTTTTGATATTTATGAACCATTGATGAACATTATCAACCATTCACTAAACAGACTGTACAACTGTGACGAGAGAGACTTGACAGTGATTCAACACAAAGTCAACAAACTAGTTAGTCTGAAAGGTAAGAGGCAGGTTGGAACTGTATCTTCAGCAGAGAGGGGATCATTAGTGACTGGAGTGACATAAATGAGTGCAGCTGGTCATTTCCTGCTCCCGTTTTTGGTTTTTTCTAGGGTCAACATGAAAGCCGAACTTCTGGATGTAGCACCAAATGGTAGCTTAGCGGTCTGTCACAAATCTGGCTGGATTCAGAATGCAAGTTTTGTTCATTGGTGTCATCACATTCTCAGCAATGTGAAGCCTACGAAAGATGGCCCAGTAATTCTAGTGTTAGATGGGGATTATTCCCACACTAGAAATGTTCAACTCCTCGAACTAGCACGTGTTAATGGTGCTCATATTGTGTGCTTACCTCCACATTGCACGCATAAGACGCAACTCTTGGGTGTGGCATTCATGCTACCTTTCAAAACTTACTATGCTCAAGCAATTGAACAGTGGCTCAAACAAAATGCAGGCAGAATAGTGACTCACTGCCAGGTTGGTATGCTATTGGGAGAAGCTTTCAATAAAGCAGCAAGTGTTGCTGTAGCAACAAATGGCTTCAGAAAAACCGGTCCGTGTCCTTGCAACCGCCATATCTTCAGCGACTTTGAATTTCAAGAAATTTCTCCTAATACCCATGTATCAAGTGATCATTCATCTGAAGCTTTACCAAATAGATTAGATGATGCCAACACTTCCCAACCTCGGCCAGGCTCTAGCAGTATCAACGAGCTAAAAACTCCACAAAATTAGTCGAGAGGCAAATCCTATCTTTTGTTACACCTGCTGACATTTCACCAATTCCTAAAATAACTTACAACAAAAAAGCCCAACTCATAGAGGACGTAAAAGTGGTTCTGCTGCTCTGCTGAAAACTTCACAATATAAAAACGAATTGGCTGATGATTTTAACAGGAAATTACTCACAGATAAGGAGACATATGAACGAAAAAGTGTTCAAAAGAAGCAGACTGATAAGTACCTACTCAGAGGAAGAGACAGAAAAAACAAAGTCAGGTATCTTCAGATTCAGAATACGAAGAGTTGGATGAGCCAGTATACATCTCCATTGATGATGAAGATAGCGAAAATGATGCAGAATGTCCATATTGCAACGCGAAGTTTTCTTTTGACAAAAGGGGAGAAAAAATGGATCGTATGCACTAAATGTGGAATTTGGTACCATGAAGTGTGTTCTGGGGATGATGACTACAAAAGTTTCATTGTGTTATTGTTTGGAAGGTTAGATTTAGTTCTCAAAATATCTGGATTATGTTTAATTAACAAACATTCTATACCTTGCAAATCAAGCTTTCAGGTATAACTCCCTGTAAAGTTATTTGAATAATTTCGAGGGAAAAATTGTTCCGGGGCCGGGTATCGGACCCGGGACCTTTGGTACGTTAAACCAACAACAGATATATTATAAATATGTAATAAAATTTGTTTCTAGACAATAAACTTAACATTTGTCCTATGTATTTTTCACAAAATGAGGGGTGCGATATTAGGAGCACTATTTCTCCTACTACCGTTTTTGCAATTTTTCATTTGTACTTGAAAAACAAATGGAAAATAAAAGTAATTTTTAAATTTGACCTCACTGATATAAATATAATAAACCCGTATTAAGAATCCGTATCTATTTCAAATTTATGTAATATATTAATACTTGAAATACTACTTTTTCAAAATGGGTGCGATATTAGGCACAGTTCCCTTAATTATTTTATTATTATTATTATTATTATTATTATTATTATTATTATTATTATTATTATTATTATTTATTTTAATTCACTTTCACTTGTCAGTTCCTATATTCAAAGTCATGTTGAAATATGCGTGGTATGCATCAAAATTGATAAACGAACGAGAAGAGTTTGTGAATGTGAAGGATATCTGTTTCGCAGCAGAAGTGCGGAAAAATGTGTGTGACTGTGGACAACCTTCTTTCATTTGCTGTGCATGGTGCAGGAAATATGTATGTTTTGTGTGTTTTTATGACATCATAATGAATCGGGTACAAAATGAAATGGAATAGCTGCTACAGAAATAGAACAGACGCCAGTGACAAATCTTATCTTCCTACATGAGCAGTATTTCATTGTTTATCCTTTACAATACAATGTTAGCTAATTAGTAATTTGTTTAAAACATGATGAAGCATTCAGTAGATTGAGAAATATGATATAGGTGTGTAAATAGATAACTGTGATTACAATATTAATCATTATTAAAAGAAAATTAAATTTTTTAATCAATTGAATGAAAACACTGTCGAATTAAGACTAGTTTTCAAGATGTCTGTTACAAGCATGTCCAACGTTATTTTTAGAGTCCTTGAGATTGAATATTTACATGACACTGTCTCAAATTCGTTATATTTTTATGCTCGACCATGCCGAAATGTAGTAATTATACACCTGGTAGTAGCCCTTTAATGCACCTAATTAAAGTACACCTATTCATTATAATACAGTTGTTCAGCCAATGAGAAATCACCTTTGTACCATTATAAAACCGCAAGTATCGAATATTCTGGGATATGCAATCGAAAGACAATTAGCGAAAAGTCACGGAGGTTGGAAATCCAATACTGTCGCAGAAGGTTATGGTCTGTTACTATAATAATTAGCGTTAATTGTAAATTATATTCAAATAAATTCAATTTGTCATCTCGTTTTTCAATTCTAAATCAATTTCCAGGTTATATCAAGACTAATGTTCATCTTATTCTCTACGTTATATCAAAGTCAATGACATTCGACCTCGGAAAAAATCAATACTTTCGCGTCTGCGCACATCTCACAATTCAGGTCAGTCCGCTCCTCACTTACATAACCATAACATGAATACTTTTGAATAATTTCAAGTTAGAAGTATGGTCGAGCGTAAAAAGTCGTATGAAACTTGCCTATAATGGTAATTAAGACGCTCGTATGAAAATTATGAAACTCGCTTGACACTCGTTTCATAAACAAACACACTCGCTTCTTAATTACTACCATTATAGGCTCGTTACAGAATGTACTATTATGTATGTATTTCAGTAATAAGGACCTATCATTTAAAGGAGTTTACAAATGTAAATTTAAAAAATATGTATTCTCTGCTATTATTATATAATGTCAAGGTTTGTGACATTCGTGCGATGAGATGAAAGCAGCGAATAAGGATTATATAGAATGGACACTGAGCGAATTTTCCTGTTTTGTTTCTCTATGCGTCGGCGTTTAGTTCCACTTTCAAGCGCTTGAGGTTAGTGTAATCGAGCACACGCTAAGATAATAATTGAAAATAAGAGTTGAGACACGGGATTCTAACATCGCCTATAGGTATCCTACTAGCAAAACTCAGCTCGAACTCCTCGTGGCGCGAATGCTATATCCCTCTTACCCCCTCCCCCCCTGCAGTAGGCATGTAAGCATGCTGAGAACGGGAGCATACGTCATCTGCGCGAGACAGTCACGCCCGCTGGTTTCTGCGCACTGAGTTTTCCTTGTTGCATATCTATACCTTATTGCAGGCGTCTCAAGGCCAACACATAAAATTTGTCACAGAGAGCGAGTGTAGATAACATAGTCAGCTGAAGAGATAAGCGCAGTACCCGAAGATAGCCGATCGCTGATTAATGTCACACGCATGAGCGAGCTAAGTGTAACTGTCGCGGGAGAAATTCCATAAAGCTGCACTTTTGAGTTGTACTGTCACAATAGACGGTTGTTTTCGGAAGGAATTTCTTAAGTAGTTTGCAGTAATAATAATAATAATAATAATAATAATAATAATAATAATAATACATTTATTTTCTAATTATATATTATCAATGAGTAATAAGAAGACATCTGAAGCATGAAGAACCATACATGTTACGTAATTATTTAAGCACAAGGAACTGGCCACCTTACTTCATTATTTCCTGGCCTAGTTGACTCATAAGTGGTGCCTTGTTGGTATCACTTGTGAGGTTCAGACCTGTCTTCGGACAGTTGACCAAACAATAACAATATTTCATTTCTAGTAAAGGTTTTTGGTATCGCTCTTTTTTAAGTTTATACTATATTTAATAAAATAAAATTCAATTAAATAATAATAATAATAAAATTACAATTAAACTTGTTGGTTGTTAAAGTAAGTACTCTTACCTTACGCTAATATTAATATATTAATTACAATAATAGTTAAATAATATATTTCGTAATGTTTTCAATAATTAAAAATAACCTAAACATCTTACAAATTCACAAGCAATTATTTTAAATTAGAACTATTCAAATCTTAAATCTGGTGTGAAATTCTTTTCTCAAGTCCTTCAGTATTTCGTTATATTTGTTACACCGGTCTTGATTCAAATCAGGTAACAATTTTAGATTAATAAAGTGGTAACAGTTACCCACTGAAACTTGCGTCTCCCACAATTTCGCTTTCCCTATGGAAACTTTTATTTCTTCATACATTTGCAGTAATAAGAACTTTCTTTCCTCGGAGATGGTCACAATGACTCAATGTTACATCGTAGAGGTTGCAGATGTCTATTCAAACGTCGCGGTCAATGACGTCATCCGGAGATACACGAACTGCTCCTGCATCTTGTTCCACTCTTACGTTGAAAAAGAGAAAGAGGAGGAAGTGCTCTGAGAAGGCCCTATTGAGACGTCTGCCTTATTGCATAATCCAGTAACGCTTTGCTTCAAATAAATTCAAGTTAACAGTTTCTCCTTTTTTCTCAGTGGTAAACTAATTTGTAATAATATCTTTTTGTGTTTTATATATAATAAATTATATTATAAAATAATATACGTTATAAAATTATGTATGACATTAGTTTAATATTTGTATACAATATACAGGGGCATCATTTTATTTTTACTTCAATTTTTATTGTACCTGAGTTTTTGAATGTACTTCACTCCCACCCCTTCTACTAATGAAGTTCAACCGTCCTCCACACAGATCGAAGATCGCATATACAGTCATAGTAGTCTTATGGTCATAGTGAACAGTACGTTCCAAAAATATGTTCGCGTTTTCCAGTGACGAAAGAGCTTTCAATGTCGAATTATTTTCGCACAGGTACTGTCGTCCATTTGCCTACTTCGTATCCCGGTTTCCCCCACCAGCTTTTATTCGCCAGCTAGTGGCTGGGCTGTCTTACCTCTTTTCTGAGAACATTAATTTTTGTTAGGAATTGGACGTCCACGTAATATTATACGACTGTTTAAAATAACTTAAGTAAAAGGGCCTCGTTAATTAATTGTCACGTGATTTCCTCCCTTTCTACGACCCTACGACATAACCACTTGGACGAACAGTAGATAGTATGTCTGAGTAATTTTATCTTTTCGGATCGGGCAGAAGTGAAGATTGAATTTACAGTATGTAAGGTACTCTTTTATAGAGTAAGTACAGAATTATTTCAACATGAGTTACTAGTACGAAGGACGAAACTGGTAATTGGGATTAGGTACAATAATCTATAATGCGATATTATGCACATTAGAACTGAAGCCTGTATCGAAATAAACGTCCACCATTTTAAAAAATGTGTTTAAATATCCATATTATAATTATTTTTCAATTTAGCTTAATTTCCTATAATGTACGCTAATGTGCTGTGGACAGTATAATATACACTGCATAATGAATACGTCCACATGGACAGCTCATTTCGTGAGTAAAAACACTCATTGTTAAAACTGTACTGTATTTGGATTAAACAAAAACCTAATGAAAATTATCAAACTCAAAAGCGCGAGATTGTTTAGTTTACGTAAATGGATGAACTACTTTTCTTCCCTCCTATACCTAGTGAAGTGATTTGTTTGTATATTACGCCAGTATCATCGAACTCCAGTCGTGGAAGGGGGTAGCAAACGGCGTTGATCCAGAGGTATAGCCAAGTTAATATTAAAAATGTTAGTAAAAATAAAATGATGTCCCTGTATATACATACGGTATTAGTTCTCATAGAAGTTTTGTTTTTCCATTTTCAGTGCTATCAAATCATTATTATTTAATTATCTAAACGATAACAGCTCCCTTTATTAACAGGCTGCCACAAAGACAGTTGAAAGTATAAATAACATACATATGTTTAAGTTTAATGGAGTGACACAAGAATGACAAGAAATGGTTGAATAAATAATTAGGTACTAATTAATTATTTGAAGATCACTGTTGACCATAGAGATGGTTTCGGAGTAGAAATATTGATCCTCTCAGAGCTGCAAGAACGATGTCATCAATTGTCTTCCTCTGTAGGCCGAAACGTTGCCAGGTTTGGAAGAAGAAATCGGAAATAGTTCCGCGCGCTCCAACCATAAGGCCTATTACTTCAATTTGTTGTAGACCGTATTTGTCCATGAAATATGGAACGGTACGTACATAGATGTCGTTTTTTCCCCTACTTACATCTTCAGGTTGGCTCTTTTGTTTTTCAAATCTAATTGTTGATGGGCTCAATATCTCAACTCTCATTATAAAGGAACTCTAGAGGCTAGACATTACAGATAATGAGGGATTTATTATTTCATCGGTACAATTTGTTTTATTTGAGTACATAATGTATGTATGTAATGTATGTATGTATGTATGTATGTATGTATGTATGTATGTATGTATGTATGTATTTACACTGCAAGTGGGCAAGCACCCGGTGGCAGTGGTATATACAATATTAACAATACACAATAAAATGATAAGCAATACACAATAAAATTTACAATACACAATACAATTTTACAACACATATACAATTTTATACACAATACAATAAGAATACACAATACAATTTAACACAATAATAATAAAACATAAATAAAATACCTAATTTTACAATACAACCTACATAATTATGTATAGGTCCTACATAAGTTTCAATAGTCTTTCACTTTACTCTCATCTCATTCCCTGTAGTGGCACTATGACGCATTTCACTGACACTTTAGCACATTTCACTGACACTTTAGCACATTTCACTGACACTCTGTAACACATTTCACTGACACTATAGAACACATTTCATTGACGCTATAAATTATCACTGATCGGAACTGTTCACTGCACTGTAAAACCATAACTTCACTGGCTCACCTCGCTTCACTTATACAACAGTTCAAATAAGTCAAATAATTACATCCTTATGCATACTTATAAACAGAACTACATTTAAACTAAACATTTCTAGTCTAAGGCCCTCTTACACGCTATTTTTAAATAATTTACAATTCAAACCAAGGTAGTAAACTCGTCAGGCTAGATAAATACATGTCACCTTAAAAAATTAAATGTTGAATGTCACCTTAATCATGTACCTAGATGTATTAATTGTATGTCTGTTATATTTCACTGTCGACAGCTAACTGGTGTGATGTCAGCGCCAACTCTAGGGAGAAAGCAGGATCTCACGCTGAACCTGGTTTGAAGGTTATTGAAATCAGTCCTGTTGCAACAAAGGCACCGACGCAAAGTGTCCATACTTGTAATTCCCTATACGCTGGTGAAAGCACATATTGAAATAGATGAAAAGTAATACACTACTGCTACTTAGTGTACACATTAGCTAAAAAAGTGTTTATAATTTGCTGCAATGCCAATACCAGAGGCAACACTTGCATCTAGACGTATATCACTCATTTTTACAATGATGCAAAAATTATGACAGAATGAAAAATATTTGCCTCCGACTAATTTGTTTATAGGCCTGTTATAATAAAATTAATGTACAAAAATTTAATTGTTTCGATACCGGTAATCGCATTATAAATAAAATTCTGTCGCCCCTCTCCCCAGAGAGATTGTCAAATCTAATAAAACATCAGCATTTTAGATTAAATAGTGGAAAGTGAAACACGTAATAGTGAAATTTGAAAGCATATATAACATTGTATCGTAACAATATACATTACTAAACTCGATTGCCTCGTTTGACAATTTTCTCATCTCGTGCTGTAACATGAAATGTTATACACTTCTATCGTAAATAGCTATAGGCCCTAATGTATTTTTTTACGTAATGTGATGCTTTTCATGTTACACAACTTAGTATGATAATAGCATAATTATACAGGGTGTTTCAAAAATACGGGGCATAATTTCAGGTATGTATTTCCCACATATAGACAATCAAAATAGTTCATTACAACATGTGTCCGGAAATGCTTCATTTCCGAGTTATGGCCTTCACAACATTGAATTTTACCGGTAAGTTTTTCTTTGCGCAGGTCGTTGTCATTACAGAAGATGTTCAAAATGTCCACCTCCTGCTTGAATACAGACCTCACATCGATGTCTCATTGACCTGCGAACACGATCCCAAACTCAAGGGGTATTGCGTATGTCCTCAGAACATGCCACAATTCGATTCCGAAGGGATTCCAAATCAGGCACCGGAGACGAATAAACCAATGATTTAAATGGCCCCACAAGTAGAAATCGAGAGGGTTCAGATCAGGTGAGCCTCAGGTTAGGGAAGATGTCCGCCTTACCGTACATGAAGTGTATCTCTGCCAGCTCTTGATTTGAATACATGTCGCACAGTCTAACGCCTACACAACACTGAATGTAACTTTCGCCTCGGAATGAAATGTCGGAGTGCCCTCTTAATGTCTCCTTTGACGGAAACGACCTGCGGAAAGAAAAACGTTCCGGTGAATTTCAATGTTGTGAAGGCCATAACTCGGAAGTAAAGCATTTCCGGACACATATTGTAATGAACTATTTTGATTGTCTACATGTGGGAAATACATACCTGAAATTATGCCCCGTATTTTTGAAACACCTTGTATACGGAGTTATTAACGAATAATGACCCGCGCTTTAGGAATCAATTCTACAGGCCATTTTCAGCATAAAATGTCATATGAACATGAGTTCGATTTTGTCATTATTTCGTAACAATTCAAACGTCACAGTGTGAATCAGTCTTTGGAGTCGCTTGCATCGCAATACAAACATTGGAACGTAAACTAAACTGGGAGTTGCGCTGTGACGTGAAGTTCGTCAGTGAAGGGGAAGTTAGATCTGGTGATTATCAGCTGCGCTTATGAGGGACAGCCGTGCCGAGGTATGAACGCTGAGCGCCATTCACATACGTGCGGCCAAGTGCATTGAAGTGAAAGCATTGATATTTTAAAATCTGCTTCCAAACTGAGGTACCGGTATGTTTATTCTATGATTAAACACCATTTTAAATTAATATTTCTGTATATTTTAAGTAAATAACTTTTAGTTCTGCTCAAAACCACTGCTTCTTTCGTAGGATTCAATCATCTGTAACTTCTTAACGGTCGATAATAAACAGATCCATGTTTATATGACATTTAATGCTCAAAATTCCTAAAGCGCGGATCATTAGTCATCAATCACCCTGCGTATTGTTTTCATTTTCTATATACAGTAAAGAGTGCCATTCAGAGTAACCCTTAGACTAAGTTGTAAATCCATTAAACGTTTGAAGTCAATTTTTAAATGTAAGCTTTTGTTTTCCAAACGAAAACCTAGGTGTCTGAGTGAATTTTGTACGGTTTTTCTTTATTACTTAATAAAGACTGAAATTGCATTCCGATTATTATGAGTTCACATATTGTTATCTACTATTGTTTTTGTAAATGAATCGGTTTTTGTGAAAACCAGATAAATAAAAATTTCAAGGTTTGCAGTATAAAGAAAGAACTGTTTATTTCAATTGATACCAACTACATGGAAATGATTATGCTTACACATATTTTAAAGCATTCCTACTTCAGTTACCACTGCATATAAATTGGCTTTTACCTCTAGATTTTGATTTTAAAATTATTTTCGAAAATTGACGTATTCTATTTTACTTACTTATTTACTTACTTACTTATGGCTTTTAAGGTCTCTACCATCATATCCCACTCTCTCAAAACCCGGAGGTTCATTGCGATTGAAGAGTAATGGAACGGAGAAAAATTCTCTCCGGTGCCGGGATTTCACATAGGCCCGCCATCGGTCCCTATCCTGAGCAAGATTAATCCAGTCTCTACCATCATATCCCACCTCTCTCAAATCCATTTTAATATTATCCTCCCATCTACGTCTCAGCCTCCCCAAAGGTTTTATTCCCTCCGGCCTCCCAACTAACACTCTATATCAAGCCTGCTCAAGGTTTGCGCTCTCCGAGTCGGCTCACAGCTCATGAGCGGAATGCAGATATTAGCTGCGATCTGTATAAGGGTGGACTGTGAAGAAGGGGGATCTCGTGCAAAATATACACAAAAGGATGTGCTATTATTAGCGTTTATGAAATGAATTCCTGTTCAATGTTTGCAAAACTATCTTGGACTATTATTAATTAATAAAGAAATATTTATTTTACAGAAATAATATAAATTCTATAGCTACTTAAATGTACAATATCATTTTGTTATATTTTTATTTATCAGTACATCAAAACGAGGTTTTATGCTGTTGGCAGCTGAAGGGAACAGTAGCCTACTGATCGTAATGAAACATCAGTTACAGAGTTGGATGTCTGCCTTTATTAAAGTTGATTATAGAAAACAGTTGCTCACAAATATAAATGTTGAGCCAAACATAGCAATCATTTTCACAGCCAGCCTTTGTAGTCGTGGATATTATTGCTAATGTTTAGTCTTGTAAAACTCAACCAGGCTAGTAGTATTATTCAAACGATCTTTAGCCCTTAGGTCACATTGAAGATCAATAAGTTCGAGCTGTAAATCGTTAAATGTTAAATGTTATGTTCCGTCTTTTAGATTCCTCCATACTGTACTGTAGCGGTAGGTAAGCAACGTGAAACAGTTACAGAGAATAGGCGTACACACTGCACTCCACTAGATAGCTGAGTGGTCGTTTCCCTCTCCTCTACCCATAGCAAGTCTATGTCATTCTGACGTATCTTCCTCTCCGTTTCGGCGAGCGGTAAACACGGCTCTCCCGCTCCGAAGGAGCGCGCGTGCTCGTTGAGCGCTGTTTGTGTAGGTATGCTCTATATGCATTTCTGGATTCACCCATACGTCCTACATTGCCTGCCCATCTCAAACGTCTGGATTTAATGTTCCTAATTATGTCGGATAAAGAATACAATGCGTGCAGTTCTGTGTTGTGTAACTTTCTTCATTCTCCTGTAAATTGATCCCTCTTAGCCCCAAATATTTTCCTAAGCACCTTATTCTCAAACACCCTTAACCTATGTTCCTCTCTCAAAGTGAGAGTCCAAGTTTCACAACCATAAAGAACAACCGGTAATATAACTGTTTTATAAATTCTAACTTTCAGATTTTTTTTACAACAGCCTGGATGATAAAAGATTCTCAACCGAATAATAACATGCATTTCCCATATTTATTCTGTGTTTAATTTCCTCGCTAGTGTCATTTATATTTGTTACTGTTGCTCCGAGGTATTTGAATTTTTCCACGTCTTCGAAGGTTAAATCTCCAATTTTTATGTTTCCATTTCGTACAATATTCTCGTCACGAGACATAATCATATACTTTGTCTTTTCGGGATTTACTTCCAAACCTAGGCCTATTTCTTTACTTGCGTCAAGTAAAATTTCCGTATTTTCCCTAATCGGTTGTGCATTTTCTCCTAACATATTCACGTCATCCGCATAGACAAGAAGCTGATGTAACCCGTTTAATTCTTTATTATTGTTTATTATTATTATTATTATTATTATATTATTTTATTGTTATATTTTTGTTATTGTTATTGTTGTTATAATAAGAGATCAGATACTGCATAACGGATACCGTGACATTTTCGGTGTTAATGTCAATCCATAGGCCGTGACTTTAAATACGGTACGTGAATCGGTAAAAAAATGAAAATCGCCAAAAACTGACTTTTTCTATTTTAACAAAACCTTTTCAATTAACGATAAAATCCCGTCGCTGTCAATAACCTCTTTACATTGCAGCAGTGTGGTTTACAAAAACACAACTTAAAGATTGCCGTTGTGGAAATTTTTTTTCTTTAGTTCTGTAGTTAGCGTATGCGTTTTTCATGAGAGCTACCCCTGGTTCAATTTCCGGTGTGGACAGAGAAAGAGATATATCGCCCGTCCAGTGTTTGTCATTTATCATGTGCTGTCTTATGTTACTTCAGCGCTGGTCCCGTGCTGTGTTGACCACACGATCAGAGAGGTCCGCAATGTTTGTCTATCAGGTACCTCTTGGTCCACAAGTGTGTACCCTCTCATAGGATTGTCTCTGTGAAAGAAATAAGTAACCTTGGCAAGAAAGGTACTAATTCCTTATCGATTCACTTTATAATACCTAATATTTGAATACAATAAAAACCTAAAAACTGTCTTAAAATTCGTTCCAAGAAGGAAATGTCTTAATATGCCTTTAGTGATTTTTTTTTTTAATTTTAAAGTTTTTAGACTTTTTTATATTTAAAGTAAGAATAGTTTGAAGCTCTTCTTGGCCAATGAGTGCCTATTTTTTCTTCGTTTCGTAAGTCTGTTTTCTTTTTCCGTTTTTTCTCTCTCTCTCTTATTCACATTCCTACTGAAGAGTCTCGGACGCCATGCAGTTAGTCTGCAGGACCTTCTTATCCAATCGCATAAAATATCCAGTCCATTTCCGATTTCTCGTCGAGTCAGCAGCTCCATTGATCGTTCTATTTCTGATTTCCGCATTTCTTAACCTGTCTCAGCGATATCGTGCTCTGCATTTTACATACCAAGATACTTATTACAGTATATTTCGTTCTAGTCTGTTATGTATCATGATTGTACACCGTGGAAAGAAAACGAGCGTATTTGACAAAAAGATAAAATATCTAGTAAGAATCTTGCTCTGTGTAAGGAAATGAGCATATTCCATGAAAACATAGAACATCTATTCAGAATCATGACTCTACTGTAAGCAAGGAAACGAGCCTATTCTACTAAATCATAAAATGTCTAATAAGAATAATGATTGTACTCCGTGCAAGAAAACGAGTCTGCTCTCTAATATCATAGAATGTCTAATAAGAATCATGATTGTACTCCGTGCAAGAAAACGAATCTACTCTGTAATATCATAGAATGTCTAATAAGAATAATAATTGTACTCCGTGCAAGAAAACGAGTCTACTCTACAATATCATAGAATGTCTAATAAGAATCATGACTACTCCGTGCAAGAAAACGAGCCTACTATACAATATCATAGAATGTCTAATAAGAATAATGATTGTACTCCGTGCAAGAAAACGAGTCTACTCTGTAATATCATAGAATGTCTAATAAGAATCATGACTGTACTCCGTGCAAGAAAACGAGCCTACTCTACAATATCATAGAATGTCTAATAAGAATCATGACTGTACTCCGTGCAAGAAAACGAGTCTACTCTACAATATCATAGAATGTCTAATAAGAATAATGACTGTACTCCGTGCAAGAAAACGAGCCTACTCTACAATATCATAGAATGTCTAATAAGAATAATGATTGTACTCCGTGCAAGAAAACGAGTCTACTCTATAATATCATAGAATGTCTAATAAGA
The DNA here is from genome assembly GCA_025594305.2 of Periplaneta americana. NCBI lineage: Eukaryota > Metazoa > Arthropoda > Insecta > Blattodea > Blattidae > Periplaneta > Periplaneta americana. Next base: position 298,142 of record JAJSOF020000041.1, read on the forward strand.
ATAATGATTGTACTCCGTGCAAGAAAACGAGTCTACTCTGTAATATCATAGAATGTCTAATAAGAATCATGACTGTACTCCGTGCAAGAAAACGAGCCTACTCTACAATATCATAGAATGTCTAATAAGAATAATGATTGTACTCCGTGCAAGAAAACGAGTCTACTCTGTAATATCTTAGAATGTCTAATAAGAATAATGATTGTACTCCGTGCAAGAAAACGAGCCTACTCTGCAATATCATAGAATGTCTAATAAGAATAATGATTGTACTCCGTGCAAGAAAACGAGTCTACTCTGTAATATCATAGAATGTCTAATAAGAATAATGATTGTACTCCGTGCAAGAAAACGAGTCTACTCTGTAATATCATAGAATGTCTAATAAGAATCATGATTGTACTCCGTGCAAGAAAACGAGGCTACTCTGTAATATCATAGAATGTCTAATAAGAATCATGACTGTACTCCGTGCAAGAAAACGAGTCTATTCTGTAATATCATAGAATGTCTAATAAGAATAATGATTGTACTCCGTGCAAGAAAACGAGTCTACTCTGTAATATCATAGAATGTCTAATAAGAATAATGATTGTACTCCGTGCAAGAAAACGAGTCTACTCTGTAATATCATAGAATGTCTAATAAGAATAATGATTGTACTCCGTGCAAGAAAACGAGTCTACTCTACAATATCATAGAATGTCTAATAAGAATAATGATTGTACTCCGTGCAAGAAAACGAGTCTACTCTGTAATATCATAGATGTCTAATAAGAATAATGATTGTACTCCGTGCAAGAAACGAGCCTACTCTACAATATCATAGAATGTCTAATAAGAATAATGATTGTACTCCATGCAAGAAAACGAGTCTATTCCATACAAGCATGGAATACATCTCTAATAATTTAGTACTCGGAAATGAGACATTAATGTAATAAATGGTGTTGTGTTTTAGTTTTGAACAAGGAATGTACTGTACAAATTTTGTGTGTTAATATCAGACACATTTTTTGTTATTAGTTGGTATTTTAACGCTATAGTTCATTAGGTAATTTATTTTCGTTACATACGTATTACAGCAATTTTTTTTGTAAGGTTATGAATGAATAAACAGTGTAGTTTGTGTAGTTACTAGTGACGTTATACTTCATTAGCTTATTTTTGTTCGCTTTATTTTTTGTGAGGTGGTAAACACTGCAGTTTGCAATTTATTATGTCTGGCTGACATTGTTCTGCCTCTGTACTGCCTGTAGTGTGACGTCACTGTCCCATGTCATGCAGAAGTTTTGACGTCGTGCCCCTCCTCGGAAATAGTATTCTGTGTACATTCTGTTTATGTAATTAATTTAATTGTTTTCACTACTGCTACAAGGCTACGTATTTTAATCAGTCGATGTAGTGGATGAGTATTGGGAAGTCACTTCCCTCGCTTTTGCTCTAAGAGATTTCGCAGTAAGTAAGCCGCTTATAATTGAATTCCCATTAATTTACTTCTATTTCATTTGCTCTCCTTGTATTCTGTTTGTTCTTCTATTCCCGATCTCCCAGTATTCCCCCTATTCTCCTAGTATTCCTCCTGTTCTCCTTTGCTTTTCTTGACTTCACTGTCCACACCTGTGGAGTAACAGTTAGCGCGTCTGGCCGCGAAACCCTGGTGGCTTATTTTTGATTCGATTCCCGGTGGGGGTAAAGTTACCTCAGTTTAGATTTTTTGTCTGGGGTTTCCCTCAACCCAATATGAGTCAAATGTCATGGGTAAATTTCGGTGCTGGACTCCTCGGAACTCATTTCACATTCTGGCATTATCATTGTTTTCATCTCATTCAGACGCTAAATAACGATTAAGATGTTGATAAAGCGTCGTAAAATAACCTACTAAAATAAAAAAATAAATAAGTTGACTTCATTTCATTTGCCCCTGACTGTTTGTTCTTCTCTCGTTCTCCCAGGTATTCCCCTATTCTCCGTTCTCCTTGACTTCTCCTTTGCTTTTCTTATACTTCCCACCTGTTCTCCTTGAAACCCTCGTTCTTCTTGATTTCCCTCGTTCTGGTTGATTTCCCTCCTCCAATTTCCTTTATTTCCCCTCGTTCTCCTTGATTTCCCTCGTTCTCCTTGATTTCCCTCGTTAACCTAAGATTTCCCGTCGTTCTCCTAAATTTCCCTCGTTCTCCTTGATTTCTCCTTTTCCTTGATTTCCCCTCGTTCTTCTTGATTCCCCTCGTTCTCCTTGATTTCCCTCGTTCTCCTTGCTTCCCCTCGTTCTCCTTGATTTTTCCTCGTTCTTCTTGATTTCCCCTCGTTCTCCTTGTTTTCCCCTCGTTCTCCTTGATTTCCCCTCGTTCTCCTTGATTTCCACTCGTTCTCCTTGATTTCCCCTCGTTTTCCTTGATTTCCCCTCTTTTTCCTTGATTTGCCCTCGTTTTCCTTGATTTCCCGACGTTCTCCTTGACTTTCCATCATTCTCCTTGACCAACCAGATAACTTGCCCCGCCCGCTCGTTGCACGGTTAGATGTGCTAACCGTTAGTCCACAGCGATGGACTAGAACCAGACATAAAATCGAAATAATAATCCCATAAAATCCCTTCAGGGCTCACTTGGGGAGCCAGTCCGTGTGAGTTTGAGTGGTTTTCATATATGTCTTAAGGGCTAGTTACCTAATCACTTCCTGAGCTAATTCTCGTGTAATCGAATACTATTTATAGTACTATATAATACTAATTTTATACTATTAGTGTCTCTAGTTCTTGCTATGCGTACTTGCCTCCTAGTCTACATTTCCGTCACACTATCTTGTCACTTTGTGTCTGAAGCACTTCACTACACTGCACTACACCTTGCAATGTCCCTCCCTAGAGTTTTCCACTGCACTCTGTCCCCGGCTATTCTTGTCCAATCTGCTCCAGCTGCTGTCTGGAAGTCATCCGCCCATCTACATTTTGGACGTCCTCTCCTCCTCTTCCCAGTTCGGACGTCCCACACTATTGTAGCGTAAGCCGATCTGTCCTGTTGCAGTCTAGCAGCATGAACTCCCCATTTCCACTTAGCTCTTGTGCCTGGTTCCCCACGTCTTCCATCTTGGATGTTGTTCTTTGTTCCCCATTGGGTATCGGGTTTATAACGGAATTTAATTTCCGGTCGACATAACTTCATAAAATAGTTATGTCTATTTATACAACAAAGATACAAAGAGGCTCATTTTTGCACCTTGAGGGATTTTTTTTTAAACCATCCGTTAGACGAGTTTAAAAATATCGCAAGTGCAGAAAAATGGGATCTTAAAGGTATTCTCTGTCTCTTTCTTTCCTCTACGAACATAGTCGCTGCATCATTTACAGCACTGCGCAGGTTAAAGGAATCTCAGTACTGATTATTACATTGGCTGTTAAGAATTTTTGATCGATTGTTCAACTAAATATTAAACAAATAATAATTACTTTAGGCATTTTAATAAATGCTTACAAATAATAAATTAAATTTGGTACCGATATATTATTAAAGGAAAGCCACCTACATAATAATGATGTGCACGGTATAAAATAATAAAAATGATTGGAATTGTTGATAAAGGAAGATTTTATACCACTTGCAGCTTTATTAGAATACTTTTTTATGTGAATATAAAAAGACCTATGGGCTCTTTGAGGTGGGTTTTACCCGAAACCCACTGGGCTTTTTCTTGTCGGGGAAAATCATGCCAGCCCTATTTAATTCTTACAGCGATAGAAGTTTACAGAATTATAATTTAATTAACATGAGCGAGGAACGCGATGAAAATGGTGTATTAGGTATTCCACGTGATGTAAAGGGATTGGCAAATAATTTTATGTTAGAGCTTCTTCCTGAAAATTCTAGACTTCAGTACTTATGATGAATTTGTGAGTTGGCAGCAGGAAAAGAAAGTGCAGAAGATGTCGGATTAAGTTCTTGCTTATCTCGGTGGAAAATCTCAAGTTTATAAGTCTTCAGTCCTGTGCTCGAAGTTTTCTGTTAAAGTCAACTTCAACTGTGAAGGATAATATAGATGTAATTACTCTACAGTGAAAGCATTTCTTAAAGACGAAGTGAAGGTTATATACATTAGTAACTTTTCCAACTATAAATTTCTTAAAAAGTGAGTAACGATGTTGTATTTTATGTTGAATAACATGTTTGAAAATTAGTTAATTGTCTTCTTAAAATTTGAATTATTTCAAGTATGCATATTTTAAATAATTACCCAACAGTGAAAGCAATTCTCCTATTGGCCTGCAAAAATTTAGTGAAATTCATTTTTGCTTCATCTCAGCTACTATAAAAGCTAAATGAACAAAACTTTTCATGCGTAATATACATACATTACCCGTTAAAAAACGCTATTTAGAATGTTAAAATTACCTGTAAAAGTAATACTGGAATGTTTTAAAGACCTATATCAACAACATAACCTATTCCTTCAAGAAATATTTTTTTTCAGTAGTTACTGTATTAAATTTTTAAAAATATGTATTAACAAAAAAAATTCCTAAATGAATAGGTAAAAGATCCTAGACCATGTTGTTGATGCTTCAAAATATTTCTGTGAAAGAATCAAGCAGATATTTAATTAAGTGTAGATTTTATGTAAATGCTTTACGGTTGTAAAAAAATGTGCAAATTTGATATTATTTGTACAGACAATATTCTGAAGAGTGTTTTATAAAGTGTAAGGTTACAGGAGAGCGGCCATTTTCCGTGTCAAAGGTTGTACCTACTGATGGAATGATTTCAAGTAGTGAACATGGCATTATATCTCTGATTAGTCTAGCACATACCTGCACAAACAGCACTCAACGAGCGCGCGCGCTCCTTCGGAGCGGGAGAGCCGTGTTTACCGCTCGCCGAAACGAAGAGGAAGATACGTCAGAATGACATAGACTTGCTGTAGGTAGAGGAGAGGGAAACGACCACTCAGTTATCTAGTGGAGTGCAGTGTGTAGGCCTATTTTCAGTAACTGTTTCACGTTGCTTACCTACTGCTACAGTACAGTATGGAGGAATCTAAAAGACGGAACGTAACATTTAACGATTTACTGCTCGAACTTATTGATATTCAATGTGACCTAAGGGCTGAAGATCGTTTGAATAATACTACTAGCCTGGTTGAGTTTTACAAGACTAAACATTAGCAATAATATCCACGACTACATAGGCTGGCTGTGAAAATGATTGCTATGTTTGGCTCAACATTTATTTGTGAGCAACTGTTTTCTATAATCAACTTTAATAAAGGCAGATATCGAACATCTGTAACTGATGTTTCATTATGATCAGTAGGCTACTGTTCCTTTCAGCTGCCAACAGCATAAAACCTCGTTTTGATTGGTAAATAAACATATAACAAAATGATATTGTACATTTAAGTAGCTATAGAATTTATATTATTTCTGTACAATAAATATTTCTTTATTAATTAATAATAGCCCAAGATAGTTTTGCAAACACTGAACGGGAATTCATTTCATAAACACTCTTACTAGTACTGATTTCCTTTTGTGTATATTTTGTACGAGATCACCCCTTCTTCCAGTCCACCCTTATACAGAGCGCAGCTAATATCTGCATTCCGCTCATGAGCTGTGAGCCGGCTCGGAGAGCGCAAACCTTGTGCAGGCCTGGTCTAGCAGAAAGTAACCTTTCTACTCTTGGTTTGTCTATTAACTCTAGCAAGTGTAATGAAAGCATCTTGGGAAGCTTACGTGCAACACATAAATATCTTTAATACTCTTCTCCGTCCATCCCCACATTGTTAGGAACCTTGCAAGCGAAAACGTTTCTGCTCTGTCAAAATTGAGTATCACCATATTGATGCTGTCAACTGGTCATATCGTAAAATTCGTAATCACTTAAGAAATGAAGCATTCCAAACCTGGACAAATCATACCTTGCTTGGTAAAGGGGTCATTGTTTATAGTGATCTCCCCAAGGCTAACTCATGAGTAAGCAATCGAAAGGGGTTCAGAATGGACCAATGCTTTAAAAATGTCAAGCAATATTTCGGCAGTTTGCGCAATACCGGGCAGAACTCTAAGCACAACCCGCTGCCGTCATCCAGACTGTAGTTAAAAAACTTTAAATTGGGAGATTACGAGGAAGTACATTGTGTATCATCAGATGGTTCTTTTAGATGGGCAGACATTATTGCTATTAATGGACGCTTAAAACGGGCTATTGTTCTTGACCCTACTATCCGTTTCGAAAGGAACCTAAATCAGGCCACCGAAGTTGATATTGAGAAGAAGTCTATATAAGAACCTTGTCTGCCGTATCTTTCTCAAGTACAACGTCCCTCTTAAACAATGGTCCGTCATTGGTTTGCTGTTTGGCTGTAGAGGCTCTATTACAAAATTTACATGGAATTATCTTAAGGAACTTCACATTCCTTTTGATTATGTAATGTCTGTTCTTATAAATATTATCAAGGATTTTCTTCAAATATTACATCATCATCTTATTTCAATTAATTCACTTATATTTGCCTTCAACAATTAACTTTTTTTTTTCTTTAATGTTTGAAATAGCATTATATTGTACATGTTTATTGTATTCAGGACCCTTGTGGTCACTCAAATTCGAGTTGATGTCTTATATATATTCGCAGAGCGTACATCAGTTTTCGATCAAAAGAATGCAAGAATACTTCGAGCTTGCAAAAGAGGCTCTTAAATATTTTATTATATAATTTTCAAATATCCTCTGATCGAGGGTCTGTCAGATATGTATACCTGAATTGTTTAATTGTATTTTAATGGAGTTTATGGTTGAATCCAACCAATCAGAAGAAGTATGCTCATTGTCTCAACTCTTACATTCAATGACTATCGGGGAACTGTAATAACGATCATTTCTCTTTCCCGCAACGACTGCCTTCGTGAAATTACCTCCTCACAGTTGAGTGAAATTTATTGAATTACGAATTTAATAATGTTGTAAACAATTTTGTGTTAGTTCAAAGGCACTGTCTCAATAATAATTAAGAAAATTTTAAATTTTATATTATTAATTTTGAAATTTCCTTAGGGTGCGAAATACGCACGAAACTGCTCGTCCATCCACTTCTGAGATATAGTGAGTATTATGCTTTTTTTTTTTTTTTTTTTTTAGATCAGCGAAGGCAATGTGGGATATTATTACACTGGTCTACATAAAAAAAAACTTTTTGTCTTCTACTGAAGAACTTTAAAGTGTTCTATATTGAAATTGATGCGCTGATTCCAGATCTGTAATTACATTTGTCATAGGATGTCAGGTTTTGAGTTACGGGACGGTAACATTAATTCTAAATCGTACTATTCATTTGTGTCAGTCGGGGTTATTTTGTTCGGAGACTTGAAAAACACATAAATGTCCTACTAATCGGTTGCTAGCTGAGGAGTAGTAAGTTCAGTGGTAGGGTTGCTACCTTATAGCCTCTGAGATTTCTAAGAAGGACTGCCGGCTACAGCTATTACACCTATTTATGAACATCTCGACCACTATGGACAAAAATGGCTTAACCATGTCAATAGGATGGACCGTTCCAGACTCCCAAGACAAATTCTCCGCTATATACCACATGGAAGACGATCTTTGGGACGCCTCCTGAAAAGATGGACGGAGACCGTAACAGACCACTAGGTCTAATACCTGCAAGGACGATGATGACGATTCATTACATATCTTTACCGTAAAATCAGAGATATAAATTGAGCTTAGTTTATATATTCTTTGTAAATTGTTACATTATATTATTTATGCTCGACCATGCCGAAATGTAGTAATTATACACCTGGTAGTAGCCCTTTAATGCACCTCATTAAAGTACACCTATTCATTATAATTCAGTTGTTCCAATGAAAAATCACCTTTGTACTGATTGTACCATTATAAAACCGCAAGTATCGATTATTCTCGGATATGCAATCGAAAGACAACCAGCGAAAAGTCACGGAGGCTGGAAATCCAATACTATCGCAGAAGGTTATGTTCTGTTACTATAATAATTAGCGTTAATTGTAAATAATATTCAAATAAATTCAATTTGTCATCTCATTTTTCAATTCTAAACCAATTTCCAGGTTATATCAAGCATAATGTTCATGTTATTCTCTAGATTATATCAAGGTAAATGACATTCGTGTTTCGGAAAAAAAATCAATACTTTCGCGTCTGCGCACATCTCACAGTTCAGGTCAGTTCCACTCCTCACTTACATAACCATAACATGAATACTTCTGAATAATTTCAAGTTAGAAATATGGTCAAGCATAAAAAGTCGTATGAAACTTTCCTATAATGATAATTAAGACACTCGTATGAAAATTATTAAACTCGCTTGCGCTCGTTTCGTAAACAAACATACTCGCATCTAAATACATTTATAAGAAAATACACACTTAGAATATGTAGTAAGCACTAAAAACTCTGTTAAAAGTGCTTGAGATCTTTGCTTTTCCGTATGTGGTTGATCGCTGTAGGAACCAGGAGAAATCACCCATCATGCTCGGACTGTATTGACCCTGATGCCTGGATTACATCGTTGATATGTCCTGATGGAACCTCTCACCATGTTTGTCACTTATAGCGCCGAGATTTGATGAAAAAAAAAAAAGTCACGGTGTGAATGAAGAAAGGGCATGTTTAAAGACATGGAACAACCCAGATTCTGAAATGTTGTAAGCATGTTACATACTAGCTCAGCATAATTATGAGCTCGATAATTTCCTGAAAACCTAATCGACACTAGTACAAATGTGTACCAAGTTTCAAGTTCAAGAGCACTCAGTTTCGACCTGAACGTAGTGTCACACATCATAATTAAGAATTAAAAATGTTGTTATTTTAAAATTGTGATGTGATAGAAAAAAACGGACTTCAGATCTGTAATCAGCACATTCAAATTAGGGTTGGTACACTTGTTTTTGTTCAGTAGCAAAACCACAATAAAATAAATAAAATGGATCTAAATGTATTAAAATGTAAAAATTAAAAATATTATTATTTTAAATTGTGACGCGATAGAAAGGAGTAAAGGGTACAGTACATCAGTTATTCATAGATTTCAAAAAGGCATATGACTCGGTTAAGAGGAAGTATTATATGATATTCTTATTGAATTTGGTATTCCCAAGAAACTAGTTCGATTAATTATATAAATGTGTCTCAGTGAAACATATCAGCAGAGTCCGTATAGGTCAGTTTCTATCTGATGCTTTTCCAATTCACTGCGGGCTAAAGCAGGGAGATGCACTATCACCTTTACTTTTAACTTCGTCGCTTGAATATGCCATTAGGAAAGTTCAGGATAACAGGCATGGTTTGGAATTGAACGGGTTACATCAGCTTCTTGTCTATGCGGATGACGTGAATATGTTAGGAGAAAATACACAAACGATTAGGGAAAACGCGGAAATTTTACTTGAAGCAAGTAGAGCGATCGGTTTGGAAGTAAATCGTCGAAAAGACAAAGTATATGATTATGTCTCGTGACCAGAATATTGTACGAAATGGAAATATAAAAATTGAGATTTATCCTTCGAAGAGGTGGAAAAATTCAAATATCTTGGAGCAACAGTAACAAATATAAATGACACTCGGGAGGAAATTAAACGCAGAATAAATATGGGAAATGCGTGTTATTATTCGGTTGAGAAGCTCTTATCATCCAGTCTGCTGTCCAAAAATCTGAAAGTTAGAATTTATAAAACACTTATATTACCGGTTGTTCTGTATGGTTGTGAAACTTGGACTCTCACTCTGAGAGAGGAACATAGGTTCAGGGTGTTTGAGAATAAGGGCTTAGGAAAATATTTGGGGCTAATCGGGATGAAGTTACAGGAGAATGGAGAAAGTTACACAACACAGAACTGCACGCATTGTATTCTTCACCTGACATAATTAGGAACATTAAATCCAGACGTTTGAGATGGAATAGGGCATGTAGCACGTATGGGCGAATCCAGAAATGCATATAGAGTGTTAGTTGGGAGACCGGAGGAAAAGACCTTTAGGGAGATTGAGACGTAGATGGGAGGATAATATTAAAATGGATTTGAGGGAGGTTGGGTATGATGATAGAGACTGGATTAATCTTGCACAGGATAGGGACCGTTGGCGGGCTTATGTTTGAGGGCGGCAATGAACCTTCGGGTTCCTTAAAAGCCATTTGTAAGTAAGTAAGACGCGATAGAAAAAAACCGACTTCAGATTTGTAATCAACAGACTCAAATTAGGTCGGTACACTTCTTTTTTTTTTTTTGAGTAGCAAAATCACTGCATACCAGTGTTGTTGTTATTACTATTATTATTATTATTATTATTATTATTATTATTATTATTATTATTATTATTATTATATAAATTGTTCTTGTACTTATATCACCCGTATAACAAGTGGTTGTGTTGTTCTTGCAGATGATAGTGCAGGTGTACGGGGAGGGCGACGACCCCCCGGTGGTGACCGACGTGCCCGTCACTCCCGACACCACGTGCAGGGATGTGATCGAGTGCTGCCGCGACCCTGGGGACGAGCCCTGCGTCCTCGTGGAGACCTGGCAGTCGGGCGGTAAGTAACATGTCATACGGGACAAATTTCAAGTAAACAGAATAAGTCTACACGTGGGTTAGCTCGTCGTCGAGCCTTAATGGGATCATTATCAGTATACCGTGACATAAAATAAGCTCAGAGTTAATTACATAACCCTGATCAATTTCAGAAGTTGATCGTCAATTCCTTATGGTGGCGTTCTCTATCCTTGGTTTAGGGCAGTGATGTCAAAGCAAGCGCATTTTTCTTACCTTGACGTCGTGCGCGGGCAGCAAGCGCTAAGTATGGAAAGAGGAAGGATTGTGTATATGAATAAGCAGCCTGTTGGATTCAGAAAACAGTGGTGCACAAACTTCAAACGGAACGTGAAATTTTATGTCGTTATTTTTGTACGGCTTCTTTCTGTTTGATATTATCTATATTGTCTGTAAAACAAAAGTACCGACACCTATTCCTTAATATTGCAGTTGTGTTTTAAATGTTAATAACATAATAAGAGTTAAGAAGGAATATTACAAAATTCCATAGTAGTACAACTATACTGTACTAAATAGATGAAACACATCATTCATAAAGAAAGTGATATCCCCAAAAAAAAGAGATTGAATATGATACGATAAGTTGGAATTGATATTGGTGGTACTTTTAACATTATAAAAGTAATCAGTAAACTAATCAAAACAATATTACAGTACAAAGCAAAGTTACCTAGGTGCTGTATCTGTTTTAAGTGTAACTAATATTCCATAACAAAACTCTTATCGCATTATGCTTTTAAGGTGATAATGGTGAGCAACTTCCTATCATCAGAATATTAAATTATTATCTCGAAATGAAGCTATAGAGCTGACATTTTTACAACACATGGGCACGTATCTTTTGCGTATGATGTAACAGTAGTTGCTTTGTTAATTAATTTCCTTACAAACAATTTCCATGCGAATATTTTCAAAATTTTCAATACACTATCTTCAGTAATACATATTTACGGTTTATTAGATTTACGAAAGCATTCTGTAAGGCTACTAAATAAATAGGCCTATATCTGAAAATCTCACTTTTCTATTAAAGAAGTTGCGAAAATATTTCTTTTGAATAAAAAAAATAATAAAACTTGTAAAAAATGAGCATTAAAATTAAAACTTTCATTCTTATAATGCACTTAAACTTCTCAGACAGGTCTAAAAATTACCATGGATACAGTTTTAATAAGTTCTCTTCCCTTTATCTATTGAATAAGTGCTGGTGATCCCTTAATATAGCTCGACCAAATGGCATCTTCTTTCGTCTGTCTCTTTCCTTTCTCCTGAGCTCTAAAGCGCGCGCTTGCTTCTATGGGTTTGACATGACTGGTTTAGTGTCTAACACTTTGATTTTTGTAAGGTAATGAATCATTTACGTCAGGGTTTAAGCTAGGAAATAAATAATTTTCGCAAAAATGGACAAATGAAAAAAAATTACGACATGCTTGAGCAATATTATAAACAGAGACCGGAACTTTTAAATGTGTTAAATCTATCTTCATTTTGAAAGTAAATCTGTAAAAATTATACCTTTGTGATTGAAACGTCACAGTTTTATGTTGTCCTTTTCTGCCTTTTTTAATATAAATGCCTAATTTACAAAATAAATGCTTTTTTATTGTTTATCATTTATTAAATTATTATTGAAAATTGCCAACAGGTATATTTTAATTTATTTCTATAACCGCTAAAACGAAAGTGACTTCACCGAATGTATATTATTGTCTTTCAGTCAGTTCATATTCTCTTTGCAACAATGAGTGCTGCCGTGCAAAAATGTGTAACAGTAAGCGTTTGTTTGACCAGTTTTCGATCAAAAAATGCAACAGTACAGATGCCTCAAACTAGGAAGCTGCCTGGAGAGGAGAAGTAGTAGAGCTAACGGAGGGGGCCCCCCTAGGCTCCGATACCCAGGTATAGTCATATTATCTGAAAAGTTGACCGCTTGACAATGTATTCAAGATGTACCCTCCCTGTGCAGCCTTCTCAACTGTTATTAGAACTGAGCTGTACCGTTCTAGTCCACAGTGCACAGTAGTAGGCGGACAGTGGTAGGGGAAAAGTGCTCTATGCGCCTGCGCGAACGAGACAGCTTGCTAGTTTGAGGCATCTTGTACTTCGACACTACTGCAATAGGGATGTGAAAGGGAAAACTTGGATAGGGGTAGCAGAAGCAATTATAGAAGGATGGCATAGCATGAGAAGAAAGTGCAAAATGAAGATGGTATCGTAATAGTAATATGCGTTACAAAAGCGGTATGTTGAAGTTTTCATGTTCGAGGAAAAGTTTGAAAAAGCGAAACGTAGTTGAGCTTTTCTAATTTCCGAGAATTGAAATAAAACATACCGCTCGTCTATCGTACATTATTTTGTGCGAAGATCGTTTATTACTAGATCTCGGATTTTTAGGCTCGAATAGGATAGAGTGCAAAAATGTTATGTAAAAATTCCTAAATGTATGCAATATGAGAAACTCTCAAGCGATGATATTGCCTAAAACTAGATGCATTAAAGAACGTATGTTTCAGCCTACGCTAAACGAGCCTAAAAATCCGAGGTCTATTTATTACATACCTGAAAGAGGAATTTCTAATTAGTTGCAATGAAATCTCCATCTTGGTTTTTGTCCAATGACGGCAAATTTGCAAAATAAAAATATCTATCTTCAACATTGTTGCTTTAAAATGTTTTCTGTGTTTTCTATACTCCAGCAGGCCGTGATATACGTCTGTCTTTTTTTTCCCCTCAGTCTATAAATGCGAACTTAAAACAAACGGCTTCCTTAATGTTACATGCATCACGAATGCAGTAACTTTAGTGGAGTTGTAGAGTTTACATAATGTTTGCAAATATTTAAAAACAATAATTAACATTGCAATTTAGGTGAAATTGCAGTGGTAAGTTTCCAATTTATAATTATTACTATGTTGAACGTCTCTAAAAATAATATGTTAAAAGCCTGAAGCAGTAAAATGAATGTCGCACTTAAGCGGTAAGAAGAGGGAAATTGTTATGTGTGTTAGGTTGGGAATACTGAATGTGGAAATTTAGACTTACCGCGGATTGGTTTTGTGCAGAGACCAAGCAAATACGCACGATCTCGCACAAATGTTTTTAAACGTATTATTTATTTCACATTATGTTCTTTTTTAGGCTACTTACTACCAGCCAAATACAGTGGATAATGAGTATAACATCTGAAATGTTCTAACTTAAGACGCATTTAAATACAGCAAACCAAACCGAACGAGCATGAACATACAGAACAATTTGCCCTATTTGAACGGCAAAACGAAAGCGAAGCATTTTAAATGTGGATATGGAGAAGACTGGAGCGTGTGAAGTGGACAGAGAAAATAAGAAATGAAGCTGTGTTGGAAAGAGTGGGTGAAGAATGAATGGTGCTGAAACTGATCAGAAAGAAGAAAAGGAATTGGGTGGATTACTGGCTGAGAAGAAACTGCCTACTGATGTACTGGAAGGAATGATGAATGAGTGAAGAGTTCGGGACAGAAGAAGATATCAGATGATAGAGACATTAAGATATATGGATCATATGGGGATACAAAGAGGAAGGCAGAAAATAGGAAAGATTGGAGAAAGCTGGGTTTGCAGTGAAAGATCTGCCCTTGGGCAGAACATGAATGAATGAATGAACGAATGGCAATCATGTTATTAATTCCGTGACACTGGTCCTTTCACTCCAGTCACTATCCCGCAACTGAAATTAGAAGCAATTTCGGGCGGAGGTAAACTACACACACTTTTCAGGTATATTTTTTTCCTTAACTTTGCTATGCATTTGTGGTATGTAATCTGCACACACAACAAAACATAGGTGGTAGAGGTCGTATATAAATTACACACATAGCATAACTCGCTTTACTTTTTTTAATAAATGACATAAATCGAACGCAATGTCAACCAATGTTAAGGCCCATTCACAATGAAAATTAAACATAACCGTAACATAAATACAGAAGTTTGCGCCCAGGCTACCAAATGGGATCATTCACAATGATTCACATAAGCATTGACATAAACATTACCGTAAGACGTTAACATGAAAGTTTTCAAACTCCAAACTTTCATGCTTATGCTTACATGATTTGCAAACAGAACACAATCGTGGAGCGCTGAAGTATACGACAGGATATGAGGAAATGGCGTCGTTGTTATGTTTCCATGGTTACCAAGTATGTTCGCGGTTGTTTATGTTCCCATCGTGAATGATGGTATGACTTCTTGATTTTACCATAACGTTTATATTCTTAAGTTAACGCTTACGTTATGTTTAATTTTCATTGTGAATGAGTCTTTACGGGTGACAAGCACAATTCACTTACGCAGCTTATAATGGAATTAGAGAGGTACTGCATGAAAGACTACTGTACTCCAACCACGAGAAAGTCTCCAGGGAATGAAGGGAAGCGGGTTGATGCTGTGAATGAATGTTGATGTCATAAGATGTCATAATAATAATAATAATAATAATAATAATAATAATAATAATAATAATAATAATAATAATAATAATAATGTTTTATTTTCGCTGGCAGAGTTAAGGCCATAAGGCCTTCTCTTCCACTCAACCAGCCTTAATCAATACAATACATAAATTTAAATTACAAATATTTTCACTACACTTAAAAGGTTCTCCAGCAATAATCTTCACTACACATTTATTTAAATTTAGATAAATCTATAAGGTAAAGTAGTAACTTAATTTATGAGCTAATTTAATTCAATGAATTATAATTAATTTAATATTTGAGATAGCTAGTAAAATGATGAAAATTAATTTACTATGTTACAGGAGAGGAGAATATATATATTTCTATTTCTATAATGAGAATATTAATGTAATTTCCATTAGAGGTTTTGTAAATCTATTTAGAGAAATTAAAGATAATAATAATAAGAATGGACAGATGTTAGTTTCATTATAAGTAACAAATATTAATCAGCAATTCATTTGTTAAGTAAGAATTTATGTAATTTTGACCTAAATGAAAATTGTCCAACAACCCCTTATATCACTCGGAAGCGAGTTCCAATTTCTAGCAACTGAAACTGTATAGGATGAAGAATATAAAGATGTCTTGTGGTAGGGTATAATGAGTAAATTGTTATGATGAGATCTTGTACTTAGCTGATGATATGCGGATAAATTTTGAAAACGAGAAGCCAAATATATTGGGGTAGCGGTGCGCAGAATTTGAAATAAGAGAACAAGAGAATGCAGGGCTCGTCGATCGCTTAGCCTTAGCCAAGACAGAGTTTGGAAAGACGGGGAAACATGATCATACTTACCAATATTGCAAATATAACGGACGCACTCATTATGCACACGTTGTAGCCTGCTGCTCAAATTTGCATTTAGGTTACTTAATATAACATCGCAGTAGTCAAAGTGTGGCATCACAAGTGTTTGTACAAGGATTAATTTTAATTTATCAGGAAGAAAGTGCTTCAGTCGCTTTAATGAGTGAATAATGGAAAATATTTTTTTGGAAGTGTGATTCACTTGTTCATTCCATTCCAGGTGACAATCCATATAAATACCAAGGTTCTTCACAGTCGTACTGTATGGAATAGTAGTATTATTTACAATTATCGGTGGCAAATTTTGTTTCTCACACTTCGATCTTTGATGTTCTATTAAGATTGCCTGCGATTTACTTGCATTTAAATTAAGTCTGTGCGTTTTCGACCATATGGATATAGAATTCAAGTCATCATTAACTTTAGTTATGGCGTCATTTATGTAGTTAGGTCGAGTATGCAGATAGATTTATATGTCGTCATAAGGTCACACACGTGGGTACTCGTATCTCTATTGGCTAGCTCTCACAGCACAAACCATAACACATTTTTATACTACCCTAGTTACAAAATTAGATCACTGTTAATCTCCTGGTCTTTTAAACCCTCCATACAGGAAATAACATATGGAGAAGAGCGCATGATTTTTAAACTGACGTTATAACTCTAATATTATCTATCTACTTCGGTCCAATAGATGACGCAATAGTAAGCACATTCCTTTCACGGTTTATCTCCAGGTTGGAGAACAGTAGATAACTTTTGTGACTATTTAGTAGACAGCTATGTAGACAGTGACGCTACCTTTGCTCCTTCAATCTGGGCAGCTAGAACAGAAAGCTCACAGCGTATAATTAATTAATGCCTGTACGTATTTGCATATTAGATTCAACAAGACATTTTACTCTGCTCATCCAGATATTTATACTTTTACAGATAGGTTAACTGAATTTCAAATAGACACATATGTGAACATTCAGGAGATATCCACTACTGCAAAAGTTAAAAATAAGAGCTCCTTAAGGAGGAAATGTAAAAGATTTTAATGAGGGGCATATATCCCGACTGGAATTCATTAAGCGAGCAAAATACCATTTACCAATAACAAAATACCATTTACCAATAACAAATATTGGTTAATACGTTACTATTGTAATAGTGAGTATGTTCAAAGGAACTATGGGCTATGCCATTGTAGCTCTGTGTGCAATTTACATCCTTATTTATTATCTGGTTATTTGCGTGTGTCGACCTTGTTGGCGAGTTGGTATAGCGCTGGCCTTCTATGTCCAAGGTTGCGGGTTCGATCCCGGGCCAGATCGATGGCATTTAAGTGTCCTTAAATGCGACAGGCTCATGTCAGTAGATTTACTGGCATGTAAAAGAACTCCTGCGGGACAAAATTCCGGCACATCCGGCGACGCTGATATAACCTCTGGAGTTGCGAGCGTCGTTAAATAAAACAGCATTTAACATTTATTTGCGTGTGCAGATTACATATCCAAAATCGGTGTTTGCAAATTACATGTGTGGAAATTACCTTCTTTTAGGTCATATACAGTACCTGAAACGTGTGTGCAGTTTACCGCCCCCGGCAATTTCCGTCTCACTTTTTTTTCTTGGGTCGCCTCGACCAGGTCGCAGGTCTGGCCGGGTTCCATAACAAACAACGTAGAGCGTCTTTGTAGTAACGCAGCAAAAACGCTCAGCCTAGCGACCTGGTCGCAGGCGTATGGCCGGCTTCATTTAAAATAACGTATAGCAACACTGCGACAAGATCGCTGCGTTCAGGTCCCCTGTGTGGCCGGACTTGAGCTACTCTTAGTTCCCAGTCTTAAAAGTTTAGTTTCTGTACGGGCTGAGGTTTCTGAAACTCCTGCTTCCTGTGGAACACGACGTGAGATTGTTAGGCCTTTGAAATGGCAGCGGAAAAGTTGACGCTGGAACAGAGAGAGAAACATGAAACATGTTGTGTAATCCGACTCAGGTTGAGATTCCCTGGCGTTCTAATTCCAAGTAGAGGCAGTTAACTTGTTCTTAGATTAAGGGAAATTGGATCGCTAAACGCTAGAATTCCTGAACCAAATCGAAGGGTTTTAACATAACAGAAACTCGTTGAAATTGGTTCATCATTGGAACATTCTCCAGAGAAATCTGCATTATCGTGTTGGCCACAAGTACCTATTACAGTCAATTTCATGAATCCAATAATTATCCAACACACAACTACCGTAGGAGCTAAACCGACTCTGAAAAGAGAGTATTATGTTTGTGTAAACACATGGGTTAACTGAAAATTAGTGCCAGAGTTTTAATGAAGGTAGAAAACGTATTTATTCATAATTGACATACTTTCATTTCTCAAGGGACACTAGTTAAAAAAAGGTCAAACAATTGTTGTGCCAAAATATTCCCTGTTCACTTAGAAAGTTGACAGTAAGATTTTTTCTGCCTCTGCATCTTCTTTGCGGTCCATAAGATATTTTTATGTAGGCCTGTATCATATTTCAGTACATTGTATCTCTTTTTAAAAATTTTCCTCTCTTTCGAAACTACATTTTTAGGTGTATGCGTATGCAGTTTCCATCAAATTTAATGAAAATATTCATACGCGTCCTTGCGTTATCTGAGATCTAACGGTGATAAATGTTAAGTATCTTAAAATTAAGAACTATGCTAATAAAAAAAATTAATAAATGTCTGACTTTCAAAAAAAATTGTCTCGACTGGCCTAGATATTAATTTTTCACCGTTAAAATATTGGCTGTGAATCAGGGTGCGTATAAAAGAATATGAACTTGTCATATTTAAATGTCATGCGCATAGACCATTTTGATTGTTTCATTAATTTTCATAACTGAAATAAGGTTTGAATTTTTAATTCATTTTTGTATGTGTTCCAATAAATCATGCAATGATGAAAAATACAAAAGTACAGTTTCAATATTTCCGTCTTTGACTTATTTATTACAATGTGAACAAAGTTGTTTTTTGTTAACACATTTCAATTATACGTGAACTTTTTCGCCCCTAATTGTGGGTATCATCAGACAATTGTGTATATATCTATTTAATTTTGCCAATTAATTACCTTCACCTTCTAATTAGAAAGTTTTCTTAAAAGTTTTTAAAGGTTTTAAATTTTAATGTTAGAAAAATTGGTCAAACTCTCGTATCATGTAATATTGAACCATATATAGATATTACACAATTGTCTGATGATGCCCAAATTAGGGACGAAAATGGTAAAATTGAAATTTTGATTGTTTCATTAACTGTGCTTTTGTATTTTTCATCATTAAAATAAGGTTAATTTCAAAACTATGAATCCGACTGACCTTATAATTTTCACATACCTTATTCTTACTGCATCTAACCAACAGTTAAAAATTAAATAAATCTAATTAAAATTGTAAATGTTTCAAAACTCAGCCCTAGAGTTCTTAAGAGCTATCTTCTCCAGTATCACTTACCCGTGGTCACATCTCTGGAAGGCGACGTCTGCCGTCCACTTTGCTCTAAATTTGTAATTTACTGCTTTACAGCTGTTATAATAGCCTGTTTTTAAAGCGCACCCCTCTAAATGGTTTTTTCATCTTAGGGGAAAAGGTCGTAGTCGCGAGGACCCATATCTGGAGAATACGGAGCATACTTAGAATTTCCCAGTTCCAACTGTTAAGTAAATTAACTACTTTGCCAGCCACTTGACAACGTTTAGCATCGTGAACAGAATGGGTGAGTATTCAAGAGATTTCGGCGCTGATTTTTCCCATGTTTAATTTTGTTAAGGATGAAAGGAGTTGTAATAGTAATATACGTTACAAGAGCGGTATGTTGACGTTTTCATGGTCGAGGAAAAGATTGAAAAAGCGAAACGTAGTTGAGCTTTTTTAATTTCCGAGAACATTAAAACAAACATACCGCTCGTGTATCGTACATTATTTTTTGCGAAGATCGTTTATTACATACCTGAAAGACGAATTTCTAATTAGTTGCAATGAAATCTCCATGTTGGTTTCTGTTTAATGACGGCAACTTCGGAAAACCAAAATATCTTTCTTCAACTTTGTTGCTATAAAATGTTTTCTCTGTTTACTATACTCCAGCAGGCCGTGATATACATCTGTCTTTTTTTTTCTCCAGTTTATAAATGCGAACTTAAAACAAACGGTAAGGTTATGTAATGATTTATTTTACATTTTAATATTTTAACAATATTATTTATATTTATGATTATGTCTCGTGACGGGAATATTGTACGAAATGGAAATATAAATATTGGAGATTTATCCTTCGAAGAGGTGGAAAAATTCAAATATCTTGGAGCAACAGTAACAAATATAAATGACACTCGGGAGGAAATTAAACGCAGAATAAATATGGGAAATGCCTGTTATTATTCCGTTGAGAAGCTCTTATCATCCAGTCTGCTGTCCAAAAATCTGAAAGTTAGAATTTATAAAACAGTTATATTACCGGTTCTTCTATATGGCTGTGAAACTTGGACTCTCACTCTGAGAGAGGAACATAGGTTAAGGGTGTTTGAGAAGAAGGTGCTTAGGAAAATATTTGGGGCTAAGCGGGATGAAGTTACAGGAGAATGGAGAAAGTTACACAACACAGAACTGCACGCATTGTATTCTTCACCTGACATAATTAGGAACTAGAAATCCAGACGTTTGAGATGGGCAGGGCATGTAGCACGTATGGGCGAATCCAGAAATGCATATAGAGTGTTAGTTGGGAGACCGGAGGGAAAAATACCTTTAGGGAGGCCGAGACGTAGGTGGGAGGATAATATTAAAATGGATTTGAGGGAGGTGGGGTATGATGATAGAGACTGGCTTAATCTTGCACAGGATAGGGACCGATGGCGGGCTTATGTGAGGGCGGCAATGAACCTTCGGGTTCCTTAAAAGCCATTTGTAAGTAAGTAAGTATTATTTATATAACATATTGCAGTAATAACATCCGCATCTGGAATCTTGTTGCTTTTTCATGGCTTCCTTAATGTTACTTGTATCAGGAATGCAATAAGTTTCGTGGAGTAGTAGACTTTACTTAATTTTTGCAGATATTTAAAAACAATAATTAACATTGCAATTTAGGTGAAATTGCAGTAGTAAGTTTCCAATTTATAATTATTACTATGTTAAACGTCTCTAAAAATAATATGTTAAAAGCCTGAAGCAGTAAAATGAATGTCGCGCTTAAGCGGTAAGAAGAGGGAAATTGTTGTGTGTGTTACGTTGGGAATACTGAATGTGGTATTTCACACTTACCGCTTATTGGTTCTGTGCGGAAAACAAGCAAATAAGCACGATCTCGCACAAAAGCAGCATTTCCAACTTTACACGTTCAGCGGTGGTTATTCTCCAGTAATGCCTTTAATGTGTTCACATACAAATTGTCACTAGCAGATGCTGGCCTACCAGTTCCAATTTTCTCTTTAACACTTTCTCTCCCCCTATGAAATAACTCGCCTGCCTAGCAACAATACTACGTGTTGCCTTGCTTTATGACATTATTTACCACTTTTGAATCTTGGAAGCTGTATTTTAATTAAGCATATTTTTTGTATTTACTGAACATTTCCTTACGGATTTCAGGTAACAATCTTCTTATTAGAGACCACGGACTTTTAAGTCCTAAAGAATGAGTTTTACAGCCATTCCATAAAATAAGGAAATTTTTACCTTACTGTTACACTCTTAATACGTCATACTACTTTTGACCAATAAAACGGTACGAAAGGACGTATTTCAACCAATCATGGCTGCTTATCGCACAATTTTATCGCGTCCCTAGCATTTGTTTAATTTTATCGCGTCCCTAGCATTTGTTTCTTTGTTTGCCAACATTTGAAACTGCGCTCCCTGGAGTCAAAAAAAAATTTGTTTATATATATTTATATATCATAATTACAAACCACTCCAGTCGATGCACAGCAGTTTCAAATATGACTCGCATTGGCATTCAAGAACAAGAATTAATAAAAATCACTGATCATACCTATGCATCTTCTGAAATCCGATTTACAAATAAATGAAGAGCACCATTCGGAAATCCTGAATAAGTTGAATACACCATGTAGGCCTAAATCAACGAGTTCCACTTCTATTACGCACACGTCCAATATAACATCAATTGAATCACCAACCACATTCAAATTTGAAAATTGTACATTCAATAATTATTCCTTTTAAAATTATTCGCGTTTATGTTTTATGTCATCGTCGTTAATTAAAACTTTTCTAACACTTGTGTATATTAGTTAGGTTATGTTATAGCTTCTGCTATATGATATTATGGATAGTCACATATGAGAGATTGTTTAATATTAAGATGTATTGAAAATCATCTGTCAAGTGACGTTGATTACTGGGATTCGGATAATTGAAGTGGAGTTGCATTTTAATAAAAATGAAACTGAATCAACAAAGCCTTCTTGACTAGTAACATTGCCATCGTGTATAATAGATCGAGAACTTCTCGACGAGAAGGCATTGCTCACTACTGCCATCTAGCATGCATCTAGCGTAATATTTGTAATGTTGAGATGGTACAATAATACATTTGAAGACAGTTGTATTTTCGTAAGTCAATTAATATTTTATTGTATTGGAGTACTTCGTTACTTCTAATCTTTATAACTTTCTTCTAATCGTGTAATAGTCAATTAAATCCCACTCGAGTTTTGATTTTCTCTAGATGAATCAAAACGTCTAGTGAGATTACTGTTGAAAAACATGTCAAGGAAAAACCTGCGTATAGGTAGTGAAATTGAATAGTATGATGTCATGGTGAGCCGAGATGTGAATTCGTGGAAAAGAAATGTTTTCTAATGTCAAATTGAATTCATATATCAGGTTTGTTCGAAGCAGCAAATGTAATGCAATTTTAAATTATTTGTAAATTTTATAGGTCACGAAATCGAAGTGGATCCCAATGGTGAATAAAACCTAACCTATTCTTTCTCTTCTGCTCAGCTCAAGTTTACAGTAGTGTTCAATTTCTCCAAAAATTAGTAAATAAAAGCTATAATCATTTCCATCGTGCTAAAATTCGTATTATTACCGTCATGAAGAGTAATAATCTCATTGTAATGAAATATGAAAATTTACCGTTGTGTTTTTGTAAATAGAAAACTTTGACAATAGTCATGTTTCAACAGAATTTAGCTTAATTTCGAGAATTTATTTATTTATTCTGGTGTAGTTAAGGCCATCAAGCCTTCTCTTCCACAACACCAGGAATACAAATACAGTAATAGAAATAAACAGAAAAAATACTATATACAAAGTAAAGCTACACAAGAAATAAAGAGAGAAAGAAAAAAAACATTATAAACAAAGTAAAGCCACACAAAAATATCCGCAGGTTGCAGTCACACAAACTTTAAATGAGTGATTAAGTATCATAGTTAATTCTATCCTAACTAATTAACTAACATAAACAAGAAACTTTCAATTTTAATCTAGATTAAAAAGAAAAATAAAAAAAATCAATACTTCTAGCAATACCTAAAAAACATTAACTAAGACAAAATTTTCCAATTTAATGTTGAATTGTGATAAAGTCCGGCAGTCCCTGACGTCATTAGGTAACGAATTCCAGAGGCGAGGTATTTCTACAGTATAGGAAGATGAGTATAAAGACGTTCTATGATGAGGGATAGAAAGAAGTGCTTGATGTCGGTTTCGAAGAGTTGTAAGAAATTGAAAGCGCGAAAACAGATAACTCGGAGTAGAAGTATGCAAGACTCTAAAGAGAAGAGATAGTGAATGTATTGTTCTTCGTTCCTTCAGACGCACCCATGAAAGTAACTGGAGGGAAGATGTTATATGATCAAATTTACGAGTATTGCAGATGAATCGTATGCACACATTATAAACACGTTGTAATTTCTCAGCTAAGAGTGAACTTACATTAGTTAGCAAGGAATGTCAACGATCAAAATGGGGCATTACAAGCGTCTGAATAAGATTCTTTTTAGACTAAGTGGTAGAAATTCTTTCATATGGAACAAGGAGTGAAGTTGAGAAAATATTTTTATGCTCGACCATGCCGAAATGTAGTAATTATACATCTGGTAGCAGACCTTTAATGCATGTCATTAAAGTACACCTACTCATTAAAGGTCAGGTCTTTCAGCCAATGACGACTCAGGTTACAACTGTTCAGCCAATGATAGGTCAGCTTTCTACCGTTAGAAAACCGCAAGTATCGATTATTCTCGGATATGCAATCGAAAGAGAATTAGCGAAAAGTCACGGAGGCTGGAAATCCAATACTGTCGCAGAAGGTTATGTTCTGTTACTATAATAATTAGCGTTAATTGTAAATAATATTCAAATAAATTCAATTTGTCATCTCGTTTTTCAATGTCGAATTCAGTAATCAAGGTTATAATATTATAATATTATCAAGTTTAACGGGACTACGTCAAGGTCAATGACATTATTGTTCCTCGGAAAAAATCAATACTTTCGCGTCTGCGCACATCTCACAATTCACGATCTAGAACGAGGTCACTTCCGATCTTGTCAGTTACAAATAAAATGTATACATCTGAATACCGGTAATTTCAAGTTAGAAATATGGTCGAGCATAAAAAGTCATATGAAACTCGCCTATAATGGTAATTAAGAAGCTCGTATGAAAATTATGAAACGAGCGCAAGCGCTCGTTTCATAAATATCCATACTCGATTCTTAATTACTATCATTATAGGCTCGTTGCATAATGTACTATTTTGCAAATGTGTGTTACTTGAGTGTTCCGATTTAGATCGCTATCCATAAAAATGCCAAGATTTTTAACGGTTTCACTGTATTTAACAATAATCCCACAATAATAAGAATTGGTAATGAAACTAAAAATGTAAAATATTTGTAAATAAACCATAACCTATATAATTTCATGTCCCTTGATAAAATTCACAATGTAGTTACTATACTCTAATACAGACATTATGGTAATAATTATTTGATAGAATCCTATACTCAGTAACATTAGTTTCACGATAATGTGTACATTTTTTAAAGAGGCTCTTCGTATCTTTACTATTTATCTTTTAATTAAGATTCCAACATTTCTTTCAGTGCGACGAAAGGATTCCCAATTCTGCTTTCAAACAGTGGCGCCAACTTCACCCAATAATTTATCGTGTTATCATTATACAGGGACATCATTTTATTTTTACTTCAATTTTTATTGTACCTGAGTTTTGGAATATACTTCACTCCCACTCCTTCTACTAGTAAACTTCCAACCGTTCACGACACAGAGCCGACAGCGCATAAGCAGTACTGAGTTAGTGAGTATAGTACGTTTCAGAAATATGTTCGCGTTTTCCAGTGACGAAAGAGCATTCAATATTGAATCATATTTTCGTACAGGTACTGTCGTCTGTTTGCCTACGTCGCATCCCGGTTTCCCCACCTGCTTCTGTTCGCCCCTCTGTTAAGTCTAGTAGCTGGGCTATCTTAGCTCTTTCTGAAAACATTAATTTCTGTTAGAAATTGGACGTCTACGTAATATTATACAAGTATTTAAAATAACTTAAATAAAAGAGCCTCGTTAAGTAATTAACTGTCAGGTGTTTTCCCCCCCCCCCTTTCTACGACCCTGCGACAAAACCACTTGAATGGACAGTAGATAGCATTTCTGAGTAATTTTATCTTTTCGGATAAGTGAAGATTGAATTTACAGTACGTAAGGTATTCTTTTATAGAGTAGGTACAGAATTATTACAACATGAGTTACTCGTACGAAGGACGAAATTGGTAATTGAAATTAGGTACAATAGTCTATAGTGCGATAATATGCACAAAAGAAAAGAAGCCTGTATCGAAATGAACGGCCACCATTTTCAAAAATGTGTTTAAATATTCATATTATGATTATTTTTCAATTTAACTTCAATATACAATATACACTGCATAATTAATACGTCCGAAAGGATAGCTCAATTCGTGAGTAAAAACACTAAGTGTTAATACAGTACTGTATTTTGATTAAACAAAAACCTAATGAAAATTATCTAACTCGAAATTGCGATATTTCCTAGTTTACATAAATGGATGAACTACTTTTCTTCCCTCCTATACCTAGTAAAGTGATTTGTATTTTACGCTAGTATCATCGAACTCCAGTCGTGGAAGGGGTAGCAAACGGTGTTTCCTGTTTCAATCGTTAATAGAAAGGTATAACCAGGTTAATATTAAAACTATTAGTAAAAGTAAAATGATGTCCCTGTACTTACGACATTTATTTAACTTATACCTCAAATGTTTGAGCCCACCCAGTGTTTTCTAAAAGTTGGCGCCACTGCTTTCAATAATGCCAAACATGTTCCGTTCTGTGGAACAGGCGTTCTCATAATGTAGTTCCAAAGTGAAACGAGTATTTTGTAACAGGAAGTATTTCCTACTAGCCCGAGAGGATAAAAAGAAGTACTAGCGTTATTTTGGAACGTAGTATTCCAAGGTGCTGTTACTGTACGTTTTGGAACAGTTCCAAAATAACCGTTACGTTATTTTTTTCCCACCTCTACGTTTAACATTTTGTGCATCACATTATCATTCCGGGTCCTTTGATATGTCTAAGCGACCACAAAGCTCAATTTTTAATTTTCTAGCAAAAAGCCGCGTAGTAATTAATTCTCGCGAGGTTGTGAAAATTTCACAATGGCAAATGTTTCTTCTCAGTCGCACAGTGACAATGTTGTCGCGAACATTCTTCTTGGAACTAGTTTCACATCTCCCTGTGGAAACTCAATTGATGATGATGATGATGATGATGATGATGATGATGATGATGATGATAGTAATAATAATAATAATAATAATAATACTACACAACATTTTAAATACCGATAATGTAAATATTGTGAACAATTGAAGGGTTCAGCACCATAGTGGTCCAAGCGCCATTTACTAAAACCGTATAAAACAATGGTTAAAATGAAGATATTGCCATAATTCAATGGAAACATATAGCAAGTAATACAGGGACATCATTTTATTTTTACTAACATTTTTAATATTAACCTGGCTATACCTTTGGTTCAACGCCGTTTGCTACCACGACTGGAGTTCGATGATATTGGCGTAATGTACAAACAAATCACTTTACTAGGTATAGGAGGGAAGAAAAGTAGTTCATCCATTTACGTAAACTAGGAAATATCGCGATTTTGAGTTTGATCATTTTCATTAGGTTTTTGTTTAATAAAAATACAGGACAGTATTAACAATGAGTGTTTTTACTCACGAACTGAGCTGTCCATGTGGACGTATTCATTATGCAGTGTATATTATACTGTCCTCAGCACATTAGCGTACAATATAGAGAATGAAGTTAAATTGAAAAATAAACATAATATGGATATTTAAACACAATTTTGAAAATGGTGGCCGTTTATTTCGATACAGGCTTCAGTTCTAATGTGTATATTATCGCACTATAGACTATTGTACCTAATTCCAATTACCAGTTTCGTCCTTCATACTAAGTAACTCATGTTGAAATAATTCTATACCTACTCTATAAAAGAGTACCTTACGTACTGTAAATTCAATCTTCACTTCTGCCCGATCCGAAAAGATAAAATTACTCAGACATACCATCTACTGTCCGTCCAAGTGGTTATGTCGTAGGGTCGTAGAAAAGGAGGAAATCATGTGACAGTTAATTACTTAAGGAGGCCCTTTTATTTAAGTTATTTTAAATAGTAGTATAATAAAACGTAGACGTCCAATTAACTCCTAACAGAAATTAATGTTTTCAGAAAAGAGCTAAGACAGCCCAGCCACTAGCTGGCGATTAAACGCTGGTGGAGGAAACCGGGATACGACGTAGGCAAATGGAAAACAGTACCTGTGCGAAAATGATTTAATATTGAAAGCTCTTTCGTCACTGGAAAACGCAAACATATTTTTGGAACGTACTGTTCACTATGACCGTAAGGCTACTATGACTCTGTATGCAGTCTTGAATCTGTGTGGAGGACGTTGAACTTCATTAGTACAAGGGGTGGGAGTGAAGTACATTCAAAAACTCAGGTACAATAAAAATTGAAGTAAAAGTAAAATGATGTCCCTGTATAAATTATACACAAAAATTCTGGACGATTTTCCAGACACGTCATGATTAACGACATCATTAAAAGGGCCCTAATTTCCGGTGGTTTTTCTACCATCCTAGAACCCAATGGCATAATTCGTTCCGATGGCAATCGTCCAGATGGCTTAACTTTAACACCAAGGTCCAAAGGAAAATCACTTTTATGGGATGCCACTTGTTATAACACCTTCGCTTCTTCTTATTTGCCCAAAACTTCCAAACTCGCTGGATCAGCCGCTGCATCTGCTGTGACAATTAAACGCAGTAAGTATCTCGATCTTCTGGATCGATATAATTTTGTCGTTTTCGCCGTAGAATCTATGGGCCCATGGTGTTCCGACTCGAAGTTGTTAACTTCTGATATCGGCAAGTATTTATCAGCACTTAACGGTGACTCTCGCTCTACGGCTTTCCTCCGCCGAAGAATTAGTATTGCCATTCAACGAGGGAACGCTATAAGTGTTATGGGGACTTTTCCACAATCTAAATCATTGGAAGAAATATTTTATTTCGGGTAGAGCTGTAGACAGTTTTTCGCATCCTTTAGTTTTGTTGCTAATTTCTAGTTTGTCCCTTACTCAATTGTTTAATTTAATTTCAAAATTGAATTAAAGTTTATTTAGTATAACACAGTCTGATATATATTATTCCAATGTACCGAAGTACATATGATATTTCCATGCAGATATTCTGCGTCATCATACGATGAAAGAGTAATGGAACGGAGAAAAATTCTCTCCGGCGCCGGGTTTTGAACCCGGGTTTTCAGCTCTACGTGCTGATGCTTTATCCACTAAGCCACACCGGATACAACCCCGGTGTCGGAAAGAATTGTCTCTGATTGAGTTCCAACTTTTGGGTTCCCTCTAGTGGCCGCCCTCTGCACTACGTCATAGATGTCTATGAACGTAGGACCGAGGTCCACACTTGTGCTGAGGTGCACTCGTTATGAGTGACTAGTTGCCCGGGATCCGACGGAATAAGCGCCGTCTTTCGCATATCATATATTATTTCAATGTACCGAAGTACATATGATATTTCCATTCAGTGGATAAAGTATCAGCACGTAGAGCTGAAAACCCGTGTTCAAATCCCGGCGCCGGAGAGAATTTTTCTCCGTTCCATTACTCTTTCATCGTATGATGACGCAGAATATCTGCATGGAAACATCATAATCGGTACATTAATATAATATATATGATATGCGTAAATCACTTCGTGATTTAAGACGGCACTTATTCCGTCGGGTCCACACCTGTGGAGTAACGGTGAGCGCGTCTGGCCGCGAAACCAGATGGCCCGGGTTCGAATCCCGGTCGGGACAAGTTACCTGGTTGAGGTTTTTTTCGAAGTTTTCCCTCAACCCAATACGAGCAAATGCTGGGTAACTTTCGGTGCTGGACCCCATTATCACCTTCATTCATTCAGACGCTAAATAACCTAGATGTTGATACAGCGTCGTAAAATAACCCAATAAAAGAAAAAAAAGATTATTCCGTCTGATCCCGGCCAACTAGTCACTCATAACGAGTGCACCTCAGCACATGTGTGGACTTCGGTCCTACGTTCATAGACATCTATGACGTAGTGCAGAGGGCGGCCACTAGAGGGAACCCAAGAGTTGGAACTCAATCAGAGACAATTCTTTCCGACGCCGGGGTTGTATCCGGTGTGGCTTAGTGGATAAAGCATCAGCACGTAGAGCTGAAAACCCGGGTTCAAATGCCGGCGCCGGAGAGAATTTTTCTCCGTTCCATTACTCTTTCATCGTACAGTCTGACATGTTTTTTAGATAATATTGTTCTAAATTAAAACATTAAGTAAAATTGTTAAGTAGGATAAAATCACTCTGTGAATTATTATTGTTACAATATTTTGTTAGTGATATTTACATTACCTCTAATTTGTCATGAGAATATCCATTTGATAATAATAGTCTTAGCTATGGTATAATTATGTTCGTGTATCTATGTTCTCTTATTGTTATATATAAGTAAACTTTGTTTTTTTTTTCTCTAATATTATACACATTAAAACTAAATGATGTGTAAATCTTCATAAAACTATGGTATTCACTTAACTTTAACCCTTGCTTTCTCCGTTTTTCAATAAATGGCGCTTGGTCCACTGTGGCTCTGAACCCTTCAATTTTAATATTGACAAAATTCTGCATACGCCACTACTTTCTCTAAATGCGTTACAGGACGAAGTGTTGTAGAAAGAGTAAAACGTGTGAAGAGAAAGTATATGCTATCTTGATGACACTCATATTTACTTACTTACAAATGGCTTTTAAGGAACCGCAAGGTTCATTGCCGCCCTCACATAAGCCCACCATCGGTCTCTATCCTATGCAAGATTAATCCACTCTCTGTCATATCCCATCTCCCTCAAATCCATTTCAATATTATCCTCCCACCTACGTCTCGGCCTCCCCAAAGGTTTTATTTCTTTCTGGTCTCCCAACTAACACTCTATATGCATTTCTGGATTCGCCCATACGTGCTACATGCCCTGCCCATCTCAAACGTCTGGATTTAATGTTCCTAATTATGTCAGGTGAAGAATACTATGCGTGCAGTTCTGTGTTGTGTAACTTTGTCCATTCTCCTGTAACTTCATCCCTCTTAGCCCCAAATATTTTCCTAAGAACCTTATTCTCAAAAACCCTTAATCTCTGTTCCTCTCTCAAAGTGAGAGTCCAAGTTTTACAACCATACAGAACAACCGGTAATATAACTGTTTTATAAATTCTAACTTTCAGATTTTTTGACAACAGACTGGATGACAAAAGCTTCTCAACCGAATATTAACACGCATTTCCCATATTTATTCTGCGTTTAATTTCCTCATTTTTATAATAATAATAATAATAATAATAATAATAATAATAATAATGATGATGATGGTTTATTTTAGCTGGCAGAGTTAAGGCCGTAAGGCCTTCTCTTCCACTCAACCAGCCAACCGAATTAAACAACAAAATACTATGAACTATTAATTAAACAATGAAATACAAACTATGTAGCAGAATTAAGCTAAAATACATAGAATGTTAATATATTTCAAATAATGTTAGATAACAGAAAGAGATTATTATGACACTATTTTGAAAATACAGCACTATCAGGATGATGTCTAAAGGAAGGAGTAACAATGTAGACAGTGATAGTTTAAGTAGGGGAGAGTCGGGTAGTGTCGGACATCGGGTAATATCGGACAGTGAGTTTCTTTCATCTAGCACACGATGATAGTACCTGGTTGACATGGTTACGTTTCTGTGATGTCGCATAGAGAAACGTAACCATGTTATTCAGGTACTACCATATGGTGGTAGATGAAAGAAACGCACTGTCCGATATTACCCGTTGTCCGATACTACCCGACTCTCCCCTAAGTATGATTGGAGTGAAATGCTAAGAAGGTTATCTTTTAAGCTGTTTTTAAAAGTGTTTATTGTCTTGCAGCCCCTAATACTTTGTGACAGGGAATTCCATTGTCGCGAGGTGGATACTGTAAAAGATGATGAATAACGAAATGTTCTATGAAGAGATATACTTAACGCGCCACAGATAAGTTATCTGGTATTTACGTTGTGGTTAGAGTATAGGTAAGAGAAACGAGACGAAAGGTAATTTGGTGTTGAAGTATGCAGAATTCGAATGAGGTGAAATTGTAGAAAAGATGGAAAAGCAGTAATCTAGTTTTGATAGAATAAAATTTGTAATGCTGAATAAAATTGCAAAAAATGACCGTCCTGTTCATGAGCAGGCATACCTGTTGGAGTCAACTCCATCAGCACTAGAGCTACCGAAAGGGCTACAACAGACTCTTGAGTTTCCATCCTGTGTTTGGGGATTTTAACACTACATTGTTTCGTCAATAAGTTCCTCACAATCCCGAAGTTACTTTAGTTTCAAGGAAAACGGTTGAAACGACGTAAGAATATGAGAGTTGCGTAACTACGAGCTGCATTGTTTGTACGAGTAATTGGGACTCTAAAAGTCACACGACTTCCATGTGGAAAATCGGATCTCACGGCATGGGAGAGACAGAGCATGGATCACAATACAGATTTCATCCGTGAGCTGCATGCCAACATCCGGCTCTGTCTCTCGTAATAAATTGCTGATTCTTTGTTTTATCAAGTGACGAGGTTACGGCCTTCGCATGGAGAGGGAGCCACATCTACAATAGAAGTGAGTTTATAACAAAGATGGCCCACTTACATCTTTTATAGCATTGGCTTCTTGACGTCTTTTGTAGCATTGCTTCCGCTATTTTATGCTTCCGTCTATGAGAATTTAAAGAAAGAATATAGCTTGAATTATGAGATACTTGGAAATAGGTTTCCAGCTTGTACTCTCGGTTTCCAGCATTCATTTTCTTATACCGGTATTGGATAAGCTTTTTATGCTCGACCGTGACGAAATGTAGTAATTATACACCTGATAGCAGTCCTTAATTAAAGTACACCTATTCATTAAAGTTCAGGTTTTCGATTATTCTCGGGTATGCAATCGAAAGACAACTAGGGAAATGTCACGGAGGCTGGAAATCCAATACTGTCGCAGAAGGTTATGTTCTGTTACTGTAATAATTAGCGTTAATTGTAGATGATATTCAAATAAATTCAATTTGTCATCTCGTTTTTCAATGTCGAATTCAATTTCAAGGTTATATCAAGATTAATTTTTATCTTACTCTCTAGATTATATCAAGGTCGTCGACATTCGTTTCCCGGAAAAAAATCAATACTTTCGCGTCTGCGCACATCTCACAATTTATGAGGGAGGCTATTGCACTCACTCACATAACAATAACATGAATACTTATGAATAATTTCAAGTTAGAAATATGGTCGAGCATAAAAAGTCGTATGAAACTTGCCTATAATGGTAATTAAGACGCTCGTATGAAAATTATGAAACGAGCGCAAGCGAGTTTCATAAACATCCTCGCGTCTTAATTACTACCATTATAGGCTCGTTGCATAATGTACTATTATGAAGTATACCGTGTTTCTGAATGATGGTAACAGTTTCATACTTGTATTTATAATTATGATTATTATTATTATTATTATTATTATTATATTATTATTATTATTATCATTATCCTTATTAAGTAGCATTTTATGGACTAAAGATATCACAAAAACAAAACAAACATAGGGGAGAGTCGGGTAGTATCGGACACGGGTAATATCGGACAGTGAGTTTCTTTCATCTACCACACGATGATAGTACCTGGTTGACATGGTTACGTTTCTGTAATGTCGCATAGAGAAACGTAACCATGTCATTCAGGTGCTACCATATGGTGGTAGATGAAAGGAACGCACTGTCCGATACTACCCGACTTTCCCCTATAGGGTAGAGTAGCATAAATCACACCGCTTCCTAAATCGCACCACTGCTAGTGTAAAACAACTTACTGTAGTAGTGTGGCATCTAGTGGTATTGTTACAAACTAGCATATGAACTTCCACCATGTCACTTGATTTCTGTCACTTCTTTGTGTCAGCAGCGTGGTGATAGTGTATCTAATATAATCGCTCAGGTGGATGTATATTTAGCTAACATTTTGTAACTAAATAACGGATTTGTATGCAAAGGAATCCATAATCTTAAATATTATTCGTTTAAAGAGATGTTAAAGAACGTTGAACTTAGTAGGATTTTCGAACATTTGGTGATTATAGGCTAGAATGAAGGAAATAATAAATTATGGCGTAGTTTCTCATTGCACTTTGTAGGTGCCTAATTCGCACCGGTGCGATATGAGCAACTGTAGCAATTCTAACCGTACAAAAGAAGGCCCCAAAAATTTTAACTGAACTAGGAATGCATCAGATGGGTGCAATATCAAGTGGTGAAAAGGGCGTTAATACAACAAGTGTGTGTTGTACAAGCGCACCAGGCATTTTGTGCCATCTATAATAATTTTTAAACGTCAAACAGTGCATCCTTCATTATCAGCTGGTGCTCCTCCAGGATCGTTATTTGTTTACTCTGAGTCAGGTTACATCAACAGTGAATTATTTGTCGAATAGCTCAAACATGTTATTTGCCACTCAAACCTGCCATAGAAAAAAGTGCTGCTTCTGTATGTCCACTTATACGAATCATTCCAAAAATTTAGAAGCTAGATTATCTCGGGAAAATGGTATGCTCCTGTTTCAGCTTCCTCGTCATAATACTCATAGGCCCAGCCTTTAGATGTTTCTATGTTCAAACCATTTCAGACAGCTATATCATGAAGCAGTTCTTAGGTGGCTTCGAGATAATCGTGGAGAAAAGGTGACGCAGTTTACAGTCTGAACTGCCTGGTGAAGCACATGGCAAATGTGTAACAATAAAAACGCATTCAGAAAGTTTAAATGTTACGTAATTAACACTCAATTTTTTCAATTTCATTTGAAGATGCGTTACTCTTTTTCATTAATTTCAATAAACTTATAATTTGCATTTATTACATTATTCATTCAAATACTCTTGAATATGTTCAATATTAAAAGCTTTCCTTCATCCTGTTCCCTGCATATAAAGAGGTGCGATTTAAGAAACCGCAGGTGCTATTTAGGAAACTAGTTGTCTAAATGGCACCATTGACATGTGTTTCGAAAATGTCATTTTAATTAAAAATATTAGATCAAATTCAAGGATTATTTTTTACATTGAAGGTAAATGTTCTGGGAATGTATCTCTGTAAAGGAATGCAGAAAATAAAAACTGTATGTTCAATAAAAATTATAAATGCTAAGGTGGTGCGATATAGGCAACCTTACCCTATAATGCAGTTGTTAAAAGGACTATATAGGCTACTGCTCAGAAACATGGCATTTGAAGTGAAGAACAATAGCAATACTACATTCTATACTCTAGGGAGATGGATTTCTGGTGGGGATCTGCAAGAGTATCAAGGAAGGACAAAATTAGAATCACTGTTATAAGAGAAAAAAAAATGTGTAAGGATCGCTTGTAGAATTTATAAACAAACACATCAATTAAGGTGGTTTGGTCATATGAAGGCGATGACAAAAGATAGATTGACGAAAGTGTGTGACTGTATTCCAATGGGAAAAAGGAAAAAGGAGAATACCAAAATTGACATGGACACATGCAGTAATTAGAACAATGAAAGAACGAATTAGGAAGACGGGGCATGGGAGAACAGAGAAGAATTGAAGAAGGCTATAGAATCCTGAAAATGGATGCAGAAAGATGTCCTAGATATTGTAAAGCCTAATAATAAAAGCGAGTATTAATGAGAAATGAAGATGAACACATCATTTGATACTCAAAACCTAAAAAATTTGCAGGTTGTAAATTAAAGAAAATGAGACATTGTTGAAAAATAGCAACTCCATATGATATAAATCGTTCTGCGTTCTGTGGTTTGCGAAAATAAATTGAGTAACAGTGGTATAAAGGTTATTTCGTGGACATTTCTGAATTGACTATCTGTCACATCGTTCGATTGGACGTGATACCGTCACTGATTTGGCTTATGACCTTTGGCCTCCCAGGTCACCAGACTTGACACGCTACATCGGGGTATATGTAGCATGCAGTTTGTGTGCCACCGCTACTCCAGGACCTTGAAGAAATAAGATATCGGATCATTGCTGTGATTGCATCCATAAAGAAAGATACTCGTGTGTTCAAAAGTGTGTGGCAAGAATTTGACTATCATATTTATGTATGCCCCGTAACAGGGAGTTATCACATCGAATGTTTAATCATGATTGTAAGAACTTTGAGAGTTTCTTAAACAAGTTATATCGTTGAGATACACATTTACATAGAATTTTAATCTACTTGGTTATTTAACGACGTTGTATCAACTACGAGGTTATTTAGCGTCGATGGAATTGATGATAGTGAGATGATATTTGGCGAGATGAGGCTGAGGTTTCGCCATGGATTACCTGACATTTGTCTTACGCTTGGGGCAAACCTCGGAAAAAACCCAACCAGGTAATCAGCCCAAAGGGCAATCGCACCCGCACCCGAGCGCAATCCGGATCGGCAGGCAAGCGCCTTAGCCGACAGAGCTACGCCGGTGGCTTGAATAAATATTTCTGATTGGAGAGATTGTAAGATCACAATGTCATGGCCATCTAAACTCAGAACCATTAAGAAATGAGTATCCATGGAATGACGGTCTGTTTTATTCATGATCACGAGTTCATGGCCGATTTTTTAATGTTAATTTTTGTTGCAATGAGTACTATATGTGATTTCAGAATAATAAGAGCTAAAATGTAGATATGAATGTTAAATTTGTTATTTATTTGTGTTACATGTAATATTTAAGTAGTGAATGATCGAGGCAATGCATTAAATTCTTACTGAATGAAGTTTGTATATTGAATATTAAATTTTCTTTGGCAGTGCTGGGACTTTACCCGTAAAAAAAGGTTATTTACATTACAGTAAAATAGTTGCAAGTAATGCGTAATGAACGTAATAAATGTAAAATACGTAAAAACCTCCAAGAACCTTTATGTTTACTCTTTTTTTGTTCGGTTTGTGATAAAAATTTACCGTTTGAATTGCCAACAAACCTAGTTTATAACTCGAGGCTACCAATTAATGTTAAAAAATGGAGACCTTAAGAAGATTTTGCAGTGCATACCGAATGAACTGAAAGGTTTCTACACAGAACTGTACACGACCAACAAAGATAGTAATGACAGTGGAAGTGAAGATTGTAAAAATAAGTTTATTAATGTTGTGACATACAAAAAGTCTATTCAGCCATGCCTCCCAATTCTTTGATGATTAGTCATTTACCATATAAAATTTGAAAAAATGATTACGTTTAATGAGTTGGTATGTTCAAGTCATAATAATTACCTTAAACTGTTATACTACAAAAAGCCTTTATCACTAAAATCATTTATTTTTCAAACCCCACAAGTGACAAAAACAAAACTTTCTGGAAATCATTAAAATCTGTTTAGTTTAATTAATTTTATTTCAATTGTCAAAATGTATGTAACAAATGATATTAGGTGCTAAATGTTAGGTTTATTCTCTATTAGTTGTGTTTTATAATACAGAGTGTATACAAGTGATTCGTCAGGTTTTGACATCGTATATCTTCAAATGTATAATGTCTATCCATTTGTACTAATAGCCAATCGAAAGAGCACATTTTCAAGTTCTGTACATATCATTCCAAATGTTCTATATGCCCTTCTCGTGTTACCCAACACACATCTATGCGGTAGTCCAGTTCGACCCATACACGTTGGAGCATGTCATTGTCGATGTTGCACAGCGCAACAGTGATGCGAGCCCGGAGTTCAGCCAATGTTGTCGGCATGTAAACATTCTCTTTCACGGACCCCAAAGAAAACAATCACAAACTGTGAGGTCAGGAGACTATGGGGGCCACCTGAGGACTTCCAAATCATCCTGAGCACATCGCCCAATCCACCGGTTTGGAAGTTCCTCGTTCAGATATCGACGCACTTCTCTATGCCAATGAGGCGGAGCTCCGTCTTGATGGAAGATGAAGTTTGGGTTGTCATTTGTCAGTTGAGGAAACAACCAGTCTTGCAACATTTGTAGGTACGTCACACCCGTCACGGTATTCTCAGCAAAAAAGTGGGGTCCGTAAACCGTGCTCCTTGAGACAGCACAGAAAACATTCAATTTTGGAGAATCTCTTTCAGTTTCCACTGTAACACGTGGATTTTCAGCTGAAACACCTGGTCGTCCTGAGCTTTTTCCCTTACACAAGCACCCTTTGTCTTTCAACTGTCCATACCACCGCAGAATGCTTTGATGGGTCTCCTCTGTACTGTCTCCGGAACGCACGCTACACAGTGATGATGGATTGAGTACTCTGATATTCCAAAACACAAAATGCTTTTTGTTGATCAGTCACCATTTTACCAACCGCTACTAGTGAGTCACTGAAGAGTCAGAATGAAATCTGAAATGAGAGATGCCAAATTTAACAATATATCCTCTTTCTATTGGCTATGAGTACAAATGGGTGGACATTATAAATTTTAAGCTATACGATGTCAAAACCTGATGAATCATTTGTATACACTGTGTATATATAATGTCTCCCAAAAAATAAATTAGTTAGGATATTATGAGGTGTTCGCAACAAACAAACTGAAAGTAAGCAAAGCATTGCTATTTTTCTAAGTATTAGAGCGAATGAAAATAAGTATCAACAATGTTATAATCTATGTGAAAACTACAGTATAAAATCACAAAAAAAAAATCTGCTGCAACAGATATTTTGCTTATCAGCACTTAAAAGGAAAAAAAGTAATTGATGTTTCGATTGTCAAACTCAATTTAATGTTAGTTTATTACTCCGTATACATATTTTACACGTAAAATACTTACAGGTAATTTACTCGCCCAATCCCGGCAGTGTCTTAAGCAGGTATGCTCAAAATTGTAAAAGCCCCGATTACACGGATGATGCTGCACTGCATAACACACACAGTGTACGGACTGGGCTCCGCAACTACATTGCAGCACCGCCTGTGGCATCGCTCTCATACTCTAACAAATATGGATAATAAACTGAATTTGAAAAAGGAAAGAATATATACTGTAATGTTCAGTTATTACATTTGTATTATATTTAATATAGTTATGATATTATTATTATTATTATTATTATTATTATTATTATTATTATTATTATTATTATTATTATATCATAGATAATGTTATTTTCATATTCCACCATACATTGTGGTCTGTTCAACATGTGCATTTTTTTCTGCAAATAATCGGAAATCTATTTCCAACAAATTTACTCAATGCGCAGCTGGCTCAAAAAATGCTCATCTGTTAATCGGGATCTATGTTTGGATTTAGCAACTTTCATTCTCTAAAATAATTCTTCGCACACGTATGTCGAGGCGAAGGTAGCTAACATAGTGGCAGCGAATAAGCTCATCTTGGGATATTTCGTTTTGTTAATTTTTTAATACTTCTATGCTTGTCAAGTCATATTCTCTGCATTTAGTTCTCAATTCTACGTTACTTTGTAAATCAATTAACTCGTTCTGGAACTGCACTCTCACGGATTGTACTAAATTTGCTACGAAAGGATTAACAAAAAGATTAATATCACTTTCCATACGTCTAAAATCACTAAATCTGTGTTCTGTGAATTCAAATTTGAGTTGTTCCAGTACACAGATATAATTAACTATATTTTGTTCAGGCACCATACATCTCTCTACAAGTTCACCATCCGTGAAGGGTTTCAGTGCCGTAGCTAATTCCCAACACACTACATAACTTGCTCCTAAACATAGACTCTAAATTCTTCGACTCTCTTCAGTGTTTGTCCTTTCATTAAGTGCTTTCAATTCTTGAAGCTGTAGTGCCTCTGAAAAATTATTTTATCATAACATGTATTTCTGTTGAAATAAAATCACCACAATAATAATAATAATAATAATAATAATAATAATAATAATAATTAATAATAATAATAATAATAATAATAATAATAATTGTAATATAATAATAATAGTAATAATAATAATAACTAATAATACTACTATACTACTAATAATAATAATAATAATAATAATAATAATAATAATAATAATAATAATTGTAATATACCTAACAATAGTAATAACAATAATACTACTACTACTACTAATAATAATAATAATAATAATAATTGTAATATACCTAACAATAGTAATAACAATACTACTACTACTACTACTACTACTACTACTACTACTACTACTACTAATAATAATAATAATAATAATAATAATAATAATAATATACCTAACAATAGTAATAACAATATACTACTACTACTAATAATAATAATAATAATAATAATAATAATTGTATATACCTAACAATAGTAATAACAATACTACTACTACTACTAATAATAATAATAATAATAATAATAATTGTAATATACCTAACAATAGTAATAACAATACTACTACTACTACTACTACTACTACTAATAATAATAATAATAATAATAATAATAATAATAATTGTAATATACCTAACAATAGTAATAACAATACTACTACTACTACTAATAATAATAATAATAATAATAATAATAATAATTGTAATATACCTAACAATAGTAATAACAATACTACTACTACTAATAATAATAATAATAATAATAATAATTAACAATAGTAATAACAATACTACTACTACTACTACTAATAATAATAATAATAATAATAATAATAATAATTGTAATATACCTAACAATAGTAATAACAATACTACTACTACTACTACTACTACTACTAATAATAATAATAATAATAATAATAATAATAATAATTTTAATATACCTAACAATAGTAATAACAATACTACTACTACTACTACTACTGCTACTACTACTACTACTACTAATAATAATAATAATAATAATAATAATATACCCTAACAATAGTAATAACAATACTACTACTACTACTGCTACTACTACTACTACTACTACTACTAATAATAATAATAATAATAATAATAATAATTGTAATATACCTAACAATAGTAATAACAATACTACTACTACTACTACTACTACTACTACTACTAATAATAATAATAATAATAATTGTAATATACCAACTAATAACAATACTACTACTACTACTACTACTACTAATAATAATAATAATAATAATAATAATTGTAATATACCTAACAATAGTAATAACAATACTACTACTACTACTACTGCTACTACTACTACTACTACTACTAATAATAATAATAATAATAATAATAATTGTAATATACTAACAATAGTAATAATAATACTACTACTACTATTACTACTACTACTACTAACTAATAATAATAATAATAATAATAATAGTAATATACCCAACAATAGTAATAACAATACTACTACTACTACTACTACTACTACTACTAATAATAATAATAATAATAATAATAATAATTGTAATATACCTAACAATAGTAATAACAATACTACTACTACTACTACTAATAATAATAATAATAATAATAATAATAATAATAGTAACAATAATAATAATAATAATAATAATAATAATAATAATTGTAATATACCTAACAATAGTAATAACAATACTACTACTACTACTACTAATAATAATAATAATAATATTAATAGTAACAATAATAATAATAATAATAATAATAGTAATAGTAACAATAATAATAATAATAATAATAATAATTGTAATATACCTAACAATAGTAATAACAATACTACTACTACTACTACTACTACTAATAATAATAATAATAATAATAATAATAATAACAATAATAATGTTGGTATATGAATACATATTACAGAAAACAGCTTCCCTCTCACTTCGGCATGTTCTAGATGGCAGAGCGTATAATGTCATTTTATGTTGCACAGTAGTATTCCTGACAGTACTTTACAACACAGTAAACGCTTTACCGAACGCAAAACAATATGGTATATGTCGTTTGCTTACAGAAGGTTTTGACTCTGTCATTGTCCCGCACTGTTCGTACGTTACTAAGTACTTGAAGTGCCTTCCGCAGTCATCCGTCGAGCTTCGAACGAGGAACAGCACGCTCTACATTCGAAGGTTGTGATTACAGAACGTAATCGCGAGTCAGCGAATGAGCATACCTGGTCTAAAGTGATCACTTACGCACTAGTGTTTTAAAGGCTGGAGCTTGATTAATCTGGCTCAGGATATGGAATGATTGCGGGCTTATGTGAGGGTGGCAATGAACCTCCGTATTCCTTAAACGCCATTTGTAAGTAAGGAAGTAAGTGTTTTAAAGGCTCACTTTACACACTGATATGTGGCTAAAATGTAACTTTACGTACTATCGTAGAAAAACACAAATTTTTTTTTTTTTATTTTCTAGACATAAAATTGAATATTTCGATTCACATTACTTTGTGATTATTATTATTTTTTACGTATTTTCTTCTGTTCAGTAATAAAGCTCTTACCACACTTGTATCGAAATGTATTGTTATCCATATTTATACACATATTTTAGTTCCCTCATAAAGATATAAGGAAGAAATTTTCATTTGCGTCTATAGGAATCCCATACAACGACGCTGTGCTTTGGGATCTGGAAATGAAATTGGTTTTGCAGCGATTTTCCGTGAAATATATGTAAGCAAGTTGTGCTGGTTGCCATGCCAACTTATAAATAAGAAAGTGCCGCTTAGTTTTTTTTTTACCTTGAAAGCGCACAAAAATAAACTTATTTTGCGGTCGTAATATTAATGTGTGTTACGTGTGCGAGGCGTCGTTGTGCTGTGCTGCCATCTCGGCAGTAATTTCAGGTG
Organism: Periplaneta americana; assembly: GCA_025594305.2. Classification (NCBI taxonomy): domain Eukaryota; kingdom Metazoa; phylum Arthropoda; class Insecta; order Blattodea; family Blattidae; genus Periplaneta; species Periplaneta americana. The sequence goes on from JAJSOF020000041.1 coordinate 340,519, forward strand.
ACGAAGCAATTTATATGCAAATGATCGCCGGCGCGTGATTGACTCGTCGCCCGCCCGTTAAACGCTCACACAATCGCCGGAGTTACGCCCGCCCATTCCAGTTGTCATTCGACTCTCGAAGAAAGCGATAACGGGCTAAAAAATGTGGATTTCCTTCAGTCCGGTGAGAAAGAACTGCAAAACAGGGTAATAGTTTAAGGGCATGAAACAGACTTGAATATACCTTGGGGTCGAAGGAGACTGCATCATGATATCCGAGTTACATTTAAGTTTTTTCATAGATTTCCGTAACATTTGTTACTTGAAGATTTCAGAAAGTCTCTCTTCATTGAGTTCGTCATAAGCATGGGCGTGCTCTCAAAGTGTCAATACAACCTCAGTGTAGGTCAGACATGTCAATTGATGCCCACAGGAGCAACCGCCCAGGAGAGCCTGAGCGCTTTACAGCGGAAAGGAAAGAGACAGACGAAAGAGGTGGTATATGCCGCTTGGTCGAGCTATATTCAGGGATGGCCGGCACTGATTCAATAGATAAAGGAGAGAGAATTCATTAAAACTGTATCCATGTTAATTTTTAGATTTTCCTGAGAAGTATAAGTGCATTACATACTTAGATTATTGCGACGTTTTGTTCAGTGATCTCAGAATTGATTCCGCTTAAACACAGCGCGTTCATAACGCGTGCGTCCGCTTCAAAATTTGTAATGTTCGATACTATGATCATATCTCACCTTCTTTCAAGAAGTTATCATGGCTTAGGTTACATGAGAGGAGAAATCTGCACTCTTTCTCTCTTATATCGCGTTTGTGCACTCTTCAGCATTATTTATTCGTCGTTTTCAGATGACTTTTCGCTATCATAATATTAATACTGATCACAACGCGATAACACGTTGTGAGAAATTCCACTTCACGCATCGTCTCTGTATTCCTCATCCTTCACTGTTGCTGCCTCGTCACTGGAACTCTCTGCCGCCTGAAGTCAAGGGCTGATGAACATTGAAATCTTTCAAATCCATTAGAAAATTATCTTATGACGAGTTGCCAAACTAACTTACTATTATGACAAGTGTTGTATTGCATGTTTCACTGTTTTCCATTTTTTTATGTTCTAATGATATTCAACTTATTTTATATTTTTGTTTCATATTTTCCGATAATGTTATATCTCTAATGTGATAAGTTGAGCTATATATAATCTTAATTTTCCTTATTGTGTGTACATAGAAATATTGTATTCACTGACTTTATACTGCACTATTTTATTACTAATATTACTATTAATTATTATTATTATTATTATTATTATTATTACTATTATCATCATCATCATTATTACTATTCTTATTTTATTATTATTATTATTATTATTATTATTATTATTATTATTATTATTATTATGAATAATTGTCTTTTTTGTATGCCTCATTTATTTTGACCAGTTTCACATATTATTATGCTTTTTTCTTTCTTTCTGTATGTTATATATTATATTATGTCCGATTTCTTCTTATTTGTTGTTTATTTTTTATTATTATTATTATCTTATTCAATTTTGTGTGTAAAATTGTAGTGTAATTTGTAAATTTGTAGTGTTTTTGTAAACAGTCTTTACTCCTGGTTGAGTGTTAGAGAAGGCCTTTGGCCTTAACTCTGCCAGGTTAAATAAATCATTATTATTATTATTATTATTATATTATTATTATTATTATTATTATAAGAATGTAAGTTTTAATTTTAAGTTTGATTTTTTATTCAAAAGAAGTTTTTTCATCTTTTCGTATAGAAAAGTGAAATTTTCAGATATAGGCCTTTTTATATAGTACCCTTACAGAATGTCTTCGTAAATGTAATATGCCATATATACGTATTACTAAAGATAGTGTACCGAAAATTGAGAAAATATTCGCATGGAAATTGTTTGCAAGGAAATGAATTAACAAAGCAACTACTGTTACATCATAATCAAAAGCTACGTGCCCATCTGTTGTTAAAATTTCAGCTCTATAGCTTCGGCAGATTTCGAGAAAATAATTTAATATTCTGATGATAGGAAGTTGCTCATCAATATCACCTTAAAAGAATAATGCGATAAGAGTTTTGTTATGGAATATTAGTTACACTTAAAACAGATACAGTACCTAGGTAACTTTGCTTTGCACTGTAATATTGTTTTGATTAGTTTATTGATTACTTTTGTAAGGCTAAAGATACCGTCAATATAAATTCCAACTTATCATGTCATACGCAATCTCTTTCTTTGGAATATCACTTTCTTTATGAATGATGTATTTCATCCAATTAATACAGTATAATATTATACTACTATGGAATTTAAGTGAATATTCCTTCTTAACTCTCTATTATGTTATTAAGATTTAAAACGCAAGTGCAATATTAAGAAATCATTGTTAGTACCTTTGTTTTACAGACAATATAGATAATATTGTGACAGCGACGTGAGATTCGAACTCACGACCAGCGTCCCGCAAGAGAGAAGATCGCGCGGAGCACTTGGGATGGCGCGCGGCGGAGAGGGGAAAGGGGTCAACGCGGCGAGAGAGTGGAGAGAGAGTGCTCGCGCATCTGGTGCTGGTAGAGAGGAGAGGGCTCTGGATTTTTCTGGAGTGCCATCTCTAGAGACGCGTGGAACTTTCGAGGCTACGTCGCTGTGGTTATAAATTAAGGTCGCGAAGGAACGACAGCAGTTCCAGTTTTTAGTATTCAGTCAGCCAGTCAGTGAGAAAGCCAGAGCAAGCAAGCCAGTCAAGCAAACCGGAAGTCGACTCGAGTGTGCGTCCGCATCTGCGTCAGCATCCGAAGGCCTGAGTTCGAGTGCAGTGGACCGCAGTTGGAGGGACCTGAGTTCGAGTGCAGTGGACCGCAGTTGGATGGACCTGAGTTCGAGTACAGTGAACTGTCTCTGAAGGTCTGTGGTTCGAGATACGTGAACTCGAGTGACTGAGATAGAAGATTCTGTGAACTGAGAACTGATAGTTCTGATCTGTAAATAGTGCTTTGTAAATATTAGTTAAGATTAATAGTTCATTGTTGTTCGTACTAGTCCAAGTAAATTGTCATTGTCGTCGGTGGAGTTTTATAACGAATATTGTGTTGAGTGAAAAATCCAATTGTTGACGAGAGCGTTTAAGGCGAATTGTAGAAAGGAATTATTGTTGTGGCGAATAAATTACATTGTTGTTACTAATAAAATTTACAATATTAAACAGAAAGAAGCCATATAAAAATAACGACGTAAAATTTTACGTTCCGTTTGAAGTTTGTGCACCACTGTTTTCTTAATCCAACAGGTTGCTTATTCATATACACAACCCTTCCTCTTTCCATACTTAGCGCTTGCTGCCCGCGCACGACGTCAAGGTCAGAAAAATGCGCTTGCTTTGACATCACTGGTGTAGGTGGAACGGATCTGTATTAGCTGTAGTGTCTGTATGCGGTTCTTGCAAGACACAAGTTCGCTCGCGTCTGAAGTAAGTGGCGGCTGGTTTTAAGTGAAAAACAATATAATCACCAGATCATTCCGCTTTAGTGATGAGTCGAAAGAGAAAGAGTTTTTTTTTATTAAGAAGGGAGGTAAAGCTTGTATTATGTTCTCTTACACTTTCTCATGCATGACATTTTATGTTACAAATAAACACAGTGAAGGTTTTAATAAAGGAATATTGTCTAGATCTGCTTTACAACAGCTAAAGGTAAAAATGGAATATCAACAAGGTGAGACATATCAAATATCGTTAGCACGTTATGCGTGCGAGTTACAGAATTGCACGACATTTATGATCGACTAGTTAAGAGCATTTATGGATAAATTTGAAATGTGGCAGTATCATGTAGAACATATACAACTTCACTTTCCTTGACTATAAACTATCTTGAAGAGTGATAAGAAAATATTCTTATCAAATATAACTTAAGACCCTACTTCAAGACCTACAGCAGAATTCACTGGTAAGTTTGGATAAACAGTGACTATTGACAACGAATCGAGATTTTCTGAAATCCTTTTGGCTTACAGCCGATAGAAGATTCTGAAAATTTAGATCTTCAATATTGATAAATCTACAGAACAGCACGGCACTCAGATTCAAGCGAAATCAGGAATCGAACTGTTCGTAATGCTGCCTAAGTCAGAATTTCCAAATATACTCTTTCCTTCCACATATACTGTATGTGCTTGGATCAGAATTTAATACAAGAAAGAGGTGTAAAAGCTCTGAATGTACGGAAAGAGCTTAGAAGTAAGTTTATTTCATTTACCGTGACGTGTAAAAAATACTTCCTTGAATTTGTGATCGTTTGCGAATACAGACTATTACCTTTGTGAGAACAGAGGAATACTCTTTAATGTACAAAGACTTGTAAATTCTCGCGTTCTATGTTTCAAATAAGACATATAATAAGAAATATTAACATAGTGTAATAATAAATAAGTGTTGCAGCCATATTTGTTGTGTCTTGAAACTGAACTAGTTTACGAAGCTAGGAAGTAATATAATATTGTTATGTGTGTTTAGATACAGTCTGTCTAAAATTACTATAGTTATTGTACCATGCGTCATTCTGAAATTCAAGTCATGGAGTAGATATCACGATCACCTGCATGAGCCGCCAGAGCGCACCGTGACAGTGAACTGCTTTTGCAGCGAAACTACAAACAATTGTAACTGCTGCGGCTGGCTCCGTCTGTCTTTCCCTCTTTCAATTTTTTTAGCACTATGTGAGCACGAGTTACCCATCTATGTTCATAAGACTACGTATAACGTCTGCAGCGACCACAGATTGCCTCTAGACGACTATTCTCTCTACGAGGTGCGTTTGAAAAGTTCGTAGCCTGACACATAGATGGCATTGAAAACGTGTCAACAATGCAGCCATTGTTAGCGGCTGTCTGACATTTTGTACAAGCACGAAAAATTATGATTTTCTGTTGACTACATTGTGTGTACTTTAATTTTGAAGTTAGTGCGCCGAACAGATTGGCAAAAATATAAAATATCGAGTTTCGTGCTGTCATTAAATATTTCGTAGAAAAGGGAATACGTCCAACAGAAATTAAAGCAGGCATTGATGCTACACTGGAGGAATCCGCTTCAGCATTTTCGACTGAGAAAACAGGCGGCACTATTTAAACATGATCGAGAGAGTGTGGAGGATGACCCCGCAGTGATCGTCCACAACAGCAACAAGTGAAGAATCGTAAAAAAATTCACGGTATGTTGTTCAATGACCTTCGACTGAAAGTGCAGGAAATTAGCGAGGTTATGCGTATCGAAACTGAACGGATGCGCCACAGAATAATCCTAATTTAATTTCTATATCAGGTTACGAACTTTTCAGACAACCCTCGTAGATTTTCGAAAGGTCACTGTGACGGGACTACATTTTTAATTTAGGGGTTTTCGAAAGTAAAACATAATTGCAAAAAAAAAAAATCAACAAGAGGAATTTGCACATAAAAATATTCGTTACTAAAAAATGAAAGATTTGACTTTTGTTCAAAATATCGTCATTGAATTTTAATTTCAATTATACGTTACCAGGGATTGATTTTGTGGTGATTATTTTATCTCTATTTCGATGCTTATTTTACTATGATTTTAGTGAATATTTCGTGGAAATACGAAGGTTTTGATTAATATTTCGTGAAAATACCAGTTAGGATACGGGATATAAAATTAATATTATGTACAACAACATGTATAAATCCATTTACTAATTTTAATTGTTCCAAATTTCCTAGTACTTCCAATATTGTGAACATTAAATTAAGTACATAACATTTTTTTCGTGAAAAGTAGGCCTACTTCCAGTTATAGTTTACACATATTTAGAAAATGTATTGTAAAAAATACTCTGACCAAAATCATAGACCAGGGCGAGCTCAGTCTGATTCCAACCAGCAAATCTTTCACCATTTCACAGAAGTTAACTATCCTGCTATTGAATATGAAGGCTGAGAATAAATTTTAACATTTGTATCTGAGAAATGAACTCGTCGGTAAGATAAAGTAACTGTGTAATATGTCGAAAATCTCTCTCTAGACCTTTCAATGTTTCAGACAGATAATTAAAGCACTCGAAAATATATTGAAGCAGAACTATTGTGGTTCTCGTCTGATTCAAAGAGCTTGTAAGTCAGAACCAGTATGGACAATAAGAGGGTTATGAATTAAATAAAATCAAAGATCAAACTTAACCAAAACAATGAAATTGAATAGCAAAGGAATTCTCATGTGATTAATAACGGCGAATCTTACAGAAAGAGAACAAATTGATATACTGAAGTTTTTCCCTTCATTATGTACACTTACATTGGCATCATAAAATTGAGAGAATTCTTACAAATAAAAGTTTGTAAATGTTACAAAATATCACTTTGTTCATTTTGAGACCTTACGAACTAAACAATGGGAAAACAATAACCATTTTAGACTTCTTACTTATTTTGTATTATCTCGCTTGACCTGGCTGATTTTTCGTGGGCTATAGGCTACTGAAGATGATTGTGGACCATATTGCACTCTATGTATACAATACATATAATAATTGTTGAATTCCGACAGGTGGCTTGGATGGCATTCGTGAATCACGCTGACAGATGGGGCATTCTGTCTCTGCCCTTGATAGAGCCTGGTCTCATCCACAGATGAGTAGCCTGATAAGTAGAACAGTGCAAAGGGAGCAGTTTTTCGACACAACGGCAACAGGGCAAGGGTTGTAAATTCACCTTGTGTACCCGCAGAGGTCTGACTCTGCGGTACACAGGATAGCTGCAAGCAGTAGGTACAGCTTAGTAAAGCAAACGTCAATACTGAAGGAACATGAGAACAGTTCGGTTCTAGTATTACGATGCCTGAGGGGGAGAAAATTCGTTCGGCGAAGTTTAAGAGACTTATTTCCGAATATGGTGATATTTTTTGTTGCAGCGAAGATAAACTATTCTGCAAATTGTGTAAAATATCAGTTTCAGTAAATAGAGCATGTAATATTCTAAGACATGTAAATAGGGATGTACACAAACGTGCCTTCATGAAGTTGAAAAAAAAAAAAGGCGAAAATATGAGCAGGGTCATAGTTCTTCATCCGTGTTCCATGAAGAAATGTGATGCGTTTTGTTAAGCATTCAAGAAGATACGTCCTGGTATATCTCTTCCTCCTTCTCCTATACTTACTCGATGGGATCCTGATTGAAGGCCTGCATTTATTACTGTAAATATTTCGACCAGGTCCAGAATGTTATTCAATCATTTGATGTGAAAGATGCATTTGCAATACCACTAGCCCAACGTCTGTTGGTTGATTCAAGCGTAAAACAACAATTGGAATACATTGAATCGAATTACGGGTTTATTCGTGATTGTATAACAGCTTTAGAAAAGTCTGGTACAAAACTGGTTGATCAGTTTTTCCTATTGCGAAATATCTGGAAGAAAGTGACTCAAGTAGACGATAAAATTGCTAAAATAATATCTGCGAAAATAACAAATATGTTGAAAAAAATGGTGGATATTATAAACTTTGCAAGATTAGTGACAGTATTTCTGGAGATAAGGATTCCTTTGAAGAACTAACAGAAGTTGAAAAAATGTTGTACAGGATTTTACGTATGTTCCAGTTGTTTCAACAGACGTAGAAAGAAGCTTCTCCACATATAAGGCCATGCTATCAGATAGGCGATAATCGTTTTCTGTTAATAACTTACAAATGTCATTTGTTGTGCACTGTAACAATATTTGGAAGAAAAGTGATAACGTATAACATGTGCATTAATAACTCACACTCATTGTAAGGAAAAGAAAAAGACAAAAAACAATAGTTCAAGTGCTTTTGCGAATAGAATATCATGAACCCGTTACAAATAAACAGTGATTTTGTTTGCGTTCTGTATGAAATCATACATGTAAATTATATATTATTTGTTTAGGATGAAATGGTTAATTAGTTTTGCAATTTTGATATCTTAAATTATCTGTAGAAAATTAATTGCAGAAACGTTAGGAACTGTGTCATTTCTATTGTGTCGTCTGTACGTCAACACATCGTGTACATGACCGTCGCTTGTACACAGGAACACGCCGGGTAACGTCGGAACCCTTGCTATGATGCCATTCTGTCTGTCATGTGCTCCGTCTGCACCACTCTACTGATAAGCCTCAGCGGTCCATTACCCCAAACTCTTCCTGAATCAGCGTCGTGAATCCGATTCTGACAAGTGGGTCATCCTGCCTCATCCTCCGCAATCGAATTGCGTGATAGTCCCAGGTGCCGTGAACCCCAAGTCCTTCCTATAGCTACCAGCACTGGAAATCCGTCTTCATGCCAGCCTGTTTTTAGCTACTGCATGTGATAGATGAATGAGGGGAAGGCGAAAAGTGTTGGTAGAAATAGAGAACGGGAGTACCCATTGAATTGTTGAATTCCGACAGGTGGCTTGGATGGCATTCGTGAATCACGCTGACAGATGGGGCATTCTGTCTCTGCCCTTGATAGAGCCTGGTCTCATCCACAGATGAATAGCCTGATAAGCCTCAGCGGTCCATTACCCCAAACTCTTCCTGAATCAGCGTCGTGAATCCGATTCTGACAAGTGGGTCATCCTGCCTCATCCTCCGCAATCGAATTGCGTGATAGTCCCAGGTGCCGTGAACCCCAAGTCCTTCCTATAGCTATCAGCATTGGAAATCCGTCTTCATGCCAGCCTGTTTTTAGCTACTGCATGTGATAGATGAATGAGGGGAATGCGAAAAGTGTTGGTAGAAATAGAGAACGGGAGTACCCGTTGAATTGTTGAATTCCGACAGGTGGCTTGGATGGCATTCGTGAATCACGCTGACAGATGGGGCATTCTGTCTCTGCCCTTGATAGAGCCTGGTCTCATCCACAGATGAGTAGCCTGATAAGCCTCAGCGGTCCATTACCCCAAACTCTTCCTGAATCAGCGTCGTGAATCCGATTCTGACAAGTGGGTCATCCTGCCTCATCCTCCGCAATCGAATTGCGTGATAGTCCCAGGTGCCGTGAACCCCAAGTCCTTCCTATAGCTATCAGCATTGAAATCCGTCCTCATGCCAGCCTGTTTTTAGCTACTGCATGTGATAGATGAATGAGGGGAAGGCGAAAAGTGTTGGTAGAAATAGAGAACGGGAGTACCCATTGAATTGTTGAATTCCGACAGGTGGCTTGGATGGCATTCGTGAATCACGCTGACAGATGGGGCATTCTGTCTCTGCCCTTGATAGAGCCTGGTCTCGTCCACAGATGAGTAGCCTGATAAGCCTCAGCGGTCCATTACCCCAAACTCTTCCTGAATCAGCGTCGTGAATCCGATTCTGACAAGTGGGTCATCCTGCCTCATCCTCCGCAATCGAATTGCGTGATAGTCCCAGGTGCCGTGAACCCCAAGTCCTTCCTATAGCTATCAGCATTGGAAATCCGTCTTCATGCCAGCCTGTTTTTAGCTACTGCATGTGATAGATGAATGAGGGGAATGCGAAAAGTGTTGGTAGAAATAGAGAACGGGAGTACCCGTTGAATTGTTGAATTCCGACAGGTGGCTTGGATGGCATTCGTGAATCACGCTGACAGATGGGGCATTCTGTCTCTGCCCTTGATAGAGCCTGGTCTCATCCACAGATGAGTAGCCTGATAAGCCTCAGCGGTCCATTACCCCAAACTCTTCCTGAATCAGCGTCGTGAATCCGATTCTGACAAGTGGGTCATCCTGCCTCATCCTCCGCAATCGAATTGCGTGATAGTCCCAGGTGCCGTGAACCCCAAGTCCTTCCTATAGCTATCAGCATTGGAAATCCGTCTTCATGCCAGCCTGTTTTTAGCTACTGCATGTGATAGATGAATGAGGGGAAGGCGAAAAGTGTTGGTAGAAATAGAGAACGGGAGTACCCAGAGAAAAACCTGTGCAATGTCTGCTTTGTCCAGTAAAAATTATATCATGATCTTGTCGAGGATCGAACTCGAGCCGCGTGGCCACAGACCCGTTTGTATGTTACAAAGCGCATTCCTTTGCTTTCCATGTCCATGCAACTAATCACAGAATTAGTTATTTCGCCTTATGTCAGTAGCAACTTCTCGTAATTCGTCCGTGTGTCGCATTGATCTATCACCTTGTCTCAAAAGTCGGTTCTTTTGTTTCCCTTATCTCCCATTTTGTTTCGCGAAGCGTTTCCATCCATTAGAGCGTGATAAAAGATTTACCTTGTTTTATGTACGAGTATCTGTCACAACTTCCTTCCTTTTACCCCTGCAGCCGTGAAGTGTAGCCTACATGGGCCCCAAGAAATAGTGATGATGCTGAAAGATTTCAGTACGTATAATTTTATGTAATATGGTTAGAAGATGGAGGATGAAAGAAGTCACGATCGGAACAAGTGCAATTTAAATTTTAATGCCTGAAATGAAAGTAACGTTCATTAGGAGTTACTTGACTTAATCCCAAAATATTTTAAATTTTTAACTTCACTACCTGTCATTAGACTACAATATGGTAAATTTGAAAATCATGAACGCTAAAAACCGTGAACTCTAATGATTGGGTTCATGATTTACAGTCAACTTCGGTTACAGTGAACCTCTGCGGACCAGCATATTTCGTTCACTATATCCGAGGTACACTAAAACCGAAGTGTGTGTTTTTATACTACTAACGTTGCTATACGTTATTTATTTTATTTATTTATTTATTTATTTTATTGCTAGTAAGTTTGAAATGAATACAAGTTAATAAATACAATGAAAGATAATCTAGCCCACTCCTGAATGAGTAAGACTCGTGCTCAGGTGGGGATTCCAGTACAGACAAAAATAAAATTAAAATTGAGATTGAATACAGATTAAATAGTGTTTAAACCCAAACTATAAATCCAATACATTTTTTTTATATTTTTAAATTAATTTGAAGAGGATTCGTGATTGAAATATTATTGAAATAAAATTTGTTTAATCTGGGACCTTGACTCATGCTATGATAAAAAGCTGCATTTGTTTTACATTTTGGTTCAGACAAACCCAGAGAATTCATATTTTTAGTTCTATATTTATGTATATACCTTTCAAAGTTATTAAAATTTGTATGAAAATATTTTAATAAAATAAAATAATACTTTTGTTTAATGTTGAAAACTTTGAAATGTTTAAACAACAATTAAGTTGGGTAATCTTTCTGGTCTTTTGAACAAATTTGTATTACTTTTTTCTGTAGTAAAATTAACGGATAAAGGTAGGATTTATAAGTTCCACCCCAACCTATAATACCATACATAAATGTAGACTGAAATAATGCTAAATAAATTACACGTAAATAGTTAATTGACAAAATATTTCTTAGAATAACGAAGTAACATAATGTTTTACGTAATTTATTGCAAAGATAATGAATATGATTATTCCATTTTAAATGATTATCAATAATTATACTTAAGTATTTAACCTCATTAACTTCATTAATAACTGAACAATAGCAATTTAAATCGTAACAATCAGAATTATGCATTTTACTTTGTAGTATAGATGAAATTGGTTTATTACTTTTATTATTTAAAGAAAATGGGATAGCTATTGTTTTATCTTTATTAATTACAAGTGAATTTAAATCGAACCATTTTGTTATTAATTTTAAGCATTATAATAAGCATCAGTGCAAGTTTTTCCACTAAAAAGTAAAACAGTATCATCGGCATACGAATATAAATCACCTTTATATTCCTTAAGGTCTATCATTAAAAGGTCATTAATATATATTAAAAATAAAATCGGTCCAAGGACTGTTCCTTGCGGAACGTCTATTTTAATTTTAATAAATTCACTTAATACATTATCAATTTTAGTAGCTTGAACTCGATCATTTAAATAAGATTTTAATAAATTAAAAGCATTATTTTTAATTCCAACACAGTTTAATTTCTCTAATAATAAATGATGACTTACAGTATCAAAAGCTTTTCTTATATCCAGTAATATACCAACACACTTAAAACTTTGATCAAGTACCTTAATAATTTTTTGAGTAACATTGGAAATACATACAATATTAATGTCCACTTGGGACAGACCACGTTCAATATCAGTAATAATGTTCACTTGATCTTCCAACTTAAACACTTTATGCTTCTACATTCAGATATTCACAGTTTGAAACTTGAATCTAATCTGGTCATGTAGGTAGTAGGCACTGACTGATTTCGCACCTCTTCCCACTAGAGGAGGTATGCTACTGTGTACTCGGCCTTGAATTTCCCGGTTCACTTTTACAAAGATGGAGGAGGAAGGGTTGTATTTACCCTTTGGTCATCACTCTACACCCTTTTACAAAAGAAAACACTTTATCTTGCTATTCTTCTAATAACCTCTTTTAAAGAAGTCAGAACTAACTCTTCCTTTCTCCCTCACTGCGTACACTATTCTCTTTAACATATTTCAAGCTGACCAGGAAGCTGAACAAATCCTTTGTCTTTCAATGCACTTAAGGAGTAGAAGGTTTGAGATTTTGTTCTGAACATATTCTTGGAAGTTTATAGGACAAAGGGTTACCTAAATTACGATTTTGATCATTTTAAAATTACATTTTCTTGGGGAAGTTCCAGTTTTAGGTTCACTATAACCGAAGTAAGGATTCACTACAAACAGAAATATTAAAGTAGGGCTACTTTATAATGTATGCGGGTTGGGACCAACGATTTAGGTTCACTATATCCGAATGTTCACTATATCCAGAGTTGACTGTATTTACTTATTTGCTTACTGGCTTTTAAGGAACCCGGAAGGTTCACTACCGCCCTTACATAAGCCCGCCATCGGTGCCTACCTGAACCAGATTAATCCAGTCTCTATAATCATACCCCACTTCCCTCAAATGCATATTAATATTATCCTCCTATCTACGTCTTAGCCTCCCCAAATGTCTTTTTCCCTCCGGCCTCCCAACTAATACTCCATATGTATTTGTATTAATTGTAAACCTGGCTGAGTGGAAGAAAAAGCCTCTAGGCTTTAACTTTGTCAGATAAAATACAATTTATTATTATTATTATTATTATTATTATTATTATTATTAGTTGTAATTGTGTTCTAGTATAGTCCTGATCAGCTTACTTAATACCCTAAGGATGAAACTTAACCATTTTTCCCCCATTACTACATATGTTAATGGATTATAGTGATTTTCTAATCTGAAGGTTGGATTTTCTTTTGCCAACTTCGTTTCGAATTTCGATACTGAGAAATTCTGCAACTGGTAGTGATTTTCTAACTGTTATGTTGGCAGCAGAACAGCTATTGTCGGTAGTGAACATTCTGAAAATTCAAATTGTTCTAGATTTCTGAGCCGATTACTGGAATCTAGTGAAATTTGAACATACTATTAATTAATATCAGTATTATATTAGTACATAATAGTTATGTTTTGCGTTGCGTTGTGGTTACAATTCAAGATTATAGTCAGGTAAGTGTAAATAAATATAACATACTTGGGTGTGATACATGCACTTGGGTGATCGATAGAAAATGCGCACGGAGAGAGAAATTATAACTAGAATAGCAAAATTATTAGGAGTAAGTAGGCCTAAGTATTCTTAAGTATACATTTCAAAGCGGCATTGGGTTTTCGGAGTTTGTACTAATCATTTCACGTGATCAAATGAAATACGTTTTTAGGTTAGGTCTCGTGAATCGTAAACTGTTTAGTCAAAGCAATGAATTTCATGTTGTCAGACAAAATACATTTTAATATTAGATCTTATTAATCTACTAATTTCCAACATAATGTGCGAGAGGTCCAGGTGGAAAATATAGACCTACTCTTTCATAAATAATTGAACCATTTAGAAAACGCCTCCGAACTTAAAGATGAGATGTAGTAAATAAATAAGACATCGTTATTGTTAATATTATTATTATTATTATTATTATTATTATTATTATTATTATTATTATTGTTGTTGTTGTTGTTTTACGTGGCATTATGATTTTTTTCTTCTTTGGTGATATCTGTTATTAGTTGGCAACACTGAAAAGACTGCCAAATTAGCCTTTTAGGAACTGCTCTTACGTGATCCTCACAATACCAACATTGAAGTATACCATGTTATTTATGTGTTTGTTTATTTATTTTATTTTTTAACACTCTTATCTAACACAACACAAATTCCACAATTTGGGACATCTGGCCGAAATCTACGGCTGACCACTAGGATCCAGTATACAAAGCAGAGGTTAAATTAAAAATACAATATGATTGCGGAGAGAATACGGAACAATAATAAATTTAAAAATAAAGTACAATTTGATTTCGGAGAAACATGAGATGAAAATACATTGAAGAGTAATGAAATGAAGTAAGAAAAATTACATAGTATTATACAAGTGATTGTGTAAAATGGATAATGAATCTCTCAATACCATTAGACAAATTTTGTTAATGTCTTCATTAGAAAATTTAAGAGAAAGGAGAATGGTTTTGGTTGACTTAAATGAAGTTCCCCTAGCGCCAAAAAGAAGTCCTTTCACTTCCCATGTATTAATATTCATTGTTCATGAATTATTTTACCTGATGTAGTTTCTATAAATGAGTCTTTGTTAATTTGCATGGCATTATGATTTTTTCTCCTTTGGTGATCTCTGGTATTAGTTGGCAACACTGAAGAGACTGCCAAATTAACCTTTTAGGAACTGCTCTTACGTGATCCTCACTATACCAACATTGAAGTATACCATGTTATTTATTTGTTTGTTTATTTTTTGATTTTCCAACACTCTTATCTAAATAATTATTCATAAATAATTATTTTACCTGCTGTAGTTTCTATAAATGAGTCTTTGTTAATTTGCATGACATTATGATTTTTTCTTCTTTGGTGATATCTGGTATTAGTTGGCAACACTGAAGAGACTGCCAAATTAACCTTTTAGGAACTGCTCTTACGTGATCCTCACTATACCAACATTGAAGTATACCATGTTATTTATTTGTTTGTTTATTTATTTGATTTTCCAACACTCTTATCTAAATAATTATTCATAAATAATTATTTTACCTGCTGTAGTTTCTATAAATGAGTCTTTGTTAATTTGCATGACATTATGATTTTTTTCTTCTTTGGTGATATCTGGTATTAGTTGGCAACACTGAAGAGACTGCCAAATTAGCCTTTTAGGAACTCTCTTACATGATCCTCACTATACCAACATTGAAGTATACCATGTTATTCATTTGTTTGTTTATTTATTTGATTTTCCAACACTCTTATCTAAATAATTATTCATAAATAATTATTTTACCTGCTGTAGTTTCTATAAATGAGTCTTTGTTAATTTGCATGGCATTATGATTTTTCTCCTTTGGTGATATCTGGTATTAGTTGGCAACACTGAAGAGACTGCCATATTAGCGTTTTAGGAACTGCTCTTACGTGATCATCACTATACCAACATTGAAGTATACCATGTTATTTATTTATTTGTTTGTTTATTTATTTGATTTTCCAACACTCTTATCTAAATAATTATTCATAAATAATTATTTTACCTGCTGTAGTTTCTATAAATGAGTCTTTGTTAATTTGCATGGCATTATGATTTTTCTCTCTTTGGTGATATCTGGTATTAGTTGGCAACACTGAAGAGACTGCCATATTAGCCTTTTAGGAACTGCTCTTACGTGATCATCACTATACCAACATTGAAGTATACCATGTTATTTATTTGTTTGTTTATTTATTTGATTTTCCAACACTCTTATCTAAATAATTATTCATAAATAATTATTTTACCTGCTGTAGTTTCTATAAATGAGTCTTTGTTAATTTACATTTTCACTTACTGAGTTCCAGTTGAAATTCTGACTATTATCAGCTTACAGTCTCATAGGTACAAGTACATAGAAAATATTCTTGCACTCTGAACTTAATAGACCATCTTTCAGCTTGTAAACTGTATTCAAACTGAACATAGACTCTTCTCTTACAACTTTTACTTGTCTCCACTCTAAACACCCTTATTGAAAGGGGTAGTCTGTGGGGTGGCTGCCTCAACATCACCATAGATACTTGGGAGAGAGAGAGATGGCAAGTTATCTCTTTTCCTTCCAAATAAAAAAAAGCCAACTTAAATTTCTTGCACAATAGAAGGAACTGACATGGAAGAGTGCAATGACAGGCGAAGGATGGGAAAATTCTGAATGTGAAGACAGTGAAGAAGTCGCTGACCAGCCGAGACTCTCGCGTGGCAGCATTGCAAATACAAAGAATGCAAAACATCAGCATGCTTGAGAAAATCTTAAAAACTTAAAAATTTGGCGGTATTTTAGTCAATCTAGAGAATCTGTCCCTTAAGGTATACATCGATTCTTAGGGTAAAAATCCACATTTTTCCTTAATGTACTCCAAATTTTGGTGACATAATTCTCGGGAGTAAACTAAGCAATTTAGGCCTATATAATTCAAACTTGAAAATCGAATTTGGGGCCCAAAGAATTTTTTTTTTTTTTTTGAAAAAAATTAATACTATTTTGGACCGATCAAACTCCGTTAGACAATTACTTAGGTAAAACTCTTTCGTCAAAATGATCCCCTACATATTGAGAATGTACTAACAAATTATTTATTTATTTTGAACTATTCAAAAGATAGGCTGTGCCACATTATATAAACACTTTAGAAAAAAAAAGTATATTTTTGAGAAAAAATGATTATAGTCGATGGAAAATAATAATTTAAGTTTACAACATAGCCTTTAAACTTTAATTTGATACTTCAGTGATGTCTTTTGCCCAATTAGAAGTCTACGTTTTGTCCGTCGGTAGGATAATAAGTGCCGGAAAATGTGAACTAGGAGAAAACAGACACTGAAGATGGCTTAAAGTATGGAAAGTATAGTCTACTTATATTGTAAATGCCCAAATAATTATGAAATTATTGCGACTATTTCGTTCATATGATTTATATGACGTCATTCCATTTTTGCCAATTAATGAAATTTTGAATTTCAACCAATCACAGTCATACATCGCGATAATTTCTGCACCTCGATTTATCACCATCAATTTATCGCATGCTCGTTCTTTTGTTTAGTCAGTGTCGCCAACTGTTCCCACGTAAATCGATGAGTATGAATGCATTGTATTAAATAAAGTGCGAAATCTTACTTCCACATCTACAACTTCATCTTCTAATTCCATGGCCATTGTATATATAATTTATTTCAAGAAATAGTCTGCCCAGGCATCCTGGGTTGCCAAAAACACAGAATAACACACATATAAGAATAGTAATGATTACAGTAAGATAGATGAGCCAAATTTAAATGTGAACTAGGAGCTTAAGTTTAAGAAATAATAAATTTGTACATATATTTGTAACAATCACACACTAACGAATAGAAAAGGGGGTATTATGATATTCCGTATAAATGATTTTTCAGAATTGCCACAGACCCTTTAATGGTTGAAGTAATTATTTTTGGAATGATGTCATGGATTCCAAATGTTTTGATAGTGTTTACAGTTGATCGTGGGATGGTGCCCCTCGCTCCGATCATTAAACCATGTACTTCCCAGGTGCCTTCCATCTGATATTTTTCTCGAAAATACGGAATAGTAGGCTCATAAATTTGTTGTTTTTCTTTGTTGACCTCGGATGGTTGGGTCTGGCTCATCTCAAATCTAACAGTTGGGTCCAGTATAAAGCCTTTACTATTAGTCTTGTCTAGAGCCACGATGTCCGCTCTTCTAATTCCGCCGCCTTCAGACGCAACGCAGTGCACCTCTTCATGGACCTCGAAGGATTTGTTTCTAAGGGCTTGTGCTATTAGTTTTCGGATGTTATGATGGCGTGAATTTCTCAGGAGTTCTCCATGCTGACAGGATCCTAGGACGTGTGCTAAGGTTTCAATCTCGTTGCAGTATCTGCAACGGAATCTTCAAGGATCTCCATGAAGACTTCTCACTGGTGACACTCCTTCATAACAGTTGTTCATTTAATTAATGTATTAATCAGGTTATTTGTAATTATGCTATAAAATGTTAAATTAAATTATGATTT
This sequence comes from Periplaneta americana, assembly GCA_025594305.2. NCBI lineage: Eukaryota > Metazoa > Arthropoda > Insecta > Blattodea > Blattidae > Periplaneta > Periplaneta americana. The sequence continues at coordinate 358,587 of JAJSOF020000041.1, forward strand.
CCGCAGATAATGAAAATGCATTTCTGTTATAATAACAAGAGAAAAGCGTAGTACATCTAATTAACATTTTTAAACCTGTATTTCGCTTTTCTCAATTGGCATTACTGAATAACATTCACTTTCTTTATTGCATTAATCGTTATTCATCTATTTCGACTTCACAATGTCTGACTAGATTAAGTATTCATAAATATACAAATTATTAATATTTTGTGAGCGAATTTAGAGATATATTATTTACATTTTTATTTTATTCACGAAATAGTCCTAATAAATGTCACTCGAGGTCTGAGATTACTATAGGCAATGCGTACAAATGGTATATTTTTTAAAACTAGAAGAAATGAGCTTCTAGATGAGGCAAAGACATTATTTATTAAAATTGTGAAGAAATCTGACATTTCTACAATCGTTGTATACCTTAATAATAATAATAATCAGATAATCCCTGCGATCACCTTTCCCAAACTAGCAGTTACAGCGAAGGATTCTGTATTGAAGTGCTGGTTGGACTAGTCCATTACATGGGGATGGACGTTAAAATGCCATTTATTAATGTGTAAAGAACTATTAACAGTTAATGCAAAATAATGGATATTAATGACCAAAATGCGTAGAGAAATATAAAAGAAAATAAAAGCGAAATAATGGCCTAATGGGTTTTTGTAACCAAAAGTCAACAGAAAATAACCGCACAGAACAAAAATGCTTTTAAGACGAAAATATACAAAAGAAAAAAGTCCTAACGAACATGTGTTAAAATCCCATTTATCATAAAACATTTAAATACTAAAGCAGCTGTAGACCTGTTTCTGGCTTATCAGAAAGAAAAGATGAAATTTCAACACACTCCTAACCTACAAATCTCTGGTCTCTGAGCGCGTTCTTTTGTTTCCTGAGCCGATGGCCTCTCTTCTGCTGCTGACATCTCGTTGCTAACTGAACACGTTTATCGCGTCTCTGTCGACGTGTCCGCCACTGCTGCGAGCTAATGAATTTAGCGAAGAGAATCTTACGGCGCCCTGACAATCAATTAAGCGGGCCACTCGCCGCGCCTCTGACGCGCTCACTCAATTAACGGCTGTGTACAGGGTGTGCATGTTGCCATGGAGACGACGGGATAAATAAGATATTAAAGATGACTGCACCTTGGCTTCACATAACGTTCAGCTCTGCTTAGATAGACTACAGCAGGCACGTCAATTGATGCCCACAGGAGCAAGCGCGCGCTTTAGAGCCCAGGAGAGCCTGAGCCCTCTACAGCGGAAAGGAAAGAGACAGACGAAAGAGGTAGTATATGCCGCTTGGTCGAGCTATATACAGGGATGGCTAGCACTGATTCAATGGATAATGGTAATTTTTGATTTGCCTGAGAAGTATAAGTGCATTATAAGAATGTAAGTTTTAATTTTAATGCTCATTTTTCATAAGTTTGATTTTTTTATTCAAAAGAAATATTTTCTCAACTTTTCGTATAGAAAAGTGAACTTTTCAGGTATAGGCCTATTTATTTAGTAGCCTTACAGAATGTTTTCGTAATAGTAATATACGTTACAAGAGCGGTATGTTGACGTTTTCATGTTCGAGGAAAAGATTGAAAAAGCGAAACGTAGTTGAGATTTTTTAATTTCCGAGAACACGAAAACAAACATCCCGCTCGTGTATCGTACATTATTTTGTGCGAAGATCGTTTATTACATACCTGAAAGACGAATTTCTAATTAGTTGCAATGAAATCTCCATGTTGGTTTCTGTTTAATGACGGCAACTTCGGAACACCAAAGTATCTTTCTTCAACATTGTTGCTATAAAATGTTTTCTGTGTTTACTATACTCCAGCAGGCCGTGATATACGTCTGTCTTTTTTTTTCCCCAGTCTATAAATGTGAACTTAAAACAAACGGTAAGGTTATGTAATGATTTATTTTTCATTTTAATATTTTAACAATATTATTTATATAACATATTGCAGTAATAGCATCGCCATCTGGAATCTTGTTGATTTTTCCACGGCTTCCTTAATGTTACTTGTATCAGGAATGCAATAAGTTTCGTGGAGTAGTAGACTTTACTTAATTTTTGCAAATATTTAAAAGCAATAATTAACATTGCAATTTAGGTGAAATTGCAGTGGTAAGTTTCCAATTTATAATTATTACTATGTTAAACATATCTAAAAATAATATGTTAAAAGCCTAAAACAGTAAAATGAATGTCGCGCTTAAGCGGTAAGAAGAGGGAAATTGTTACGTGTGTTACGTTGGGAATACTGAATGGGTATTTCACACATACCGCGTATTGGTTCTGTGCGGAAAACAAGCAAATACGCACGATCTCGCACAAATGTAATATACCATATATACGTATTACTGAAGATAGTGTATTGAAAATTTTGAAAATATTCGCATGGAAATTGTTTGTAAGGAAATGAATTAACAAAGCAACTACTGTTACGTCATAAGCAAAAGATACATTCCCATGTGTTATAAAAATGTCAGCTCTATAGCTTCAGCACATTTCGAGAAAATAATTTAATATTCTAATGATAGGAAGTTGCTCACAAATATCACCTTAAAAGAATAATGCGATAAGAGTTTTGTTATGGAATATTAGTTACACTTAAAACAGATACAGTACCTAGGTAACTTTGCTTTGTACTGTAATATTGTTTTGATTAGTTTATTGATTACTTTTATAATGTTAAAGGTACCACCAATATAAATTCCAACTTATCATGTCGTACGCAATCTCTTTCTTTGGAATATCACTTTCTTTATGAATGATGTGTTTATCCACTTAATACAGTATAAAATTATACTACTATGGAATTTAAGTGAATATTCCTTCTTAACTCTCTATTATGTTATTAAGATTTAAAACGCAAGTGCAATATTAAGAAATCAGTGTTAGTACCTTTGTTTTACAGACAATATAGATAATATTAAACAGAAAGAAGCCACATAAAAATAACGACATAAAATTTCAAGTTCCGTTTGAAGTTTGTGCACCACTGTTTTCTTAATCCAACAGGTTGCTTATTCATATACACAACCCTTCCTCTTTCCATACTTAGCGCTTGCTGCCCGCGCTCGACGTCAAAAAAAAATACGCTTGCTTTGACATCACTGGACTACAGGAAGATTTCCGTGCAGCCAACAGTGGCTGAGAGTCTTTAAAACTTTGAAAAGTGATGGTTTTCGCTTAGAATTTGACATTCGTTTAGGCATGTCTTATAGTGATGAAAGATGAGAGGAACAGAGAAAAATTAGTATTCCGTAGCATTTATTTATTTATTTATTTCAGGTAGAGATAAGTGCTGACGCTCTATCCACTAAGCCAGAGATTCCAACAACCGGTATCCAATAAAATTACAAAGTGAAAATTTGACGCGAACAAATTTTACAATTAGTATTAAATTAAGAAATTAATAAAATTAATACGAAAAATTTGAATAATTAAAGCTAGATAATTTATCCAGAGAAACAAAGAATATTTTATGATTTACTGAATTACAAATTAAATCAGTAAGAAAATTGTATAGATGAAATTACTGAATATTGAAATATTTTGTGATAGATTAAAGAAACTATTTACAAGTAATCAATTTGACGAAGTGCCTAGTAAGTTTTCGTTTGAATTCAATTTTATTTCGACAGTCCCTGATGCAGCAGGTGAAGCGAATTCCAGAGTCTTGGCAGGGCTATTGTGAAAGAAGATGAGTATGAGGAGGTGCGATGGGATGGTATTGTTAGTATTGTTTCATGACGAGAGCGTGTGTTCAGATTATGGTGGGAAGAAAGGTAAGTGAAGCGAGACGACAGGTACGAAGGAATAGAAGAGTTCAAGATTTCGAAGAGAAAGAGAAGTGAACAAATTTCTTTTTACTTATCTATTTTTAAGCCAACCTATTGCTTCCAGAGATGGGGTAATATGATCATATTTCATTGCTCCCGTCAAAACGTACACACAAACTTGAGCACGTTGAAGTTTCATTTTGTTGTCGCTGGAGAGGTCAGTCAGTAAAATGTCCGCATAGTCGAAATAGGGAAATGCAAGTGTCTGCACAAGGGACTTTTTTAAAGCAAGAGGAGATGAACATTTATCCTTTTAGCACATGGATAAAGAATATATTCTGCAGGTTTCGTGATTTAAAAATGTCCCAGTTGAAATTATTATCCATGTGAATGCCAAGATTTTTACTGAAGAACTGAAAGGGATATGCACTGTACTTACTTTAACAGGGAAATGTCGAGGTGTTTTACAGCGTCGGTTTGCCGTTTGTGTCCTAATATAATTGCTTGTGTCTTTCCAGGATTGATTTTAAGACGGAGTTTCTTTGTCCATGTCACAATCGAGTCAATGTCTTCGTTCAATTTATCTATAGCGTCATTTACTCGGTCTAAGCGGGAAGAGATGTAGCATTGAAGGTCGTCAGCATACATTTTGATAGTTACAATGCCTTACAAGAGATGTAATATCATTGACATATATTGTGAACAACAATGGTCCAGTACCGACCCCTGTGGTATACCTGATGTTATGTCAAGCCAGGAAGGAGCTTCGATTCCCGGATACAAACATTGTTGTCTTCCCCAGTAGGATTCGAACCAACTCACAGCAGTCTCTGACAAATACATATTTCTCAATTTATGGGTGAGCAGGTCAAAATTTACAGAGTTGAAAGCTTTGCTAAGGTCAAGAAGTGTTAGTATTGTTACTTTATTAGAGTCGATTGCTTCACGAATGTCTTCGGTCACTTTAAGTAGAGCAGTGCTTGTGTTGTGTCCAGCTCTGAAACCTGACTGATACTCGTCGAATAGTTTGTGTTCGTTCATGTAGTTAGTAATTTGTCTGTGTACGATTCTTTCCAGTGCTTTTGAAATGGCTGGCAGGATAAATTGGTCTATAGTCGTTCGGGTCGGTGGGAACTTTGACTTTTGAAGAGGAAGAACGAAAGCTTGCTTCCATATTTTAGGGAAAGTTGAAGTGATTAAGGAACTTTGAATATATGTGCAATCGTAGGTATTACTATCTCTTGTATTTTCTGTATAAGTATTATGCTAATGTTGTCCGGCCCAGTTTTGTCTTGATGCGTCGGATGGCTTTCATTACGTCAATGGGAGTGACGTCGGTAAAATGAATTTGTCTCGAGTTGGGGGAACTGAGTCAGGCAAAAATGTCTTGTTTCGTTGTGTCGTTCAAGCTCGGGTCCTTTACAAAGTGTTCGTTCAATCGGTCAAGTGGGATGGGAATGTCTGCTTGTTCACTAGCCCTTCAAGTCCAATAACCTTCAGATTTTTCCATAATTCGGAAGGGGTTGTGTTGGGTTCTATAAGTTTGTAGGAGTATTTCAGTTTAGCGTTTCTTATTAGTTGATCGTTCTAAGGTGTTTATAGGAGTTAAAATATTCGTCGTTTTTGTTGCGGGTGTATTTTCTATAAGCTAAGTCGCGTTCGGACATCAGGCTACGTATTTCAGTCGTCATCCAAGGGGCTGGGTTTCTTCTGGTACGTTTGGTCTTTAATGGTGCGTGTTTGTCATAAAGTTGAAGTATTAACGTATTGAATAAGTCTACTTTCTCGTCTACAGTTCGTAATGTCCAGATCATGTGCCATGGAAGTTGTGCAGCGTCTTCTTTCAGTGCAATATCATCTATTCTTTTAATATCCCTGTAAGTAATTACTCTGGGAGCCGATTTAGGACACTGCAGATTAAATGATAGATAAATGATATCATGCCCTGATAGTCCTGGTGCAGGCAACTGTCCATGCGTCAGTATTTTGTCGGCATTGTTAGTAATTATCAAGTCCAGTAATTGTCTGTACCTTCCGTATGATGTGTGGGAGCTAGGGTAGGATTACCATATCAAGGCACTGAAAGAATGATTGAAGTCTTTTAGTCGTACTAGAGTGTGAGTCATTAAGTTTGAATTGAAGTCACCCATGATTATAACGTTCTCATATTGCGGCGTTACGTTTAGTAAGGCGGTTTCGAAATCATCTACGTCATATATTGGGGGTTTATATACGAACACACTAGACATTTTGTGAATAAGGTGCAAATTTCAATGAACATGAACTCGGGTTTAGTACTTTTGGAGAATTATGAATAATTTTAGGTCGCAAATCGGATCTAATATAACCAGCCACCCTCCGCCTCTCTTGCCCTCTCTGTCATTACGGCAAAGCGTATAGCCAGGAAGGTTTACGAGAGTGGAAGGAAGATTCTCCGGCATCGGGATTTTAACCCGTGTTTTCAGGTCTACGTGCTGACGCTCTATCCACTAAGCCAGTGTTCCGCAACCGGTGTGCCTCCACAAAGTGAAAGGTGTGACGCGAACTTTTACCTATTATTGTAAGAAATTAATAAAATTAATTAAAATTTATCTCTCTACTGACACAATTAGTCCAGTGACATCGAATACATTATGAAGAAGAAAATAAAGAGCAGTCAGAAGTTCTCACTTCAGATCGACGAGTCCACCGATATTAGCGGTCACACACAACTTCTTTCCTACATTCGGTACATTCATGGATATGTAATTGCATTTTTTTTTGTGCAAAGAAGTGCCCGACCGAGCAACCGGTGAAGAAATATTTCGCACAGCTAATGGATATGTGGCCCGTAATTAATTAAAAACGGAGGATTGCGTTAGCGTTTTACAGATGTAGCCGCTTCTATGAAAGGATTCGTGGCTAAAGTACGTGAAGTACAGGGACATCATTTTATTTTTACTTGCATTTTTATTGTACCTGCATTTCTCAATGTACTTCACTCCCATCCCTTCACTAATGTCCTTGCTCCCGTCAGACACACAAACTTACGGCCGCTGTTGCATTCGAAGTCTTCAAGCAGTGAAGTAAACACTGCAGTGTATAGTGTGTTTCATAAATTTGATTGCGTTTTGTATAGAAGAAAGAACCTATATTAATAATATCGTACTAAAATTATATTCAAGAAACGATAAATTCAATTTCAGAGAATATGTTTCAAAATATTTATAATAATATGCGTAAGAATTGAAGCCTGCATTGTAATGAACGGCAACCATTTTCAGCAACTTGTTTAAAAATTCAGATTAGCTTATTTTGAATTGAGGTGGCTAGAAGCAAAGGAATGCTAGTGACATTTGTAATAACATGAGTTAAGTGCATCCAGTGTAAGCTAAAGTATCTAAAATTTTAGTGGCAAAGGGATATTTTAATCGCATCACACATTAAAATTTAAATAAAAATTTCACCGATTTGAGATTTCCGTGCAGCCAACAGTGGCTGAGAGTCTTTAAAACTTTGAAAAGTGATGGTTTTCGCTTAGAATTTGACATTCGTTTAGGCATGTCTTATAGTGATGAAAGATGAGAGGAACAGAGAAAAATTCTCTCCGGCATCGGGATTTTAACCCGTGTTTTCAGGTCTACGTGCTGACGCTCTATCCACTAAGCCAGTGTTCCGCAACCGGTGTGCCTCCACAAAGTGAAAGGTGTGACGCGAACTTTTACCTATTATTGTAAGAAATTAATAAAATTAATTAAAATTTATCTCTCTACTGACACAAAAGCTTAAATATTTAAACCCCATTTTCTCAAAAGTAACTTAAGTGCACTTACAGCCCTTTACTTATGCCCCCCTCAATTTAAATGCACTCTTTATATTGTATGATAACATCAATAATTAATATGCTAAATAAAGTAGACATTACATAACGAACATAGCCGCCTGAAAAGTTGAGTTTTTGAAAAAAAAAACGTTACTACTCTACTGTATTTTGATAAATTCCGTAAAAGTGATGATCAAACTGAAAATCGTAATATTGTATTTCCCTACAACATACATGGATAAACTACTTTTCTCTCCTCCTATACCTAGTAAAATGATTTGTTTACATATTGCTCTAGTAACATCAAACTCCTGTAATGGAAGGGGGCAACAGTGTTTCTGATTAGCCAGGTTAATGTTAAAAATGTTGGTAAAAATAAAGTGATGTCCCTGTATATCCTGACATACGGAGCGACCATTGTCTCATTGACCGCGAAGCCATTGTTGCTAAATCTTTGCCATCTCCTCTGAAAATTGTAGTAGTAGTAGTAGTAGTATTTATTTATTTAACCTGGTAGAGATAAGGCCGTCAGGCCTTCTCTGCCCCTCTACCAGGAGATTCCAACTACAATATCAACAATAAAATTACAATTAGTATTAAATTTACAATTACAATTACAAATAATATTACAGTTAATATTAAATTTACAATTACAATAAAATCAAAGTACGAAAAGATTACCTGAATAATTAAAGCTAGATAATTTATCATAGAGAAACAAAGAATATTTTATATTTACTGAATTACAAATTAAATCTAGAATAACAAAATTGTATAATGATGAAATTACTGGATATTGAAATATTTTGTGATAGATTAAAGAAACTATTTACAAGTAATCAATTACTGACCAAGTGCCTAGTAAGTTTTCGTTTGAATTCAATTTTATTTCGACAGTCCCTGATGCTAGCAGGTAGCGAATTCCAGAGTCTTGGCAGGGCTATTGTGAAAGAAGATGAGTATGAGGAGGTGCGATGGGATGGTATTGTTAGTATTGTTTCATGACGAGAGCGTGTGTTCAGATTATGGTGGGAAGAAAGGTAAGTGAAGCGAGACGACAGGTACGAAGGAATAGAAGAGTTCAAGATTTCGAAGAGAAAGAGAAGTGAATGTAAATTTCTTTTCTTATCTAGTTTAAGCCAACCTATTGCTTCCAGGGATGGGGTAATATGATCATATTTACGAACATTGCTTACAAAACGTACACACAAATTATGAGCACGTTGAAGTTTCGTTTTGTTGTCGCTGGAGAGGTCAGTCAGTAAAATGTCCGCATAGTCGAAATAGGGAAATGCAAGTGTCTGCACAAGGGACTTTTTTAAGCAAGAGGGGAGATGAACATTTATCCTTTTTAGCACATGGATAATAGAATATACTTTTCTGCAGGTTTCTGTGATTGTGATGCAAGAAGTAGGAAAAGTTAATATGTTATTGTCATTTTCAACTAGGGCCTACATAATATATATGTGTGAACTGGGCTTCAGGACGTTAACTGGAATTAAAACATTGAAGAGGGAGAGAGTGAAATCCATCGATTAAGAAATTAGGCTTGCACTGTCAACGATTCTACCGCGGATCAGCCTCCTGTGTGCAGCTAAGCAGGCCCAAGTATCACATTGAAGGTGTGAGTAGAGTTATTTACTTTAGTATTACTAATAAAAATGTGTACTTTCTACAGTACTTTGTAATTGTATTGTTCGTATTATAGTTGGAATCTCCTGGTAGAGGGGCAGAGAAGGCCTGACGGCCTTATCTCTACCAGGTTAAATAAATAAATATTACTACTAATACTACAGTGAATTGAAGTTCATAAATCTATACTAATAGTAAATCTGTAGCCGAAATTTTTCTGGCAATTTTCGATTTTACAAAAATAATTGGTCCTAACATATATAATTAACCACCCAGAAACCGAAAATCGCTTTTTTGAAATTTTTGTTTGTATGTATGTCTGTCTGTCTGTCTATATGTTTGTTACCTTTTCACGCGATAATGGCTGAACGGATTTCGATGAAAATTGGAATATAAATTAAGTTCGTTGTAACTTAGATTTTAGGCTATATGGCATTCAAAATACGTTATTTAAAAGGGGGGTTATAAGGGGGCCTGAATTAAATAAATCGAAATATCTCGCTTATTATTGATTTTTGTGAAAAATGTTACATTACAAAAGTTACTTTAAAAATAATTTGCGATAAGTTTTATTCCTTGAAAAATTTTGATAGGACTGATATTTAATGAGATAAATGAGTTCTAAAATTAAAATAACTGCCATCTAAGTCCGTGTAATGAATAAAAAAATGACTTCGTCTATAAGGGGCCTTGGACAGCAACAATCGAAAGCTATGAAAGATAGCCTACAGAGAGTGTTTCTGTGTTTGTATGAAGTAATATCGGAAGCTAAATTAACCGAGTTGTATAATTAATTATTATTTCACCATTGAAAAGTGTAGTTTCTCTAGATGGATATAATGCTATAATGTTATTACAATAACTTCTGATATACAGTAATAATATAATATAATATAATATAATATAATATAATATAATTTAAGTTATTTGAAGGGTTCAGAACCATAGTGGGCCAAGCGCCATTTACTGAATATGTAGAAAACAAGGGTTAAAATTAAGTTATTACCATAATTCAATGGAAACCTATAAAAAGTAAAATAAAATATACACATTACATCTAAATTATGTCAATCTTCATTAAACTATGGTTGCATGTAATAAAAATTAAGAAACATGTTAAAGGAATTGTCATTGCACCAAACGAGTGTCTCTGGACCAAAATGATCGTATTTTAATTATTTGGATGCAATTTAAATTAAGTAACATATTAAACGATTTATCCTTCTATCAAACACGAATGTTCCCTGGATCAAATGTCCTATTTTAATTATGTAATTACTTTATATTTATTTCTAACGGGTGCAGCGGAGCGCACGGGTACGGCTAGTTGTTAATAAACGCAAGAGTCGATTTCTGTTTAATAATAATGATAATGACAATTATTATTAATAATAATAATAATAATAATAATAATAATAGTAAATTTGATTACATTACGTAATTATATCAAGAGAGTCACATCATATATTTTTGAGGGGATTAACATTTTAGTGTGCCGTGTTGAGTCTAGGCCTGTCTAGAGTGTGCCGTGAGTAAAAAAAGGTTGCGGAACACTATACTAAGCCACACCGGATTCCTATCTCGATGCCGAATCGAATCCTCCCAGTTTAAGTTCCACCTCTTGAGTTCCTTCTAGTGGTCTACCCTCATGCACTGCGCCATAGATGTATGTCCACACATGTGCAGAGGTGCACTCGTTATGAGTGACTAAGTGGCCGGGATCCGATGGAATAAGCGTCGTCTTAAATCACAAAGTGATTATTTTTCGCATATCGTATATTATTATGATGTACCGAAGTACATATGAAGAGTCCACTGCAAGAATGATGGATGTCACTTTCTTGTCGAAAATGAACCAAGACTGTCAATGCATGGGATGTACATGCAGAGTTGTATGGCATTAATACTGATAGTCATTGTCCAGTAATGATCGGAAAATCACAGTTAAGCCTTGAGCGCTAAGCATTTCAAACTTTCAATTGCTTCTCCTGAAAAATGTATTCCAAATGACATCCATCATTCTTGCAGTGGACTCTTCGTATGATATTTCCGTGCAGGTGCTCTGCGTCATCATATGATGAAGGATGATGGAACTTCGGTACGCTTCATCAGTGCACAATGAACTGAATAAAAAAAAAATGTAAATAATTTTTTATACCGTAAAAATATTTTTTCCATATAGCAGAAGGACAGTTTTTAAACCTACCAATTTTCATTATTGTACAAGGTAGTCTATATTTATTTATTTAACCTGACAGGATTAAGGCCATAAGGCCTTCTCTTCCATCCTACCAGATAGCACATATATATATATATATATATATATATATATATATATATATATATATATAATATACAAAAAAAGAAGTACAAACATTGATGAAAATAATACAAAATTAAATTAAATCCCTATAGAGGGGCAACAGAGTCAAAAGAACACTATACAGCTCTCATCGAGCTAATACAAGAAAAAAAAGAAAGAAAGAAAAGAAACAGACATATCAATGATGATAGTAATAATAATAATAATAATAATAATAATAATAATAATTTAATTACTTACTTACTTACAAATGGCTTTTAAGGAACCCGAAGGTTCATTGCCGCCCTCACATAAGCCCGCCAGCGGTCCCTATCCTGTGCAAGATTAATCCAGTCTCTATCATCATACCCCACCTCCCTCAAATCCATTTTAATATTATCCTCCCATCTACGTCTCGGCCTCCCTAAAGGTCTTTCTCCCTTCGGTCTCCCAACTAACACTCTATATGCATTTCTGGATTCCCCCATACGTGCTACATGCCCTGCCCATCTCAAACGTCTGGATTTAATGTTTCTAATTATGTCAGGTGAAGAATACAATGCGTGCAGTTCTGTGTTGTGTAACTTTCTCCATTCTCCTGTAACTTCATCCCGCTTAGCCCCAAATATTTTCCTAAGCACCTTATTCTCAAACACCCTGAACCTATGTTCCTCTCTCAGAGTGAGAGTCCAAGTTTCACAACCATACAGAAGAACCGGTAATATAACTGTTTTATAAATTCTAACTTTCAGATTTTTGGACAGCAGACTGGATGATAAGAGCTTCTCAACCGAATAATAACAGGCATTTCCGATATTTACTCTGCGTTTAATTTCCTCCCGAGTGTCATTTATATTTGTTACTGTTGCTCCAAGATATTTGAATTTTCGAAGGATAAATCTCCAATTTTTATATTTCCATTTCGTACAATATTCTGGTCACGAGACATAATCATATACTTTGTCTTTTCGGGATTTACTTCCAAACCGATCGCTCTACTTGCTTCAAGTAAAATTCCCGTGTTTTCCCTAATCGTTTGTGTATTTTCTCCTAACATATTCACGTCATCCGCATAGACAAGAAGCTGATGTAACCCGTACAATTCCAAAGCCTGTCTGTTATCCTGATAATAATAATAATAATAATAATAATAATAATAATAATAATAATAATAATAATAATAATAATAAGAACAACAATAAATATATCGCATATTAATTGCCGATTTTACAACAGCATATTCAGTAATGGAGAAAAAAAATGTTGAATGCTGTACCTTACCCCTTAATAGGAATAAATCAGGATCGATTAAGTGACAATTCTTGAGTGTTTTGATTTCAAGTAAGGTTTATTACTTATTTACTGAAAATATTAGTCCTATTCCATGGACATAATGCCTGCATAAATTAACTCTTAGTTATTGAATATGAACAAAATCCGACCAATAGTTTAGGAGAAATCGTTCACAGATAAGAGATTCGAAAAAGAAAGAACTTTTTGAGCATTAGAGATGCTGAACTGTAATCAGGAAGTGAAAGTTAATGTGCTCAGTTAATGTTTTCGTTCTCACAGAAAGTCGCCTTTAATATTATAGGCCTGCATTTAGATATGGGTCTTGATATTTGAATCGACAATAACTTTCAGCGATCTCATTCAAGTTCCGAGCGCTCTCTGTTAGTCTGGAACATTAAAGTAGCCAGTAACTTTGGTTTTATCGGCATTCACATCCCTCGTTCTCTATCTGCATTTGGAATAGCATAGTTCGTTACCGCGTTTAGTCGCTGGTCATATTACGAGTATAAAGTCTAAGGGCCATATTCATAGACATTCTTAGCGCGGGCTTCCGGTGGATGATCAGCGAACTAACGTTTTTCGTATTCATAAACCAGTGTTAGCATGATATGATTTGAATTCTGTACAAGTAACCAGTGGATAGCCGGGGCTAGCTTAGTACGCTCGTAGCGCGTGCTGCGAAATGTCTATGAATAACATCCTCAGTGTGTATCGGACGATGTTATTGCACTCCCTGGCAGAGACTGGCACTTCCATAGGACCCAGAGATAGTTAAATAACCATTAGTATGTAGTGAGTTGAAGGAAGTGAAAGTATCCAGACAAAACACCATATACAGAGTGTTTAAAAAATACGGGGCATAATTTCAGGTATGTATTTCCCACATGTAAACAATCAAAATAGTTCATTACAACATGTGTCCGGAAAGGCTTCGATTCCGAGTTATGGCCTTCACAACATTGAAATTCACCGGAACCTTTTTTCTTTCCGCAGGTCGTTGTCATTACAGAAGATGTTCAAAATGTCGACCTCCTGCTTGAATACAGATCTCACATCGATGTCTCATTGACCTGCGAACACGATCCCAAACTCCAGGAGTGTTGCGTATGTCCTTAGAACATGCCACAATTCGATTCCGAAGGGATTCCAAATCAGGCACCGGAGACGAATAAACCAATGATTTTAAATGGCCCCACAAGTAGAAATCGAGAGGGTTCAGATCAGGTGAGCGTGGAGACCAAGCAATTGGGCCACCTCTACCTATCCATCGATCAGGAAACCTTTGATCCAAGTACCGGCGAGCCGTACGACTGAAGTGTGCAGGAGCTCCATCATGCAAGAAATGAATGTGTTGACGATTGATCAGTGGAGTGTCTTCTAAAACATGAGGTATGGTGTTTTCCAGGAAGTTTGTGTACGCCTGCCCCGTAAGTCTGTTTACAAGTACATGAGGTCCAACTAATCGATCACCAATGATACCGGCCCACATGTTGAGGGAGAACCGCACCTGGTGATGAGATGGAATAGTTGCGCGTGGGTTTTCATATGCCCATACATGCTGATTGTGGAAATTTGTTATGCCATCTCGTGTGAACTGTGCTTCATCTGTAAATAATACTAAGGCAGGAAAGTTCGGATTTACACCACACTGCTGCAAGAACCACTGACAGAACCTAACTCGTGCAGGGTAATCTGCTGGTGACAGGGCCTGTACACGTTGCAAATGATAAGGATACAATTGATACTCTTTCAACAGTCTCCAGACAGTCGTATGAGGAACATTGACTTGCAACGCTACCCTTCGTGTGCTGATAGAAGAAGTCATGTTCACAGCCTCCAGAATCTCCTCCTGTACTTCTGGAGTTGTAGATCTTGCTCGTCCCCTTCCCAAACCAGGAGAGTTAAATTTTCCATACTCGCACAGACGGTAATGGAGACGTACAAATTAATGTCTTCCGATCTGGACATTGTCGCTGTGGGTACCTCTCCTGGTACAAACGACGAGCCAGCGCAGCATTGCCGTCCGCCTTACCGTACATGAAGTGTATCTCTGCCAGCTCTTGATTTGAATAAATGTCGCACAGTCTAACGCCTACACAACACTGAATGTAACCTTCGCCTCGGAATGAACTGTCAGAGTGCCCTCTTAATATCTCCTTTGACGGCAACGACCTTCGGAAAGAAAAACGTTCCGGTGAATTTCAATGTTGTGAAGGCCATAACTCGGAAATAAAGCATTTCCGGACACATGTTGTAATGAACTATTTTGATTATCTACATGTGGGAAATACATACCTGAAATTATGCCCCGTATTTTTTAAACATTCTGTATATCTGAGCTTTGGCAGAATTTGTATAGGGTCTCAGGTGTGAAACGTCGATAGATCTATCTGTATATCTATGTCTCTTCTGTATTTCTGTCTCCCTGTCTCTGTCTGTCTCTCTGTTTGTCTCCCTGCCTCTCTCTATTTGGCTGGTTGTCTATAGCTGTCCGTCCATTCTTCTAATCTGATCTATCGATCCATCTTAGACCCGTCTATATCCAACCGTCCATCCGTTTTTCTGTCTATCTCTTAAAAAGAATATTATTCCATCATATGACTTATTTGAATGTAAATCATACAGTTATAGATTTACATAATATTTATTATAAAAAATGTTAACGTTTTCACCACAATATGGTATCTTCAGACATAGATTAGAGGTATCTTATGAAAAACGAATTGCAATAAAAATGTAAAAAATATACATGTCAAAGTGTCTTAATGAATGTCAAGGTTAAAATGTTAAAAAAAGTGAAACGCTTACTACTCCATCTATAGTAGGTTTTGTAGAAGGTGGAGAAAGAAAAATAGGGGATCTTGCAAAAAGACAATTAAGCATACATATATAATCAAAATTTAATTATGCATATTTAATTGAAATAATGATGTGAAAATATGTTGAAGATTGTGTACGTAAATCCTACTGGTCCAATGGTTATATCTCAAAGTAAATACCGTAATAATAATAATAATAATAATAATAATAATAATAATAAAATTAATAATCTATACTAATAATAAATCTGTAGCCGAAATTTTTCTGGTAATTTTCGATTTTCCAAAAATAATTGGTCCTAACATATATAATTAACCACCCTGAAACCGAAAATCGCTTTTTTGAAATTGTTGTTTGTATGTCTGTCTGTCTGTCTGTTTGTTACCTTTTCACGCGATAATGGCTGAACGGATTTCGATGAAAATTGGAATATAAATTAAGTTCGTTGCAACTTAGGTTTTAGGCTATATGGCATTCAAAATACATTATTGAAAAGGAGGGTTATAAGGGGGCCTGAATTAAATAAATCGAAATATCTCCCTTATTATTGATTTTTGTGAAAAATGTTACATAACAAAAGTTTCTTTAAAAATAATTTGCTATACGTTTTATTCCTTGAAATATTTTGATAGGACTGATATTTAATGAGATAAATGAGTTTTAAAATTAAAATAACTGCAAGGCCGTGTAATGAATTAAAAAAATGACTTCGTCTATAAGGGGCCTTGGACACAACAATCGAAAGCTATGAAAGATAGCCTACAGATAATGTTTCTATGTTAGTATGAAGTAATATCGGAAGCTAAATTAACCGAGTTGTATAATTAATTATTATTTCACCATTGGAAAGTGTAGTTTCTCTAGATGGACATAATGCTATAATGTTATTACAGTAACTTCTGATATGCAGTAATAATATAATATAATATAATATAATATAATATAATATAATATAATATAATATAATTTAAGTTATTTGAAGGGTTCAGAACCATAGTGGGCCAAGCGTCATTTACTGAATACGTAGAAAACAAGGGTTAAAATTAAGTTATTACCATAATTCAATGGAAACCTATAACAAGTAAAATAAAATATACACATTAAATCTAAATGATGTCAATCTTCATTAAACTATGGTTGCATGTAATAAAAATTAAGAGACATGTTAAAGGAATTGTCATTGCACCAAATGAGTGTCTCTGGACCAAAATGATCGTATTTTAATTATTTGGATGCAATTTAAATTAAGTAACATATTAAACGATTTATCCTTCTATCAAACACGAATGTTCCCTGGATCAAATGTCCTATTTTAATTATGTAATTACTTTATATTTATTTCTAACGGGTGCAGCGGAGCGCACGGGTACGGGTAGTAATAATAATAATAATAATAATAATAATAATAATAATAATAATTTATTTATACTGCCAGAGTTAAGGCCATAGGCCCTTCTCTTACACTCTAGCAGGTAACAAAATATACAAAGAGTGAAAATTTAACAAAACGTTAAAGAACAGGATATTAACATATTACAAAAAAATAACATAACAAAGTCGACACTAAACAAAATGAAAATAATACCATAATAGAAAAAAAAAGTAAAATACAGATCTAAAGATTGCAATATAATAAAAGCAACTCAGTTTGTACACATAGTTAACAGGGGAAGAACCACCGGCGTAGCTCTGTCTGCTAAGGCGCTTGCCAGCCGATGCGGAGTTGCGTTCGGGCGTGGGTTCGATTCCCATTTGGGCTGATTACCTGGTTTTTTTCCGAGGTTTTTCTCAACCATAAGGCAAATGTTGGGTAATCTATGGTGAATCCTCGGCCTCATCTCGCCAAATATCATCTCGCTATCACCAATTTCTTCGACGATAAATAACCTTGTAGTTGATACAGCGTCGTTAAATAACCAAGTAAAAAAAAACAGGGTAAAAACGTAAGGAAGGATACAACAGATGGATTGTAATAAAATAATAAAAAATACGAAATTTACATAGAATCAACAATAAAAAGGGTACGATAAAGAGTCATTGGCGATCAAGAGAACAAAAGGGGGGCGGAAAGAATAAAAATAAACATATATTTTAAAAAAACTATCGCAGAGAAAAGAGCTTATAAGTGAAAGGAATCTCAATTGAAAAAGCGTAACTTTAGTTTATTTTTGAATCTAGATAATGTCCGACAGTCTCTGGCATATGGAACGGTCAAACAAAATGTACTGATGTTTTTTTATAAACAAGGAGTGCAGTTATGAAATAGTATTTAAATATAAATTAAATATGCATATTTTTACAAAAACATGACGAGACAAAATAACAATTAATATTTGAAAAACATCTGTATAGACTGTAATGTAATGCAATCTAATGTAATTTTTCATTGCATTCACATTACCGATACAGTGTATTCACAAGTTTTTCAAATATTAATTGTTATTTTGTCTCGTCATGTTTTTTTTTGTAAAAATATGCATATTTAATTTATATTTAAATACTATTTCATAACTACACTCCTTGTTCATAAAAAAAACATTACATTTTGTTCAATTGCTGGGTAGCCTATTCACTTTGAAATATAATTACTGGACCAGTACCATTTACATACACAATCTTCAACATATTTTGACATCGTTATTTCAATTAAATATGCATAATTAAATTTTGAATGTACACGTAAGCTTAAGTGTTTCACAATTTTAACATTTTAACCTTGACATTCATTAACTACACTTTGACATGTGTCTTTTTTTACATTTTTATTGCAATTCTTTTTTCATAAGATATCTCTAATCTACTGTATATTTGAAAATGCCATATTGTATGGTGAAAACGTTAACATTGTTAATAATGTGACAGCGACGTGAGATTCGAACTCACGACCAGCAGAAGGAAGTGCAAGGTCGGCCGGCGCGGAGGTTGCGCGCGCATCTGCTTCCTGTGGCATGTACTATGGCGGAGAGAAGAGACGGGAAAGGGCGACGCGGCGAGGGGAGGTTGCGCGCGCATCTTCTGCTTGCCTAGACAGGCCGAGAAGTCCGTCGAAGTGGAAAAATCGCGAATTCGAACTGTGGTTATAAAAGAAGAAACGCGAGTGAACTCGGACAGTGATTCATCCATTCAGTCAGTAAGCCAGTGTTGTTACAATCAGTGAACAGAGCAAGCCAGCCAGTTTTGTGTACCGGAGTTCGACTTGAGTGTGCGTCCGCAACTGTGTCAGCATCCGAAGGCCTGAGTTCGAGTGCAGTGGACCGCAGTTGGAGGGACCCGAGTTCGAGTGCAGTGGACCGCAGTTGGAGGGACCTGAGTTCGAGTACAGTGGACTGTCTCTGAAGGTCTGTGGTTCGAGATACTGTGAACTTGAGTGACTGAGCTAGAACTGTGAAATCAGAACTGACAGTTCTGATTTGTAAATAGTGCTTTGTGAACATTAGTTAAAATTCAGTACATTGTTGTTCTCAATATTCCAAGTAAATTGTCATTGTCGTCTGTTGAGTGCAATAACGAATACTGTGTTGATGTGTGGAGAGCAAATCCCATTGTTGACGGGAGTGAAGTCAAATTGTAGAGAGTGAAGAGTTATTGTTGAGATAATAAAATTACATTGTTGAGTTGAAATAAATTTACAGTATAAAATATTATGTAAATCTATAACTGAATGATTTACATTAAAAATAAGTCATATGATGGAATAATATTATTTTTAATTTGATATTTGATTTATTGGAATCCTGCAAAAATAATCTAAAAAAACCGTCTATCTCTGTCTACATCTGTATGTGTCTGTCTGTCTGTCTGTCTGTTTGAGTAACTACCCTTCTGTTTCTCTGTGTGTCTGGCTATCTACCTATCTTCCTGTCAAGCTGCCTGTCTATCTCTCTGGCTTTCTGCCGATCTATCTAGTTACTTACCATTCTGTTTGTCTGTCTACTCATCTATCTACCTGTCTTTATACCTGCCTACGTGCAACAGATTTCACGAAATTCTTGTTCTGTAGGATGACACAAGAAATCCTTCATTCATTCATTTAGTGTTCTGCTCAAGGGCAGGTCTTTCACTGCAAATCCAGCTTTCTCCAGTCTTTCCTACTTTCTACCTTCCCCTTTGTTTCCTCATATGATCCATGTATCTTAATGTCGTCTATTATCTGATATCTTCTTCTACCCCGAACTCTTCTCCCGTTCACAATTCCTTCCAGTGCATCCTTCAGTAGGCAGTTTCTTCTCAGCCAGTGACCCACCAATTCCTTTTCCTCTTTCTGATCAATTTCAGCATCATTCTTTCTTCACGCACTTTTTTCAATAATAATAATAATAATAATAATAATAATAATAATAATAATAATAATAATAATAATAATATTAAACTGCCCCCCATTGAGGGTAGCCCTTACGGACTCAGTATATCCTCAAAAAAATTATTATGCCTATGTAAACAATAGGTATTAAATTTTAAAAAAGGGAAACAAAGAAAAGCACGTGAAACATTACAATTGCTATTAATGTGGCACCATGTGATTAATTAGGATTTGGCAGGATTTTTTAACACAATTATCACAATATCATCCCTCAAAGATGTTGGCAGAACAAATTTCCGTCGAAATTCTACGAAAAAAAGCTGGTATAGTCCCTCGAGCACCTATGAGCAAGCCGAATACCTCAACGTGAATTAAGGCATATTTCAGCTTGAAATAGTTGACTGTAGGCTCATAGATCGACTTCTTCTCAAGGTGGACCTCGGCTGACTGACGACATCCTACTTCAAAACGTATCGTGGGGTCTACAATGATGCCCTGTTTAGTGTCAGCATTGTACGCTAAAATATCTACTCGTCTCGTTGACCCATTTTCAGCTAGACAGGAGATTTCTTCTTCTACTATCCAGCCCTTAGTTCTTAATGCGGCAGCAATTTTGGATCTTACAAGATGATGTCTAGAGTTCAAGAGCAATCCCTGTTCACAGAATCCCAAGACGTGTGCTAAAGTTTCAATCTCCGGGCAGCGATGTCTGCACCGGGTACCGTCGAGAGATCTGCCGGGAACGAAACGAACAGCTGCTAAATTTGCTGTCATTTTCAGGCTAGATATCCATTCACTACTCGAAAGTCCTTTCTTGTTTGCAATCCAACTGTTGGCGGCTGTTACTTCTCTATACAGCTACGTTTCTTATTTTGTCTGTCAATTTCACACGCTCCATTCTTCTCCATATCAACATTTCAAATGCTTCTATTCGCTTCTCTTCACTTCGTCGTAATGTCCATATTTCTGCCCCCATACAATGCCACACTCCTTACGAAGGACTTCACTAGTCTCTTCTTTAGTTCTTTTTCCAGAGATCCTCAGAAGATGCTCCTTTTTCTATTCAAAGCTTCCTTGGCCATTGCTGTTCTCCTTTTGCCTTCCTGGCAGCAGCTTATGTTACTGCTTATAGTATACCTCAAGTATTTGAAGCTCTCCACATGCTCTACTGCCTCATTTAGAATTCGTAAGTTTATCTTCTGTATTTTTCTTCCTATGACCATGCCCCTTCGTCTTTACAGCCCACAGCTGTCATTGAGCTCCAGTAGCATATAGGCTATTTTAATATACGTAATTTATGCTCGACCATGCCGAAATGTACTAATTATACATCTGGTAGCAGTCCTTTAATGCATGTCATTAAAATACACCTACTCATTAAAGTACAGGTGTTCAGCCAATGATAACTCAGCTTACATGTGTTCAGCCAATGACAAGTCAGCTTTGTACCGTTATAAAACCGCAAGTATCGATTATTCTCGGATATGCAATCGAAAGAGAATTAGCGAAAAGTCACGGAGGCTGGAAATCCAATACTGTCGCAGAAGGTTATGTTCTGTTACTATAATAATTAGCGTTAATTGTAAATAATATTCAAATAAATTCAATTTGTCATCTCGTTTTTAATGTCGAATTCAATAATCAAGGTTATAATATTATAATATTAGCAAGTTTAACGGGGCTACGTCAAGGTCAATGACATTATTGTTCCTCGGAAAAAATCAATACTTTCGCGTCTGCGCACATCTCACAATTCACGACCTAGAACGAGGTCACATCCGATCTTGTCAGATACAAATAAAATGTATACATCTGAATACCGGTAATTTCAAGTTAGAAATATGGTCGAGCATAAAAAGTCGTATGAAACTCGCCTATAATGGTAATTAAGAAGCTCGTATGAAAATTATGAAACTCGCTTGCGCTCGTTTCATAAATATCCATACTCGATTCTTAATTACTATCATTATAGGCTCGTTGCATAATGTACTATTCCTCTTCTGCTAACAACGCTATATCATCAGCAAATCGTATGCACTTTATTCTTCTTTCTACTGTCACGTTTTCCAAACAAATCCTTATGAGTCTAAATTTTCTGGTTGGAATAGCAATCATAATCAGTCTGTAAAATGATTTCATTGAAGTTCCAGACAGCCCTCTGAAGATCACTGTTATTTATACTTATAATAATCTGATCGTCTGCAAACAGTAGGGTGTCCTGTATGTATTTTATCGACATTCTATATCCTCGACTTCCTGTCTCTATTTTCGATTTCGCACGTCTCTCTCCTAATCTGTTCTCGGATAAAGTGGCAATTGACGTGACGATCGAGGAATCTTGGGACTTGCTTGAAGGCTGTTTGCCTGCGTTCTCCCCAGCGTAACATCTGTGCTGAAAAGACTTTGACTTTATATAGGTGCAAGTGCACTTTAGAGACGTGGCCATATGACAGTGTGGCGGGATTTCATCGTATGAAATTGTCATTCTGCATGTACATGTCGGTACCAATCAAGGACTGTTTCGAAAAGAGTGTCTTCAATGTCAGCCAAGATTTTCGTCCTTTTCTTCCTCTTCTAGTTTTGAAATGTAGGTGTCACCACTTACCTGAGGAAGAGCATCATACGTCTTTTTTCTGTTTTTGTGAAATTCTCCTGTTGGGTTCCACAACAACTCCGTGAGCGGTAATTACAGAGTGATTGAAAATGTTGTCCTAAAACTGAAGGATTTTGCAGCGTGGTTGAAATATAGGAATTTCACAAGAACTCCTGGTCTAGGTCTAGGAAATAATCCCAAGTCAACATTAGTCCTTGAATGTCGGACTCTGCATGATGGATAGCATATCAATAAAGTAATAGTACTTTGTGCAATAATTTTTAAGTAGGGAAATATTATTATGAATTTGAAAAATGTATCAACTGACGACTATCACGTTACGTTTGTGTAAGAGAAACTACCCCTTTTGTAGGGGGTACATTTAGACAAAATTTAATAACTTCTTTATGTAACAGATCTTTATGAAACTTCATACACAAATTACAGGTAGCATATTACGTTTTATTTAAACTCTTATTACAGTTGCATACTATTTGTAACTTCTATACTAAGTTTAATAATAATCTGTTAGATAGAGAGATTATTAAATTCGATTTGTCTAAATGCAACCCATATAATGGGCAGTTTCTCTAATGCAAACAGAGTTTGTACACAAAAAATGTTGCCTGTAACTTCTGTAAAAAATTTTATAAGATCTGTTAGATAGGGTAGAATGTATTAAGTCTAAAACCTTCCCATATAATGGGGTATTTTCTCTGACATAAGCGTAATGCACAAAATAAATATGCTAGGTACCCGTAACTCCAGTACGAAATTTAATAAAAATCCGTTAGATAAAATAGACTTATTAACTTTGCCTAAATGATGCACCTCTGTAAAGGGGTAGTTTCTGTTACAAAAATGTAATGATAGTTTGTGCACAAAAAAATATATGCTACTTGTAACTCCTATACAAAATTCATGTAAATCTGTTAGATAGGAATTAAGTTACTTATTTTGTCTAATACCACTGCTTACAAAGGGTAGTAATCAGAGCTTATACATAAAAATTACATGCTACTTGTAAGTTCTCTACAAAGTTTCATAAAAATATGTTATATAGGAGAAAAGTTGTTAATTTTGTCCAGCTGGATTTGTGTTCTGATTCTTTGTGCTTTGCCAGCAATTTTAATTGAATAGGAAGTGGAATTCAGATGCCTGAACTTTGAAGTAAGCACCGCTTCAACGTTAAAATGGACACCGCTGGATTTTCCACAGAGTTCTTAATATAATTTATATTTTTGTGTATTATACAGGTATACACAAAGTAACCGTAACCTTATTACGAACTTTTAGAGGTGGCAGAGGTGAGAAATATGAACGATTTACGTGTAAGAAACAATGTACGGAAACATATTTTCTACTGCAATGACAAAAATTGCAGTACATTTAATTTAAAAATTGATCGAACATTGAGGATTACATAATAGAACTGTGTATATTTTGTTTGTAGTAACATAATAATATCACAGTCTAGTATATACAGTCACGAAGCTTGAGTTGTGAGGATACTAGGAACATTAGACTGTGCCGGTACTATTTCGCGTTGCCTGTGATGAGGCGATAGTAGCGATCCTTGTGATTAGCAACTGTCTATGGATGCATATTCCCTACGTATTGAGCTTCGTGACTGTATATACTAGACTGTGGTAATATGTATTCCTACGTCAATGATATATACACCGTGTTCCGCTTATAAGTATAACAAAAGAAATAGCTATAACTTCTGAATTAATACAAGTATATAGTTGAAACCAACTGCTACAAAGAATGAAAACTGGGAATTTTTGTTACCTTATGTTCCATAAACCTCAACATGGCTTCCATTGGTGGCACGGGAAATATCCAACCGGTATTCAACCTCGACCCAAGTGTTATGAAGCATCTGTGGTGTAACATTGTTGACAGCAGCATAAATTCTTTCTTGTAAGTCTGCCAAATCACGTACTGGCGTCCTGTAGACCTGGTCCTTAACAAACCCCCACAGGAAAAAATCAGGTGGTGTTAGATCTGGTGATCTGGCAGGCCATGTGATGTACGGTGATCCTCTTCCGATCCATCTTGCAGGGAATTGTTCGTCTAAGAATGTGCGAACCATGTTGGCAAAGTGTGGTGGAGCCCCATCTTGCTGGAAAATTGCTCCATGTGGGAGTTGTGGCACAGCATACAGTTGCAACATATCCAGGTACGTGTTTGCAGTGACTGTCTTTTCAGCAAAGAAATAGGGACCAATGATTCTGTCACGCATGATCCCACACCAAACATTCCATTTAGGGAATCCCGTTGGTGTTCAATTACGACACTTGGATTTTCCGACCCCCAGATGCGACAATTGTGTCGGTTTACTTTTCCACTGACGTGGAAGGTTGCCTCATCTGAGAAACAGACTCGAGTTAGAAATGTGTCGTCATCGTCCACTTTATCCAACATTGTTTCTGCAAAGCGTTTTCGTTCCAGTTTATCATTCGGCGTAATCATCTGATGAAGTTGCAGCTTGTACGCTCGCAAACGCAATCTTTTATGGAGCACTGTATGCACTGTTGTTGGTGGGATGTTCAACTGCACACTAGCCTGTCGAATGGATTTCCGCGGGCTTCTCTGAAATGCCTCGCGAATGCGTTCGACATTTTCGTCAGACACTTTACGCTTGGAATGTTTACCTGCATTAGTCAACAAACTTCCTGTTTCTCTGAGCTGCCTATCCCATTTCATTATTGAGACGTACGTCGGTACAGCTTCCCTCGGTCTAAGATTGTACTGACGGCGAAACAAGCGCTGTACACGAATTATGGATCTATGTTCTGCTAATGACAGCACACAAAAGGCTTTCTGCTGTGGCGTCCACATGCTGACTGACTAAAGATACGATACGAATTCTCTTATTTAATGATCTGCGCATGCGTGAGTCTTCTAAAAATAAGTAACAACAATGGATTAAAACTTCCCAATTTCCTCTTTACAATGGTACCAATCTTAACCCATTTGCATGCATTGTTATGAAATTATAACTATTTCTTTTATTATACTTATAAGCGGAACACGGTGTACATCATAATTATTAGTAACCAAGTAACAGATAACATTGTTTTGTTTTGTTTTGTAAATATAACGAGATATATATCCAGCAGATACTGAAGCAGTGGAATAATTCATGTCGAGGAATGGGAATTCCAGTTGCAAATGAGACAGTGCACTCGTTGCTGTTTGCAGACGATCAGGCGATAATTGCGCCATGTCGAGAAGATGCAAAATTTATGGTAAGGAAACTCCTTGAAGCATTTGAAGCAGGGGGACTGAAACTTAATAAGAGTAAAACCGAATACCTGGTGATAGGTGGAGATGGACGAAATACAAAGTTGCCCCAAGGCATAATTAAAATAGTGAAGGAGTTTAAATATTTGGGGTCGGTTTTGCATGAGACTGGAAATTGTGAAGTGGATATAGATTATAGGATAATGCAGGGTAGAGGAGCAATAAAGATGTTGAATGGAGTGCTATGGAGCAGGACAATATCAATGCAAACAAAAAAGAGAATTCTTGAGGTTATAGTGGAAAGTATATTGACATACGGGGCTGAAGGTTGGAGTCTATCGGAAGGCCAAAAATGTAAGATACAGGCAGTTGAAATGGACGGCATAAGGAGAGGTGCTAGAATATCCAGGCTGGTAAAGAGAAGAAACGAGGATGTTAGAAGGATAATGAACATGGAAGAATCGGTGATTGCAAGAATTGAGAATAGACAACTTCAGTGGTATGGTCATATAAGGAGGATGGATGAGGCGAGGTGGCCAAACGTGCTACTTCAGTGGTCTCCAGCTGATAGAAGGAAACGAGGAAGGCCTAGAAATTCATGGAGGGCTGGAATATTTAGGATGATGAATGATAGGGGACTAAACGAGCAGGATTGGAATGACAGACGCAGATGGAAAATGGGAATAAAGGGTAACCACTGAAACGTGGAGAGGCCCTCAAAAGCAAAAGCAAGCAAATATAACGAGGATCTTGCAGTTGAACACTGTCGTATTGTTCATCTCTGACTTGTGAATATGTTTTAATCATACGGTCTAGTCACCTCTGCATCCTCTGATAATTGGTGTCAGGTGTGCCATATCAAGACGACAAATAATCGGGCCCCTGTTCTTTGAAACAACGTTGAATGCTGAAGTCTACTAGTATACTGTCGACCAGTCCATAGCGTTACTGGAAGTGGATGAACGTGACTCTTGGATATAGCCAGACGGTGCTGTCTTCAACAGGTGCAGTCATGATGACACAGAGGACATTTTTGGCGACAGAATCATATCTGCAGGACTGTACCGTCCAAGATCTCCAGATCTAACGAGTCCAGATTACTTTTTGTAGGGACACTTAAAACAAATAGTGTGCAAATACAAGACAGACATCTTGGAAGAGATGATTATGAACGTCATTGCTGTCATTCAAGGTATAGACATAGGCATGCTCTATAAGCCTGCTAGGAACATGGTGTAACCTGTGGACAAATGCTCTAAAATGGAGGGACATCATTTCCAACACGCTGTAGCTATCTCTGGCTGGTTCTCTTTTAACACTCTGTATAAGAACACCGTTTAAAAGGTGATTTTTTTATGGTGTCCTTTATGCTTACTACCGAATCTTCACGTTTTATCATTTCACATAAAAGCACAAAGAAGATGCAGTTTTGGCATGTGAACCTGGTTCTCTCTCAACCTATTTGAAACATATTATTATTCTTCTTTCAATGTATGGTATGGAAAGGTCTCTTGAGAAAAGGAAAACAATATCTATCTCGAAAACAGTAAAGTTCGACTTGGAGTTCTGAAATTTCGTATGTTTGTAGACCTGCTGAAAGGCTTTCATTCTTTGATAACTACAAAAGCTATGAAAAATCACTGTTCAAAATTGAGGGAGGGATGTACTTTGATACCATATCTATTACTGTGTTAAAAAAATTATTATTCTAGTACATTATATTAACATCTTGAATTTACCTTGAATATGTGTATGATTTAGGTGTACCTATTAATTTAAGTAAAGCTAATAGAAGATTTGAAGTTTTTTCTCATGCTTTCAAAACATATGTTTTTCTTTAAAGCCTTTGAACTTCAATTATTTAAATTATCTCAGAATTTTATTATTATAGGGTGGATTAATTGAAGAATACATCTTTTTTAATCCATGTGTCTCCAATCTTTATTTTTGGTATAGTACCTTGCATTAGATTATTATCGATAAATGGAAACACCAGACATAATGTTCTTGCTAATCACAATCTTCAATTGAGACTAATGCATTATCTTCTCTCATTACTTAAAACAGTTTGCCCTGACTGTGACATAGCGTCCGAAATACAGTATGGTCGAAGAAAGCCACTTACTTGTTTGGATGGGATTATTTCAGTATGGAGGAAGGACTGTAAGTTTTTTCTTGAATTGTTGTTAAATCAACTAGCATTTCATCAACTAAATCTTTAGCAATTTTTGCTATGCGTCGTCTTGATTCTACAATCTTGAATACACTCTTTTAACAATTATTTTTAGTTGGTTGTTTTACGACGCTTTATCAACTGCTGTGGTTATCTAGCGTCTGAGTGAGATGAAGGTGATAATGCTAGGGAAATGAGTCCAGGGCACAGCGCTGAAAGGATCCAGCATTTTCTTTTAATGGGTTGAGGGAAAACCCTGGTAGAAACCTCAACCAGGTAACTTGTTGCAGCCAGGATTTGAACACGGGTCCGCTCGTTTTACGGTCAAGTATGCTAACCATTACTCCCCAGCGGTGGATTTTTATCATTTATATAATCACTCATGTACTGTTAAGTTATTTCAATAAATAATAAATAACGACTTAACTGTGTTAACATTGTAGGATTCAGAGGGTGATGCAAACAACATCGAAACTAGTAAATCAGGTAACATTATACCAAATATTTGTAATGTTAACACAGTGAAGTCGTTATTTATTTATGGAAATAACTCAGTAACATTTACTGCGTGTTCAGTTCAAAGTGTGTCATGGCTCGCTGTATGACGTCATGTGGCTAGCTGATGAACCTAGACAATTCAATCTTCCTACACTTCCGCAGAGGCGTATTACGTATGTGCCAGAGAAGTTGCCTAGCAAGTACGGCGTTCATTCTGGAGAGTACTTACCGATACGTATGCTAGCTCCAGTAGTGGCACGAATGTGAACTGTTTGGAAACACGTACTGAGATGAGTTTTTTTCTTACTGTCGGGATATGGGGAGAGGGTTAAGACGATTACTTACGTACAGTATTTGTTGACATTAACTTCGACGGTCAACATGGACACGGAGCATTTGATCTGTGTTCTGGAATGCTGCCGTACACAACCGATGATAACAAATACCCTGCGTACGACTTGCCTGAGCAAAACAGAGTTCGAAAGAGATTATGGTAGCACACAGACCTTACAGACCGCCATCTGTTGCTACGTCGTTCAAGTTATACCGTATACGTTCTCAAGTTCAGATTGAATAACGCCTTCATTAATAGGCAACTTCTCTGATATAAAAGCTGAAACTCGCTTCAAATCGCTGACTCACAAAAGTGACGTCATGACACACTTTGAAATGAACACCCAGTATATCAGTTTTTACTAGGTTCTGTGATGTTTGATGAGATTACGAATTGTACAGAAAACTCATTTTTAAGCTTTGCAGATGTTGCTGAGGCCAAATATGTAGGTTTGTTTCAAGCTTTTGTAGCATAATACCGCTACAATATCTTCGCTGGATACATTATCTTTGCGCATTAAGTATATTTTGGTGAGTTTTCTGCTTGATTTGCTTCCATAATTTCAATTTCTTAGTACTCCCACTTGATATTCCTCGTTATAACTTCTGTAAGTATAGTTGTATAAAATAAACCTTGCAGAAAGTTAGAATAGGGTATACAGAACAAGTAGTATTTTTCCCCCCAATCTAGTAACTTTTCTTTCAGAAGTTTGTAGGAACTTTTATCTTAGCTGACCACACTGGCGCTTAATGAACATAGTGCCTATGACTTGTAAACATGGCTCCTTATCAGCAGTTACGCATTGTAAAAGAGTGTAATTGTAGCATTAGGGAAGGAGTGTTTCTCTATGCGCCAGATCGTTGAGAGGATTAACTACAAACTCCGTAGTTAGCCAGGCTGGAAATGCAAGAATAAGAATTGGAACAGGACCAAAACGGTTTAGCACTCCAGCTCAAGACAGAGTTTTGAAGCATTTGTGCCTTTCTGATAACTGATCACGTTCAGCAGACCTAAAAACAATGTGGGAAGATCGGTCTGGTGTTCCTGGAGTGCTAGAACTGTGCGTCGGAGGTTTTGCGATGTTGGTTTAATGGCTTGCAGGCCAGTTAAAAAGCCATTACCGTGTACTGCAATAAAAAGAAGAGACTCCATTGGGCCAAAGACCGTGTAAAGTGGATAAAGGAGCAATGGGATTCGGTGATATTTTCCGATAAAATTTAGTTTACCCAGATCCGATGGCAAAGGGTAAGCAGCATTGAAACTTATCACTCAGACTGTCGTCAACATACCATGATATTTCTTGGAAGGCAAATCATTTCGGGTGTATAACAAGCTAGAGCAGCGATGGGCGTTTGGGTGCATTTCCCCTCCGTGCGCACGGGGAATTCCAAGTAGTGTGCCAGCAGCTATAACAAATCTTACACAGCTTTTAAATGAGCTAAATTCAGGACTTCAGGGAAAAGAAATTGTTAATACACATTTTGCAGATATAATTGCGGCTTTTAAGGAGAAATTGTTGTTATGGATACGTCAAATGCAAAAGGGCGAAATATGTCATTTCCCATCCTTATCTAAGCGCATAGAATTTTGAACAATGAAAATTTCGAAATGTACGCATGTATTCTATCCGGTCTAATAGAGGAATTTACATCAAGGTTCCACGATTTAGATTGCCTGGAAATGGATTTGCGTATTTTTGCTACATGTTGTGATTCCAACCTTAGGAAAATATTTGGGACTAAGAGGGATGAAGTTACAGGAGAATGGAGAAAGTTACACAACGCAGAGCTACACGCATTGTATTCTTCACCTGACATAATTAGGAACGTAAAATCCAGACGTTTACGATGGGCAGGACATGTAGCACTATGGGCGAATCCAGAAATGCATATAGAGTGTTAGTTGGGAGGCCGGAGGGAAAAAGACCTTTGGAGAGGCCGAGACGTAGGTGGGAAGATAATATTAAAATGGATTTGAGGGAGGTGGGATATGATGGTAGAGACTGGATTAATCTTGCTCAGGATAGGGACCAATGGCGGGCTTATGTGAGTGCGGCAATGAACCTCCGGGTTCCTTAAAAGCCAGTAAGTAAGTAAGTTAGTTAGTTCTGATTCCAACTGATTATTGATAACGTCCCCACTTCATTATAGTGTGAATTGATTGACCTGCGATGTGATCGAGAGATGCTAGCGAAATATGATTCAAGGTCAAGTCTTATGCAGTTTTATGACGGATTCCCAAGACGACGCTTTCCCAATCTGCATAAGCTGTGTGAGAAAGTTTTGTGTTTATTTGGTTCCACTTATAGATGTGAACAGTTATTGTTTATTACGAAAATAAACAAATCTCAAACAAGAAATGATGGGCTTTTAACAGCAGTTCTTCGAATAGCTTGTACTAATACAGTTTCTCTAAATCTTGAGAAATTGAGTAATATGAATTAATGTGCAACGTACATGTATTGTTTTGTGTTAAGGAAGTGTTTGATTACTTTGTGTTCTTATTTAGTTTGGCAGAATAACATTTTCTTTTGAAAAATACAGCGCGTACCGCAACTTGAATAAACCGGTTTTCGTGCACTCTATATGCACACTTCTCTCGTAGTACACCGTGCAAGCACAGGGTGCATAATTCTGCCCAACTCTGAGCTAGAGGATAGGAAGAATGAAGTGTTTAGTAGGGCAACCAGTGCAGTTGTTTATAACACAGGATGTCCTAGGAGGAGAGTTTATTATTCTGGGAGATCATAGTATCGGCCATTTTAATAAAAAAAACTCATATGATTGTGTGGTGTGTACCGAACGATTGTCGGAAGACAACTGTTTGAATGTAAAAGTTAATTTTTTTTTTTTTGTTTTGTCTTTTTCATGTAGCTTCTTGTTCAAGTGACAAAGATGTTACAACACATTATTAAAAATTCCACCGTCCATCTAAATAAATTTTTTAATTCGTTCCAGAAGATGACTTGGTTGTCGCTGACTAACATCGCGAAATTCTTTGACGGCTGCAAAAGAATCCATCACGTACAAGTACTACGTCTCGTGCATTAACT
Source organism: Periplaneta americana (assembly GCA_025594305.2). NCBI lineage: Eukaryota > Metazoa > Arthropoda > Insecta > Blattodea > Blattidae > Periplaneta > Periplaneta americana. Next base: position 390,432 of record JAJSOF020000041.1, read on the forward strand.
TTCCTTCTGTACACTTCACCTTTCATCCAACACTATAAACAAATTTTTAAGGGATTGAGGTCTGGGGATCTTGGTGGCTAGTACTGCCACTACCAATCCACCGACTAGGACACCATACGATCGCCTAAAATAACGGAGATTTCAGCTTGTCATCCACACATTGATAGAGAAACAAAGTTGGAAATTTGTGTCCAAAAATACCAGGTGGGTTTTAGTGTTTGAGAATCAATAAATATGCGGCTAATTAGAGATACAGTACATTGACACAGTTCTAGCTCAACAACCGTTTGGTATAGATCACATATTCATATGAACACTTTTGTTCAAAATTACATGTACTATGAATTTCCAGAATATTTACCTTTTCTCCTGAGACACCTATACAGTTGTTTTAGAAGTGAGTCTGGGACCTGTCCTTTAAAAGATGTTGCAGCATAAGCGTAAGTGCATCTTTCTTTGTCATACTTCTAAACATGTAAATAAATTGTCGATACTTGTATAAGCCCATTACATTATACAGGATGGAAAACCTGATCCAAAACATGCCAAGACGTATGAATGCAGTTATTCAAGCCAGAGAAGATAACACACGTTATTAAAACGTGTTTTTAATGTTTCAAGCATTGAAGAATTAATTCACATTTGAAACGAAAGTTGCCATTGATGGTTTACGTCTTTCGTGGCTTTTCTTCAGAAGGTTAAGTTTTTGTCTCTATTATTGTGATTTAATGTGTTGAATTAAAGAATATTTTTTATTTAAATGCGTCTTCTTTCATTTTAAAATAATTAACAACAACCACAAAGACAATAAATTGTGTATTTTATTATACAAAATATAAGCACATTTAAAAGTGTCGTTTTTTTGTCCCTGAGTGTGTGTTGTTTATTTATATGTGGACCACACAAATAGAACTTTTATACTGGCTCGGAAATAACCCAGTTTAAATCCAATAGAAAACTGTTTGTATATTATGGGATGCAAAATTTATTAAAACCAGAAAACAATAAGAGACTTGAAGAAGAGTTAAATCATATATGGAGCAACGAGCTGCTTGTGGTTAAGCGACAAACCCTACTATACATTCCACATCTGTGCAGAGCTGTAATAGATGTTCGTGGAGGTTGTAGCAAATAGTGAAATGTGTAGAAAGACTGAATAAGCGTTAGAATTTAATCTAAGCTGATTTAAATTTAATGCTTTTTAATTTTCTATGCTGTGTTACAAGTGAAACAATAAGACTTGATTGTCATTGTAATTTTGTGTAATTCATATAAATAATGAACAGGGAGTTTCCGGGCTAGTGTTACAAACTTTCAGGGATGATGGCGAAGGGCACATGTATCAATTTGAGATCAGGAACCATGGTCCGGAAATGACTGAGTCGAAAGTTATAAGCAAAAATAGTTGTGTGGAAATGGAATTGTAATTTGGCACTACGTGCCCTCCTTCCCTTAACCTTCGGAACAATCGTGGAAAAATGGTATGGGGCGGACGTCTCCTACGTGGGTACTTGTCCCGATACAATCTGTGAGCTTGTCTACTGTTCCCATTGGCTCATCCGTATTCGAAGATCAGGTCTGCATATTCCACTCTCGTGTACTCCTCCATTTCACTAGGACGGATCGACTGGACACTGCAACTTGTACACATACACTGCTGTCTACAGACGTGCATATCAGGACCCACCATGTCCGTTACACATTACGCTATCTGCATTGCTTTAGTGTAGTTTTCTGTCCCCACCCCTCAGACAGCACACTGAATGGAATACTGTAAGTAGACAACGTAAACAACGTCAGATGAATACAGTATGTGTAAGATGTACAGATAAATACTCATAAATAAGGTGTACAGAGGAATAAAATTATTTCATTTTCACACAATTATTTTTGCTTGTAACTTTCGACTCGGTCATTTCCGGACCAGGGTTCCTTATCTCAAATTGATACATGCGCCCTTCCCCATCATCCCTGAAAGTTTGTAACACTAGCTCGGAAACATTCTGTATATACTACTTCCATGGCTTTCTAAATCTGAGAAGGTTTCTGGCCTCACACAATACGCCTCCATCTAGGCCTATCTCCAGCTGCATCAGTGAATCCTCCAATAGTTGTTAAATCTTGATAAACTTGCTCTTTCCGCCTAAGTCTTGGTCTGCCGAGAGGTCGTTTGCCATTCGGTTCCAAATCCGAGGAAGTTCGTAGCAGTGAAGTTTGTTCACTACACCAGATATGGCTCGAAAACTTTGACCATCTGCTTTAGACTATAGCTGTGATATCAGGTTCATTAAAATACTTCTGATTTTATGATTTTTCTCTTCTGATTTTCAGTTGTTCATTTTCTGGTATGGAACCAAAAATTTTTCGCAGTATTTTATTTTCAGACGTATATAGAACTCTAGTGGCTTGTGCAGCAAATGCTGCAAACTAAGTTCATTAGACATTCAAATAAACATTTTTCAGATTTATTTTCAACGAAGAATACCAGACATTCGGAAAGTTATTTTCTTCCATAATAATGAAAGATACTCTCTCTAGAGCCAATATTGAAGAGGACACTCATATAAATATCTACACCACACCGCCATTAAGTATATGAAAAAGACCCAACCCCACTTGATTAATAACTATAAAAATATTTGATTTTTAATAATATTATTATCTTACGTAAGTTTTATAGCTTTCAGTAACATATAATATATATACTATATAGCCGCCACACAGTAAAATATAGAAATCAAAATCTAATTTAAGTTATTCTCTACATCTACTTTTATAACCCCAAAACGTTTCACTTTCATATCATCAATATAGCATTAATATGTATAATTAATAAAAAATAGTCACATCATGGCATTAACTACAATAATATTTCATTTCTAATGGTAATAATGTCATCAAACCACCTCAAGTTTTCTAGTTATTAATATCCAATACACAGCTGTACCCAGAAAATTACACACCACAGAATCGAACCTGTAAATTATTTTTATTAAGTTAAGTTTTTAATAACCAATTTAATTTGAGCTCTAAATATGCCAGCATTCTTGCAGATCATGGCCTTCGTGTAATATTGTTTACTGTAGTATGTGCTTTGTTTTATTCTGAAATGCAACAAGGCCGACTTCATGCTCGCTTCGCTGCTCCTTTACAAAAAAGCGAAGGGTATATCAAGTCGGCCGTGAATGCTATTAGCTAGTTCTCAAAACTGACGACAGATGGATTTTGGAAAATAGGAAAATTATGTTTAAAAATTGACATTTCACTGAAAACTACTATTTTCCCGAAAAACTTTGGGTTCTAAGCTTCAAAATGAGGGGTCAATTATTAAAATCCGTTCAGCCGTTTTCCCGTAATTTCCATTACCTGTTCAATATTTTATATATATATATATATATATATATATATATATATATATATTATAATGCTCATTTTGAGTGTATGTACAAATATTTAAACAATAACGTAAATCAGATTCGACGATGGTTTTACATCACCTTCATTTAGTAATTCTAGATAGTATTTCGGATTTATTAACTAAATCAGTCACTTCTGAAAGGACGTTATTCCATTTTGTTGCTAAAATCCATTGACGCTTTTGTATTCGGCTCACTTGAATACATACTTCTGTTAAGAAATGACATTATTCCATACATTGCAAGCAATGGAATTAAAGTAGTGAAAAATTGGCTTGACTCTAATCTCCTGTCCTTAAATACTAACAAAACTACCTATATTCCATTTTCTGTAACAACGAAAGGTTTACCTCCACGTGTGACACTTAGTAATACATAACATTTCATGTAATGAATTAACAAATAATTATTGTAATTGCCCACACCTAACACCTTCCACACAAGTTAAATATTTAGGAATTATTATAGGCCAGCATTTACGTTGGGATAAACAAATTGATTTCATGTGTACAAGGATGAGAAAGCAATTTATAAATTCAAAATATCTGCGAAATTTTATCACTAAGCAGGCATTGAGAATAATATATTTAGCTTTAGTAACAATCATTAATACAATATTGTATAATAAATTGGGGTGGAGTAGCATCATCTGTACTTAATCCATTAATTTTATTACACAGAAGATTAATAAAAATTTGTCTGACCAAAAATATAGATTACCCAACAAATTTAATTTATACAGATTTTAATGCATTGCCTATTGAAGAAATGTATAAATATAGTTTACTAACTTACTACCACAGAAATCAAATAAAACATAAATCTAATCGATATGAATATCGTACTCGAAGACAAAAGTCTTCTTTCCCATTAATTGAGCCTAAATGCCATACAAGTGCAGCTCTTAAACATGGTGCTAGTTTCGGGCCAGGACTTTATAATAAAATTACAAACCAATTTCCACATTTTAAATATTTTAAAATTGAAGCTTCTAAAAAAGAAATTTGTAAAATTATCCATGATATATAATATTAACAAATGTATTTTTTTACCTTTTATTTCTGTCGACTATATTCATGTTTTTATTGAATATCACTGGCTTCTGTCGGATTGTCAATTTATATTAAATGTGTATTTTTCTCTCTTTTTCTCTTTCTTCTTTATTCTTACTCTCGTGTTGTATTTATTGGTTTGTATTAAGTTACTTACTGTATTTAGTAAACTGTCCTTGTAAATTTTATATTATATTATTGGCTAAGACCACTCCGTACACGATCCCGGCTCTTACGGTAGTGGCTAGAAACATTTTTGTTTTATAAATGTAATTTGTACTCACTAGCTAGCTAGTTAAATAATTATACATCTTGATTACACAACTTCTAATATACAAAGGAAACAAAAGACAGATCCAAAACCTACATCAACACATAAACAAAATACACCCAAAGCTACACTGCGCATTAGAAATTGAAAACAACAAATCCATAAATTTTCTAGACATCACAGTAACAAAAGTAGACAACAAACACACATTCAAAATATACAGAAAGCCCACAACAACAAGAACAACAACACACATACACAACACATCCAACCACCCCACACAACACAAACAAGCTGCATTCCGAACAATGGTACACAGACTACTCAACATACCACAGAACCAACAGGATTACAACGAAGAGCTAAACACAATCTTTTTTTCTTTTTTAAATTTAGACCGGTCAGAAGCCGTTTACCAAAGTTATCTTTTTTTTTCTGTTTTCGTTTTTCACTTGTTTCCTTTGTTTTACTTACACTAATACAAACACAACACCCATGCCCGAGGCGGGACTCGAACCCACAACCCTTCGGACCGAGCGATAGAGATATGCCGTGCCCCTACCGCTTGAGCCATCCGGGCCGGCAATAAGAAAGACAAAAACACAATCATATACATAGCACAAGAAAACGGATACAACCCTAACATAATAGATAACATAATACGTAAGACAAAACAAATCCACAAAAAAACAGAAGAATACAACACAAACACAAGAACACAAAAAATACATCACACTAACATACGAAAACAAAAACACACATAAAGTGCAACCTCAGTCAAGAAATTAAGTTACAAGATCGCATACAGAACAAATAACACTCTACAAAAACATCTCAACACACAAACAACACAAACAAACAAATACAACCACACAGGCGTATACAAACTCAAATGTAACACCTGCAACAACTTCTATATTGGACAGACAGGCAGATCATTTCAAACACGTTACAAAGAACATATTACAGCCATAACAAAATTACAAAACACCTCCACATATGCAGAACACATCACAAATGCCAACCACACCTACAGAGACATCAACACAGACATGGAAATACTGCACATCCAACCAAAAAGCCAGAAACTCAACACACTAGAACAATATGAAATATACAGACACACGAAAACACATCCTAACGATATTCTCAACACACAACTCAATTTCAAAACACACACACTCTTTGACTCTACACTGCGAACGCACCCACACAGGAAACAAGAGGCGCCAAGACCAACAACGACCAGTTCTGAAGATGACCCAAAAGGTACGTTAAAATTTAACACAAGAAAGACTTATCATACATATTCCGAAATTAAATAATTAAATAAATAAATTCATTAAGATGTACTAAAGCTTCACAATATTTACAGCATTTTGAAAAGGTCGCTTGCCTGGAATAAAGTCATATTTATGGAGATCTGTTTGCTGCTGCAATTTCGAAACAGAGCCCTTTTAGAAGTGACGATACAGTTTTATTGCGGGGGACAATGGAAGGTTAAAAAAAACCATAGTCCAAAAAAAAATGCAAATTTGAGTTATTAAGCATGTGGTGAGCGTATTGTAGCGGCCATCTACTGAACTAGTTGTTAGTGGGGAAAAAAAATGCCATAGTCTGTGTTATAGGAGTGGACATTTTCAGTGGTTTTTATAAAACAACCATAGTCCAGAGACTTCTTGTGAAAACAGCCGTTGCCCAGGGCGATGGTAATATTTACAAATATTCCAGTCATATCATCTTGAAACATTTATCCATACAATTTAAAGGTATACATGCCTCAAACTAGGAAGCTGCCTGGAGAGGGGAAGTAGTAGAGCTAACGGAGGGGGCCCACCTAGGCTCCGATACCCAGGTATAGTCATATTATCTGAAAAGTTGACCGCTTGACAATGTATTCAAGATGTACCCTCCCTACGCAGCCTTCTCAACTGTTATTAGAACTGAGCTGTGCCGTGCCGTTCTAGTCCACAGTGCACAGCAATAGGCGGACAGTGGTAGGAGAGATGTGCTCTATGCGCCTGCGCGAACGAGCAGCTTGCTAGTTTGAGGCATCTGTATATGTACACCTTTACATACAAAAAATTTCGTTTTGCATAATTTTGCTCTGTAAAATTTTTATACAATTGAGAATGGTACCAGAAAGAGAATGAAGTGAAGAGATCCCTTGAAATTATATCTAAATTGTTTATAACAATTATTTTGTTTATAATTTTGACATACAACTTGAAACATGATAGCTCATGCAGTTTTTAAGATAGAGCCACATTTTTTTCACTGTTTTGTAGATGAAACTATTGTTTAGTGCCTGATACAGAGCTATTTTTTTTATTTTCATTTACATTAATTAAATATTACCATATATGTAACTTATACTAATATTTTATGTTGCATATATCATATAAAAATCCATAGATAATTATTAATTACATTAATGTTATTTTACTCATTGTCAGGCACTGGGGGACATTTCAAGCTTCAAAATGACACCAATATCTTCTTGGTATCACCATATTTGGCTGAGATATCATGTTTAAAAGAATTAAATATTCTAAAATTACTATTTACAGGAAATGAACCACAAACTTTCAGAGCCTAGAAGACTGCATCATCATATGTCACCCCTTAAGCAGCTTCATGTCGGTCCTGTTTCAGCTTCTTTCTGCCTCTCAAATACCTCCTCCTTGTTTTAACTTCAAGTGTTGAATGTTTTTTTTTGGCATGTTTGTCCTTATTTTCCATTGATGCAACAAATCCTGCGATGGTGTTTGTCCCAGGGTTTATGCTCATCCTCCTCAGAATTTTAATTTCTCCTATTGGACTCTTATTAAAATGACGTACAACATCACAAACATACAAATTTACAGTTTTATGACTAACAGTAAAAGATTATAAATTACTTCATTATGTAAAAACGTGTTTTCAATCTAATGATCATGCCTTGATATCTATGCATCTATTTTGGGGCTAGAAAGAAGTTTATTTTACAAGCAATGCTGGATCACTCCTAAAGTAATCCACAATATTTATTTAAAAATTACATTTTTAGCCTACAGCTTTGCTATTTTCATAGAATATAGATACATCCTTCAGGAACAATACGTCACTTTTCCACATAATCCTCCCACCTTTCAACTGCCTTGTGCCACCTTGGAATGAGGGCCTGTATACCTGCACTATAAAAGTCTGAACCAACAAGACAAATGTCGGGATGAACGCTAAAAGAAATGGGCCACGGACCTGCACTCATATCCCCATTAATGTCCCTAATTACTTTAAATTAATCAACTAATTAAATCTCTCCCCCTCTTCGTAATTGAGCCATCATATAGCCAAATGGCTTGTCTCAAAAGAGACGATTCAACAAGGCTCTGACAGCGCCACTAGCCAAATTGGAGTCTCTTATACATTAAATTGATCTCGCCTAAGGTATTCCGTGGTTTTCCTCAGGCGTAAGACAAATGAAGGATGAGCCCTATAAGAAATGGGCTCGATAAATATTCCACTCAAAGGTTTAAACGATGTATGCCCTAATTAAATATACGAGGTCACTCAATAAAAAGGACAGGAACTCTCAAATTGCAAATTAATTTCACGGCGCTTCTTCCGACGGCCTTCACGTGCTTTGTCATCGAATAACAGATGACCGTAACGGCAAACACCAGCCAACTCCTCCTCGCCCCGTTGATGATCAATTGATCAAAGCATTTTGGAAAATGGGACAACAGGCTTTTTCTGAAGCCCCGACCCCTTGCAGGACGCGGCATAAATTTAAATTTTCCTCCCAATTCTCCTTCGAAAGCTACTCTCTGGCGCCATCACGGAACGACTTAAATTAAATTTGAATGCAAGGGGAAGGATGCATCTAAAACCTCGATAAATTAAAGGTTTAGAATAAAAAATACATTTTAAAAAATATTGTGTATTACTTTTGGAGTGATCTTTAGAAGTGACCGTGGCTGATCAGAATTTTGGAAAATGGGACTTTTCATAAGGCATAAATTTTTATATCAAATTAAAGGGGAGAAAATTCTCTATTAAAATAGTTATATTCTGAAAATTCTAATTTTTCATCATTTTTTGCGTTTTGTGGGTGTACCTTAAACTGTAGTAGATTGGCAGTATTGCTTCTTATGTACGCGAAAAAAGTCACCTCAGAGAAAAATACTTTAGCATGTGAATTATATTCGTTTTGGAGTCGTCTTTAGGTGCAGAAGTAACCCCATAGAGGAAACGTAAGCGGCGAAAGAAGAAGATAAAGGATATAAAAAAGGAAAGAGGAGATTAAAGGAGAAGCACACTTCGGCCACTGCAATTTCAAAGTTAAGTAAATAAAATATATTTGTGATAATTTCAACTGCTTTTAAGTTTAAAAACCATATCTAATGATGAGAAATGTGAATTACAGATATGCCTTTTCAGAGAGAAATTTCTTGAAAGGCGCACACGCTGATGATACTCAGTATTTTCTAAGTGGTGAATTTTCATTCATAGCCACCTCTACCATGGCTACTTGTAACAGACTGCAGGCGACGTATTTTCGACACGCCACTGCAACCGTTGCTAGTGCTTCAACAAATTAGAACATGAACATAATTTATGCACAGCGATGGGAGACGCCGAGAAGTAATTGGTAAGGAAAAGTTGGAAGCTATAAAGTAATGGGCAAATGTAAGTGGAAGTGTTCGAAATAAGTGTGAGCTGCAGCACTCTGAGTATTTGTGTGGAGCAGAAGTGGGCACTACCCCCCCCCCTGACGCCCCCCATGAGATCCACCGCGTTTCATCTTACAACTCGATTTCTGCGTTCTCGGAGGTCTCTTGTAAGTCTTCCGATCTTAAATGTCATCCACATTCATTATTCTGTATGAGACTCCAGCGTCCCGCTATGAAACCTTCATGGTGCTTTCAGGAATAGCCTCCATGTTTTCGGTGGTTCATATAGTGGTCTGATTTCACTCCCATCGCAGGGCACTTGTTTTATTTTTAATATCTTGTATAGACTTAATATTCTTTTTGCTGTGTTTAGAACTCATTACGTTTTATAGATACAAATACTACTCCCTCTTACTTATCTGTCCGATTCCACAATCTTTCTCTGTAGCATAACTTAAATACTCGGTCACAATACGATAACACGCTAGAAATACCACTGCACACATCATCTCTTTATTCTTCATCTTTCACTGTTGCTACTTCTCGTCACTGGAATTCTCTGCCGCCTGAAGTCAAGGGCTGCCGAACTTTAATGTCCTTTAAATGTAAATTAGAAAAAAAAATCTTATGAGTTGCCAGACCTAACCCGTTGCAAATATTTAATGGAATGTGTTCCACTGTATTTATTTATTTATTTTTTTGTTTCTTATTTTTGTGTAATCATGTAAATCGTGTTTATTGATCACTTAACGGCAATATGCATTCCACTGTGTTGTTGTTTTTATTATTAATCTATTTTTTGTGTACATTTTATTCAATTGTCGGTTTCTGGTTTAATTATGTGAATCCTACTTAATTGTAATCTAATACTAATATGTATACTAATGTGTTTATTTTTATTTTTACTGTGTACATTTTTTATTGAATTATCGGCTTCTGTTTTTATGTCATTCGTATTTGATTCTAACAGCATTAATATGTATTCCACTATGTTTATTTTTATTTTATGAGGTAAATTTTTATGTAACTACCTCTTTTGATCCCATTATGTACCTAAATTGTATCAGTATCTAATTACTTAATTCCGATCCAGTTGTTTGTTCAACTATGTAAGCAAGTTTTAATCCTGGTTGAGTGTAAGAGAAGGCCTTACGGCCTTAACTCTGCCAGGTTAAATAAAGCCATTATTATTATTATTATTATTATTATTATTATTATTATTATTATTATTATATTGTTTTCTAAGGACCATATTCTCAATAGTTGTTTGAACTCTGTTTTAATTTAAACCAGAGTTTAAGCTAGAAAATAAATAATTGTCGCAAAAATGCACAAACGAAAAATTATATTTGTCCAAATAGCGAAAAGCTTGAGCAATATTATAAATAATTCTACAGAAAGACAAAATTAATAAAATATGCAGATACAAAAAGTTATGTAATTTGTTTCTTGGAGTTTGGGGACCAAGCCAAGAGATAGCTACTTCTCGTACTGGGTTTCGCCTGCGATCTCCTGCATGTTTTTTTTTTTTTTTTTACACAGAACCTGTTTCTACAAAAACGTTCGATACCACAACATTATGGAATCGTATTTAGGTACATTACGCACACCATACTCACGTCGAAATTCCCTTTGAACTCTTTCAACACTCTCAAATTTATCATACCAAAGAACACATTGTGCCCGCTGTTGATTTGTAGTAGCCATTTTAATCATCTACGAATTTCATTTGTTCTTTCAGATTATGCATTGTTGATTGTCATATATGGAAACTCCCATTATTTAATCGTAATATAACCAGCAAGAAATTTTTCATACTACCATAATAGCTTTATAATAATAAATTTATTTTATTTATTTATTTATTTAAATTTAAATATACAGAATAAAGAATATAATTACAAAACAAACAAGAGAAATAGAAATAAAATAATACAAGCAATATAAAAAAGATACAGTAGTATTAACAAAATTTGAGACCGAATGAGCAGCGCTCGTGCTCGGTCGCAGTTCAGATATAATATTAAAATAAAATAATAATAATAAAAATAATAAAAATAAATAAGTAAAATAAATAGGAATTAAAATATAATTACAGCGGCAATGGAATTATATAATATAATATTAACACTAGAGAAGAATAATATCACACGTGAAAAGTAGGACTAATATATATTTCAAAATTATAGAATACAAATATAATATAGGTTGATTAATTCATACACATAGGCTATAAATGTATTTAATCAAATTGAAGATATTAACACGTTTCTAATTTTCTTGTTAGTGGGTTACATGTTAGAAGTTCTGGGTGTAATTTAGTTAAAGCATTGTACAACCGAGGGCTAAAATTTATGCTATGCTTTAGACCAGCAGATGTGAGACATTTAGGTTCTACTAATGTTGAATTAATATTTCGTCTTGTGTCATAATTGTGTGTCTGTAATACAAACTTATTACGATTTTTATGATAAAATTTTAACAGCGTATACTTATAAATTTGTTCAATATTAAATACATTAAATTCAGAATAAATTAATTTAGTTGGATAATCGAAACGTTTCTTCAAACAAATTTTAATTATTCGTTTTTGTAGTAAATTTAACAGACTAAGATTAATTTTTGTACTTCCATCCCATTAAACATATACATCTTGATTACACAACTTTTAACACTGTATCACTTCTGAATATGTATGATAATACTTTCTTGTGTTAAATTCTAACTCTTTGACTCTACATTATACCACACGAACACACCCTCACAGGAAACAAAACAAGAGGCGCAGAGACCAACAACGACCAGTTCTGAGGAGACCCATAAATAGATCGAAACGTGTAAACAAGGTACGTTAGAATTTAACACAAAGCATTGTCATACATATTCCGAAATAAATTAAAATTATCCAAGGTGAAGCTCGCAAATTACCTAATTTTATTCGAATGCGCAGAACTAGCACGCATCAGTCACGTGAATGGAACGTGATGGGATTGGTATGTGTCAGACACTTAATTTAATTGGCTGCTGTCTTATAGCAAGGCATGTCTCAATTAAAGGACAGTGTTACCTGTCGCTGTGAATTGGAAAAATGAGGTGACCACGTGATTAAAATTGAAAATGTGTTCTCGCAAATCGATCGATGACGCAATAAAATTCTAGTGAGAAGTGACACAGGCCCCTATCCCGACGAAATGTAATACATTATTGCCTTCAGTGCAGACTTACACGGACCTACCTGCTCCCAGTAAGTACCTACTTTGTTTCGTCAAAACAGGTTTTTACTAATTTTCAAAATCATATACATCTTCAGGGGCTCTTTTACTATTCATTTTTCTATAATCAAGGGATATTATAATTTGTTTTGTTTAAAGAGATGTCATTTCTGTAAAGTTTGTTGATAATGGCAATTATTGGTTTTGAGTTGTAGGCAATTGTTTATCATAGTGTAACGTTTGGTCATTTTGTAATTATTCCACCAAATTGCAAAATCAAGTTCTGTGTTTTGCTGGGGAAATCAGCATGGCTGATGAAGATGGTGATTTCTAAACAAAATGAAACTGGTGCTACTGAACGACCCAGTCCCTAAACGACAGTCATCTGAGTGGAAATCGAAAAATTTGCAAAAGTTTGCTGACTTCCAAAGGCAGATTATTTTAAATTTATGTTTTATTTAACGACGCTCGCATTTGCAGAGGTTATATCAAAATCGCCGGATATTTGGAATTTTGTCAGTTTTTAATAGTAAATCTACTAACATTGATTTTATTTATTTTATTTTGAAGTTTTTTCGACTCTAGGGTCTCAACCAAAACAGAAGGTGTACTGTAACGAAATAATTTTAGAAACCCTCCGTCGCCTCTGGGATGAAGGAAACGTCAGAAAATGGGTAGAAAACAACTGGTTTCTCTATGCATGACAATGCACCTGCTCATCGCGCAATTATTTGAAATAAGGCACAACATAACTTTTGGATCACCCACCATCCAGATCCACCACCTGATTACTTTCTGTTTCCCCGTCTGAAAAGTCATCTGAAAGGACGGAGATTCAATGCTGAAGAGGTTATCGCAAACGCGACGAGAGCACTAAGAACAAATGGCTTCCAGGCCTGCTTCCAGGAACTCTAACGCGTTGGCAAAAGTGTGTTGTTGCGGAAGGCAACTATTTTGAAGGAAATGCTGTGCAGAATAGTGAAGTCCGTTGTTTCTGTCATGTCAAATTCCGGGAATTTTGAACCTAAACAATAACTATTCATTTTTTTAATCTATATTAATATTTAAAGAGTGTGTGTCATATTTATTTATTTTATTGTCTTTGATTCTTTTTGCAAAATGTTGTTCCTCTAAATCAGCAATAACGTTGGTCTACAGTGATTTTGCTACTGAACTAAGGCAACAACCCTAATTTGAGTTGTGCTGATTACAGATCTGAAGTCCGTTTTTTTTTCTATCACCTCACAATTTTAAAATAATAACATTTTTAATTTTTTCATTTTTAATACATTCAGATTCATTTTATTTATTTTATTTTGATTTTGCTACTAAACAAAAACAAGTGTACCAACCTTAATTTATGTCTGCTGATGACGGATCTGATGTCCGTTTTCTCTATTTCGTCACAATTTTGAAATAATAACATTTTAAATTTTTGATACCTACATCCAGATCCATGTTACTTATTTTATTGTGATTTTGCTACTGAAAAAAAACGAACAAGTGTACCAACCCTAATTTGAGTGTGCTGGGTACAGATCTGAAGTCCGTTTTTTTCTGTCATGTCAGAATTTTAAAACAACATTTTTAATACCTACATTCAGATCCATTTTATTTATTTTATTGTGATTTTTGCTAATGAAGAAAAACAAGTATACCAACCCTAATTTAAGTGTGGTGATTACAGATTTGAAGTCCGTTTTTTTTTTCTATCATGTCACAAAACCATAACATTTTTAATACCTACATTCAGATCCATTTTATTTATTTTATTGTGATTTTGCTAATGAAGAAAAACAAGTATACCAACCCTAATTTAAGTTTGCTGATTACAGATTTGAAGTCCTTTTTTTCTATCATGTCACAAAACAATAACATTTTTAATACCTACATTCAGATCCATTTTATTTATTGTATTGTGATTTTGCTACTGAACAAAAACAAGTGTACCAACCCTAATTTGAGTGTGCTGATTACAGATCTGAAGTCCGTTTTTTTCTATCATGTCACAATTTTAAAACAATAATATTTTTAATACCTATATCCAGATCCATTTTATTTATTTTATTGTGATATTTGCTACTGAACAAAAACAAGTATACTAACCCTAATTTAAGTGTGCTGATTACAGATCAGAAGTCCGTTTTTTCCTATCACGTCACAATTTTAAAATAACATTTTTAATTTTTAACTCAAGGCGCTCGTTGATGCATAGGAGATATTTCTTCCACCCCTTCTCATTAAACTTGTCCTCATGAAAAACTTTGTGCCGACTCTGAATCATGATGGTGAAGGCTTTAAATATCTGAAGGGGAAGTTTGGGAGGGTGAAAAATGATGCAAAACTAAAGGCAGGAATTTTCATTGGGCCAGAGATCCGACATCTGATGTGTGACACTAAGTTCTCTTGAACTCGAAGTTTGGGAAATATTTTTGTACTAGTGTCCACTAGGTTTTTAGGTTGTCGCATGTCCTTAAAAATGCATTATCTTCATTCACACATTCACTTTTTTGCATCAAATCTCTGCACTGTAAGTGACGAACATGGTGAGAGGTTCCATCGGGACATATCAACGATGGAATCCAGATACCAGGGTCAATATGGTACGAGCATGATGGTGATTTCTGCTGGTTTCTACAGCGATCAACCACATGCCAACATAGTTTTATTTTACGACGCCTTATCAACTTTGGTGGTTATCTACCGTCTCAATGAGATGAAGATTGTAAGTCAATCCAATAAGAGCAAATCTTGGGTAACTATCGGCGCTGGATCCTGGTCCCATTTCCCAGGCATTATCATCTTCATCTCATTCAGACGCTAGATAACCATATATATAAGGTAAGAAATGTACGACAATGTTATACTAAAGTACGACAATTTTCATGAGTTGTTACGACGGTTACGTTTCCTTTATCTGGCAACCCTGATATCAGTTAAAAATAATGTGAATTGTAACGCAAGGACTTCTTATATAAAGCGGTACAGTATTTTATTAAGTTATTGATAAAATGCAAACCACTTGCTATACAAGGATGAAATGTTGTACATGTGTTATTATTAACCAGATACACCAGTGGTAAAAGTTTTGTGAATTCAGCTTTGAAAACTTGGAAGTTAGTAATTTCAGCATAGTGTCTTCAGCGAACAGGGATTATAAAGAATGGGCACTTCGCGTCGGTACCTTTGATGTAGCCGGACTGATTTCAATGACCTTCAAGCCAGCTAAAGCGTGAGATTCTGCTTTCTCCCTAGAGTTGGCTCTGACATCACACCAGCTAGCAGTCGACACAGCGGAAATATAACACATATAATTAATACATCTAAGTACATTATGTACTCAAATAAAATAAATTGGATCCATAAAATAATAACTCCGTCATTAACTGTAATGTCTAGACTCTAGAGTTCCTTTATAATGAGAGTTGAGACGTTGACCCCAACAACAGTTAAAATATGTAATGATTTGATAGCGCTGAAAATGGAAAAACAAAAGTCTTACGAGAAGTAAAACGATATACCTATATTATTTTATACAGACGTGGACAGATTATTAACAAAATTGACGATTTTTATGATAATTCTGTTTACAAAATTTGACTTTTCAGTTTAGACTACAATTGACAATTTTGCATATTTCTATCATTACAGTAGACAGAAATATGCAAAATTTAAACTGTAGTTTAAATTGAAGAGCTTAATTTTGTAAAAATATGTAATAAAAATCTTCAATTTTGTAAATAATTTGTAAATTAGCAAAAATGTCAACTACAGTCTAAATTGAAGAGTCAAATTTTGTAAAACTGTAAAATCATAATCTTCAGTTTTGCTAATAATTTGGAAATATCCAAAATGCCAACTTTATTCCAAATTGAAGAATCGAATTTTGTAAAAATGTATAATAAAAACCTTCAGTTTTGCTAATGATTTGTAAATATGCAAAAATATCAAATGTAGTCCAAATTGAAGAGTCAAATTTTCTAAAAATATACAATACAAATCTTCAATTTTGCTAATAATTTGGAAATACACAAAAATGTTAACTGTAGTCTAAATTGAAGAACCATATTTTGTAAAAATATATAATAAAAATCTTCAATTTTGCTAATAATTTGTCCACGTCTGTAATATACAAATATTAAACGAATTCGATACTCAATTTTATAATGTATATAATTTTATAATATAATTTATTATATCTGAAATATAAAATATTATTATTACAACTAGTTTGTCACTGAGAAATAATGAAAAGCTGTTAACTTGAATTTATTTGAAGCAAAGCGTTACTGGATTATGCATTGAGGTAGGCGATGTTTGGATCCTGTGCCTCAACTCTATTCTCAATTATTATCTTAGCGTATGCTCGATTACACTAACCTCTAGCGCTTGAAAGTGGAACTAAACGCTGCGCACAGAGAAACAAAACACAGGAAAATTCGCTCAGTGTCCATTCTTTATAATCCCTATTCGCTGGTGTCCCCTTAATTTTATTTATAACTAATTATTCAATAAATAAAAACAAAGCTGTATTTGAAAATATAATAGATTTACGTGAATTGTATTTTATTTGTAACAAGTACCGCGAAGCGCACGAGAATGGCTGATTATGATATTATAATCTGAGACAGACTATTTATAAAACTTGCTTTCCTCTAATTTTGTGAACACTGTTTGAAGAGAGATCTTGCGGGTTTTCAGATACGACTAACTCAGCCACGAAATTGACGAGTTTTGTGATGTGCGAACGTTCTGAGTGTAGGTGACGAGAATGATGTGTTATTATTCATTGCCACATTACGTCAGACATAAATTGCCCTCGTGGGTACCTTTTCGGCACGAATAAATACCAGAGTACATTATAACAGCTCATGCACTGGCAAGTAGCAGGAAGGCAGAAACATTTCGTCGTGTTTCAGTCGGGTAAATTGTGTATATTATGACCTCACAGCGATGAAATGTCGTCTTCAAATCATTACAAGTCTTAATTTTGTCTTATTTTACTTTCATGGTAATCATAATGAAAATATAGGCCCATTTTCCTTTATGAAAGTCATTCTCGAAGAGAAATAAAATCCATGCATTTTGCTCATTATCTATTTATGAGAGAGAGGGAATCATTGACACAGAAAATGTCTTGATGTGCTTAATTTTTCTCCATTCAGTTGATTATGTCGATCCGTAACTGTAGTCAATTTTCTCATGAATAGGAGTCTTATGAATAGGAGTCTGCTTTGTCTTACAAAGAAAAGAAGTTAACATATTTGTGAAATCGAGCTCGAATTGTAGATAGATTAAACCACAGTTCATTCGTTCCAGTGAATTAAAACATACAGTTCATCGTTGTGCCATTATACTTACTTACTTACTGCCTTTTAAGGAACCCGGAGGTTCATTGCCGCCCTCACTTAAATCCGCCATCGGTCCCTATCCTGAGCAAGATTAATGCAGTCTCTATCATCATATCCCACTTCCCTCAAATCCATTTTAATATTATCCTACCATCTACGTCTTGGCATCCCCAAAGGTCTTTTTCCCTCCGACCTCCCAACTAACACTCTATATGCATTTCTGGATTCGCCCATACGTGCTACATGCCCTGCCCATCTCAAACGTCTGGATGTAGTGTTCCTAATTATGTCCGGTGAAGAATACAATGCGTGCAGTTCTGTGTTGTGTAACTTTCTCCATTCTCCTGTAACTTCATCCCTCTCAGCCCCAAATATTTTCCTAAGCATCTTATTCTTAAACACCCATAACCTATGTTCCTCTCTCAAAGTGAGAGTCCAAGTTTCACAACCATAAACAACAACCGGTAATATAGCTGTTTTATAAATTCTAACTTTCAGATTTTTTAACAGCAGACTGGATGATAAAAGCTTTTCAACCGAATACTAACAGGCATTTCCCGTATTTAATCTATGTTTAATTTCCTCCCGAGTATCATTTATATGTGTTACTGTTGCTCCCAGGTATTTGAACTTTTCCATCTCTTCAAAAGATAAATTCCCACTTTTTATAAAATTCCATTTCGTGCAATATTCTGGTCACGGGACATAATCATATACTTTGTGTTTTCGGGATTTACTTCCAAACCTATCTCTTTACTTGCTTCAAGTAAAAGTTCCGTGTTTTCCCTAATCGTTTGTGGATTTTCTCCTGACATATTCACGTCATCCACATAGACAAGAATCTGATGTAACCCGTTCAATTCCAAACCCTCTCTGTTATCCTGGGCTTTCCTAATGGCATACTCTAGAGCAAAGTTAAAAAGTCAAGGTGATTGTGCATCTCCTTGCTTTAGACCATAGTGAATTGAAAACGCATCTGACAGAAGTTGTGCCGTTATATGTAACTTAATATAAATACAGGTTTCCATGTTAGTACACTGTAATTAGTCACTTCCGAAGAAATGGAGAAAACAATATTACTCTATTTTGAAGTGACAGATGTAGGACCATGACAAAAACAAGGACCACGATGAGGAGCAAGATAAAGACGACAAGAATCACAACAAAGATATGCCATGATATGGATCACAATGATAACGACAAGGGTCACAACACAGACTACGACAAACATCACGATAAGGACCACGATAAGATCCATGATAAGACAACGACCACGATAAGGACCACGATAAAAACCACGACAAGAATCATAACATGAACTTCTACAAGGACCACAACATGACCATGTCGTAATCCTTATCGTGATACTTGCTGTCTTTATAGTGGTCGTTGTTGTGCTTCTGGTTTTTTAGTTGGTTATTTAACGACGCTGTATCAAGTACTAGGTTATTTAGCGTCGAGGAGATTGGTGATAGCGAGATGGTATTTGGCGAGATGAGGCCGAGTATTCGCCATAGATTACCTAGCATTCACCTTACGGTTGGGGAAAACGTCGGAAAAAAACCCAACCAGATAATCAGCCCAAGCGGGGATCGAACTCGCGCCCGAGCGCAGCTTCAGACCGGCAGGCAAGCGCCTTAACCGACTGAGCCACACTGGTGGTTGCTTTTCGCTGTCTTGCAAGCAAACAAATGGGCGGGGGGCAGATAAAAAAAGTTGTTCTTTTTTCTTCCACCATGTTAATAATGGCAAAACCAGTGCTTATAAAAGTTTTGGCCACTGGAGCGCAATTACGAGGGCTGTAAAAATACGTTTCCCTGAAGCTGTTTACATAAAGAATACATAATTCATGGAATGATTTTTTTGAACAGATACAGCAATTTGTTGAGCTATTTTTCAACATGTTCCCCACCGGAATTGAGACATTTGTCATAGCGTGGGATCAACTTTTGTATCCCTTTGTCGTACAAGTCTGCCGCCTGTGATCGGAACCAGTGTGTGACAGCCGTCTGCACCTCTCTGTCGACCCTGGGTAGCTCAGTCGGTAGAGCGTTGGCTAGCTTAGCCAAAGGTCCCGGGAGCTATACCCGGCTCCTAAACAATTTTTCCCTTGAAATTATTCAAGTCTGCTTCACAGGGAGCTTTACCTGAAGGTTAGATTTGCATTAAGTCACTGTAGGTACGTTAACAGAAAACCACAATTCAAATCACACAGAATTTGTGTGCAGTCAAAGTTGGGTTTCTGGAATATCAGCTCACTTGAAGTGTGTGGATATAAAGGGAAAAATTGAGACGGTGTGGGTGCAGTTCCTGGGTATCTCAATCGATAGATCGTTGACGCGCTCAGCCGAAGGTCCTGGGATCGATACCGGCCCTGGAACAATTTTTCCCTTGAATTTATTCAAGTTTGCTTCACAGGGAGCTGTACCTGAAAGCCAGATTTGTGTTCATAAATTGTTTTAGACATCACGCACAACACGGCTAGGGGTAGACACAATATTTTTCGTCGTTGAAATGCTCTAACTTGCAGCGCTTGTATTTTGATCGAGAACAGCTAGACATACATCGTGTCCGAAATGAAACCTACCGATAAAGAAATGAACTAACTAGATATCCGTAAAAGTTACATATGGCCAGCTTGCACTAAAATGTAGAGAAACTCAACACGTTTTTATGTTGCGAAATTGGCGAACCTGTTATCCCTATTGTTATGTATACACAGATTGTTTTCCAAAATGGCTCCATTCGCACCGCAAAAAAAAGTGCAGTGCTGTTATTGGTTAGCAGAGTTTAAGTTTCCGCTTACAATTCAGCAGAGATTTCGTGAAAAATACTGCCATGCAGCTCCTGATAGGCACACCATTGTTCAGTGGAACAAACATTTGCTAGAAAATGGTGACTTTCAGCGACATGGTGGCGGCAACGTTTCACGTGTGTGGCTATGTTAATCGCCACAATCGCAGGGTCTGGAGTTCTAAGAATTCTCGTGTTATTTTTGAACGTGAACGTAACTCTTCAAAGTTAAATGTTTGGTGTGGATTAACCAGTTCAGAAGTGATCGGATCTTTTTTTTCTTCATAGAGCACACAGTGAATGGTGCAGTATGTCTCGATATGCTTGAAAATTTTGCACTACCCCAGATTCCAGAGAGGTTCACCTTCCAGCAAGACGGAGCTCTCTCTCATGATTGGGGACCAGTCGTTGAAACTTCACACAATCATTTCCCAGGACGATGGATTGGTCGTGGTGGCCCTATTGTATGGCCCCCCACAATCTCCTGATGTTACACCATTGGACTTTCTTCTTTGGGGATTCGTGAAAGACCGTGTCTACAACACCAGAGTGGATAACCTTCAAGTGTTACGTCAAAGGATGATCGACACAGTAAGATCTGTAACTCCGCAGATGTTACACAATGCCTGGAGAGAGATTGAATACAGGTTAGATGTGTGTCGTGCTACTAGAGGGGGACAAGTTGAGATTTACTGATGATGACATAAACCTGTTGAGTTTATTAGTATTTTCCCCTAATTTGTTTTTGTGTGTCATAATGAAGGAATAAATTATTTAGTATCTTTATCGGTAGGTTTCATTTCGGACACGGTGTAGGTTCAGTGGACTGATTGGTATATTAATTATTCATAGGAGCGTCTGAGTACAGAAGCAAACATTTATAATGCGTTGATCTCTCGAGGATAATTCATGCCTCTTAGCTAGAGTGATGTGTTCATATGAATGTTTCGAATGCCTGAAAGGATTCGATACTCGGTTCTTCTTTTCCTACTTTTTAATTTCGAACTTTAATTTCAGGTGATTCTAGGATATTAGAATTAATACTAGTTTAAAATGGAAATACGCAATCCATCACAATGTCACATGAACCAGAATGTTCCACTACAGTAGCTGTAAAAGCTGGAATTCTACACCCGGTAACCATTGACAGTTTGAATATCTGAAGCTCGTAACAGCAAAAGTGAAATATAGCGAGAGAAGATTTAAATATAAGATATTCCAGCGAGCAAACTACGTCGATATTATCCACCTTCATACGGGTTGTTACCGATCTCGTATGTCTTAGACCAAGCGACGTGTCACAGTCTGAATCTTTGTTCTTGGCCTACCCATGTTTTGACATTCTCATGGTAGTATGACTAGACGTGAAATAAAATAAAATCAACTCTTCTTATAGTGAACATCTGCGGACCGGCATATTTCGTTCACTATATCCGAGGTTCACTGAAACCGAAGTGTCTGTTTTTATACTACTGACGTTGCTATACATACAGTATTAATGTCCACTTGGGACAGACCACGTTCAATATCAGTACTAATGTTCGCTGTATCTTCCAACTTCAACACTTTACGATTTGACATCCTGATGTTCACAGTTCGAAACTTGAATCTAATCTGGCCATTAGTAGGCACTGACGGATTTCGCACCTATTCCCAATAGAGGTATGCTACTGTGTACTCGGCCTTGGAATTTCCCAGGGTTCACTTTTACAAAGATGGGGGATGAAGGGTTGAGGACCATTATACTGTAATCCTTCTTGTATTTACCCTTTGGTCATCACTCTACTCCCTTTTATAAAAGAAAACACTTTCTCTTCCTATTCTTCTAATAACCTCTTTTAAAAAGTCAGAACTAATCGTTCCTTTATCCCTCGCTGCCTACACTATTCTCTTTAACATGTTTCAAGCTGTCCAGGAAGCTGAACAAATTCTTTGTCTTTCAGTGCACTTGAGGAGTAGAAGGTTTGAGATTTTGTTCTGAACATACTTTTGGAAGTTTATAGGAGAAAGAGTTTCCTAAATTACCAATTTGGCCATTTTATAATTACATTTTCTTGGGAAAGTTCTAGTTTTAGGTTCACTATAACCGAAGTGAGGATTCACTATAAACGGAAATATTGACATACTTTTAATGTATACGGGTCGGGACCAACGATTTAGGTTCACTATTACCGAATGTTCACTATAAACGAGTTCAATATATCCATAGTTGAATATACAGGGTGTTTCAAAAATACGGGGCATAATTTCAGGTATGTATTTCCCAGATGTAGACAATCAAAATAGTTCATTACAACATGTGTCCGGAAATGCTTTATTTCCGAGTTATGGCCTTCGCAACATTGAAATTCACCGGAACCATACCTCATGTTTTAGAAGACACTCCACTGATCAATCGTCAACACATTCACTTCTTGCATGATGGCGCTCCTGCACACTTCAGTCGTACGGCTCGCCGGTACTTGGATCGAAGGTTTCCTGATCGATCGATGGATAGGTAGAGGTGGCCCAATTGCTTGGTCTCCACGTTCACCTGATCTGAACCCTCTCGATTTCTACTTGTGCGGCCATTTAAAATCATTGGTTTATTCGTCTCCGGTACCTGATTTGGAATCCTTTCGGAATCGAATTGTGGCATGTTCTGAGGACATACGCAATACTCCTGGAGTTTGGGATCGTGTTCGCAGGTCAATGAGACATCGATGTGAGGTCTGTATCCAAGCAGGAGGTGGACATTTTGAACATCTTCTGTAATGACAACGACCTGCGGAAAGAAAAACGTTTGGGTGAATTTCAATGTTGTGAAGGCTATAACTCGGAAATGAAGCATTTCCGGACACATGTTGTAATGAACTATTTTGATTGTCTACATGCGGCAAATACATACCTGAAATTATGCCCCATATTTTTTAAACACTCTGTATATTGAAATAAATTAATAAATATTGTTAAAATTTTGCGCTGTCTGTTCTTTAAAGATGCGTTGCTTATTCCGAACGAAACAAAACAAAAATACATTCGTCTGAAGGATGAGGTATAACTTTCGTATTGAAAAACGATGTTACAGGAACTATAAAATAAAAAATGACTCGATAAAACAGTATCCGAGACTGAAATAAATGTAGAAAGGAGAAAGAAAATAAATAATTAACATAACAGATTGACAGCACGTGTTTAACATAAAATTATCATACGAAGACTAAAATTCGTAACATTCACGTGATGATGTCAGTGAGAGTTATACCTACTCTTGATTCCGCCTACAGAACCATTAAATACCTCCCACATGTCTCGACTGTTATTTCGGTTGCCTAAGCAAAAATAAACGACTTAAATCAGATATCCTATACCAGGTATACTCATTCCCTGACTCGCGATTACGTTCTGTAATCACAACCTTCGAATATAGAGCGTGCTGTTCCTCGTGCGAAGCTCGACGGATGACTGCGGAAGGCAGTTCAAGTACTTAGTAAAAACTACGAACATTACAGGACAATGACACAGTCAAAAGCTTCTGTAAGAAAATGATTATTCCGTATAGTGTGGGAGGAAGACTATTTTTGTTGTGCGTTCGGTGAAAGCATGGACTGTTTACTATATTGTAAGGTACTATCAGGAATACTACTGAGCAACATAAAACTACATTATAGGCTCTGCTACCCAGAACATGCCGAAGTGACAGAGAAGCTGTTTTCTGTAATATGTATTCATATACCAACGTTATTATTATTATTATTATTATTATTATTATTATTATTATTATTATTATTATTATTATTGTTTGATTTTATTCCAAAAGAAATACATGTTATAATAAAATAATTTTTTCAGGTGTGCAACGTGAACTACAGTTTCAAGAATTGAAAGCACTTCATGAAAGGTCAAACATTGTAAAAGTCGAACAATTAGTGCCTGAATAAAATATAATTAATTATATCTCCGTACTGGAACAGTTCAAATGTGAATTCACAGAACATAGATTTAGTGGTTTTAGATGTATGGAGAGTGATATTAATCTTTTTGTCAATCCTTTCATAGTAAATGTACAGTCCGTGAGACTGCAGTTCCAGGATGCGTTAATTGATTTGCAAAGTGACATAGAATTCAGAAATGCAGAAAATATGACTTGACAAGAATAGAAGTGTTAAAAAAATGAACAAAATGAAATATCCCGAGATGAGCTTATTCGCTGCCACTTTGTTAGCTACCTTCGCCTCGACATATGTGTGCGAACAATTATTTTCGAGAATGAAGGTACTAAATCCAAACATAGATCCCTATCAACAGATGAGCATCTTTTGAACCAGCTGCGCATTGCAGTAAATTCGTTGGAAATAGATTTCCGATTATTTGCAGAAAAGAATGCAGATGTTGAACAGACCGCAATGTATGGTGGAATATGAAAATAACACTACATATATGATAATATCATAACTTATTAAAGATAATAAAATAATAATGTAATAACTGAATATTACAGTGTATAGGCTACTCCTTCCTTTTTCAAATTCAGTTTATTATCCGTATTTGTTAGAGAATGAGAGCCATGACACGGGCGGTGCTACAAAGTAGTTGCGGAGCCCAGTCCGTACACTGCGTGCGTTATGCAGTGCAGCATCACCCGTGTATTCGGGGCTTTTACAATTTTGAGCATACCTGTCCTATACAAATGAGAGCTGGGATTCCAGGTCATACAGCGATTCCGATTGGCTATTACTGATTATAAACAAAGCCTCCTTATGTTGGGCGAAAGTGAACGTACGTACTGTAGAGTAGGAATACGCCATAATTATTTTTATATGGTAGGTCTACACTAGAGATGAACAACGATCGAGAAAGCAAGGCTAACAGCGCCTGCAAAGCCGAAAACCCTCACGACAATGTTCTATACGTTGCATCGTTGACGTAAAGACTGCTTGTGAGTGTTTCGAGACGTCGAGATTGATCACTCCCGATGTCCCGAACGTCAAGCAGCCTTGAATCGCCACAGTTATTTATATCTGACTAAACTTTTATCTACTTTGGCAACTGTCATATATGTATAAACAATCAAGTAGCCTATTTGAAACATCATCTCTACCTTTCAGTGTATAATAATCCGTTCCCGAGTCTTTATTTAATTACTAGGCCCTTATTAAAAGGCTAGGATTTTTTTTTTCATGTGTTGGAATCAAGTGTGCAATCTCAAGTAAAATGATATTAACGTTATGTTTTATGTTTCTTAGAAGTGCAAATTTATTTTAGAATTGTTTTCTTTTCTATTTATAGTCTATAACCATAGGTAATTATATGATAGAACCAGAACATTTTGGTAACTAAGCTACTGTTCTGTTTTGTTTTTTGTGTTAATTAAACATTTATAATGTTATTTATTTCAATGATGTATGTTATTCAAAGTTACGAAATCTTTCCACGCCGACCAAATGTTATTTCGAGAATGATGAGCGAGACTCGAAGCGCACGAGAATGACGAGACGAGACTCGAAAGACAAATGCAACGAACACAGCGAGCGAGAGCGGCAGTTAAAGCCTGTGTGATGAATCTTGTCTCACTGTGAAAAGAGAGAGCAAGGAGATATGTCTTACTTCGTCTGTATTGTTATGGCGATGGGGGAATGGAGCAATGCCGTTCATCCATCCAGTGGCGGAAGAGACTAGTTGATACATTCTGTAGCGCAAAATAAAATAACAAAATATCTCTTTTCGTACTGTGTAGTTCCGTCACTGAGCTTGTCTTTCAAGAAACTGAGTTCCGGTAGGCTGTACAATAACAAGGTTTTGAAAGGAATACTGAAAATTTACAACCCTCCTATAATCTCCACCCTCATTTGAAGGGACTTGGTTTTATTGCTACTGAGACAAGATAAACCAAAAGGAATATAGTTTTGTTCATTTCTAGTCTACACCTAATATTTAGAAAAACTGAAGTCTAGGCCTATATTTATAAATTAACTAGTGGCTTGTGCAGCAAATGCTGCAAACTAAGTTCATTAGACGTTCAAATAAACTTTTTTCAGATTTATTTTCAACGAAGAATATCAGACATTCGGAAAGTTATTTGCTTCCATAACAATGAAAGATACTCTCTCTCGAGCCAATACTGAAGAGAACCACGCATATAAATATCTACACCACACCGCCATTAAATATATGAAAAGACCCAGCCCCACTTGATTAATAATTATAAAAATATTTGATTTTTAATAATATTATTATCTTACGTAAGTTTTATAGCTTTCAGTAACATATACTATATAGCCGCCACTCAGTAAAATATAGAAATCAAAATCTAATTTAAGTTATTCTCTACATCTACTTATATAACCCCAAAACGTTTCACTTTCATATCATCAATATAGCATTAATATGTATAATTAATGAAAAATAGTCACATCATGGCATTAACTACAATAATATTTCATTTCTAGTGGTAATAATGTCATCAAACCACCTCAAGTTTTGTAGCTTTTAATATCCAATACATAGCTGTACCCAGAAAATTACACACCACAGAATCGAACCTGTAAATTATTTTTAGTAAGTTAAGTTTTTAATAACCAATTTAATTTGAGCTCTAAATATGTCAGCATTCTTGCAGATCATGGCCTTCATGTAATATTGTTTACTGTAGTATGTGTTTTGTTTTATTCTGAAATGCAACACGGCCGACTTGATGCTCGCTTCGCTTCTCCTTTGCAAAAAAGCGAAGGGTATATCAAGTCGGCCATGAATGCTAGTAGCTAGTTCTCAAAACTGACGACAGATGGATTTTGGAAAATAGGACAATTATGTTTAAAAACTGACATTTCACTGAAAACTACTATTTTTCCGAAAAACTTTGAGTTTCAAGCTTCAAAATAAGGGGTCATTTATTAAAATCCGTCCAGCCGTTTTCCCGTAATTTCCATTACCAGTTCAAATTATATATATAGATAGTGGCAAGTTTAATAAGCTTTGGTACAGCAGCTTGGAATAGCAATGCAAAATTAAAATAAAAATTGCAGTCAAGTGGATTTCAAGGTTAGCGCGATGCTTTAAATGAGGTGACATTAGAAATAACTCGATAAGGTAAAGATTGTGTTATAGAGTTTGAGAAAACTAAACAACTACAGTGGTTTTGACGTGTGATAGGGATGGACGCAAATATGTTGAGAGAGAAGTGTTAGAATGGATCCCAATAGGGAAAAAAAGAAGAAGCAGATCTAAGAAAACATGGCTGGGGGATGTTATTGGCATGAAACAAGCGAGAGGCTTACAGGATGGTGACTGGGGAGATAGAAAAGAACTGAGGAAGAAAATTTCAATTGTATACAAATTGAGCACAGGAAAATGTATTTACATTTAAAAGCTGATATGCTGTCTTCTTCTTGTGTTCGGTATTATATCTAATCTTGTTATTGTACAACGTCTTCTCAGAAAATCCATCTCGGTATTCAGAAACTCCTTCCGGTTCCTCTACTTTACCACCTACACTTCCGCTCCATATGCCACTACACCCTGAACCATAATTTTTTATATTCTCTTTTCATTTTCCCCCATATTCTTCCATAAAATAAAATTGAGGTGCCGTGTTAAATTCCTGCATTTTTTATCTTGCATATAATATCATAACTGCATCTTCATCGAAATGTTACTGCACTTTTGGTAGTAGATCTTTCGCTGGAGTCGTTCAAATGAAACATGGCCGTCCCTAATAGAAACAAGTTAAATTACTGCTTAATACTCCAGATCAGGTATGCTCATTCTCTGACTCCCGATTACGTTCTGTAATCGCAACCTTCGAATGTAGAGCGAGCTGTTCCTCGTTCGAAGCTCGACGGATGACTGCGGAAGGCAGTTCAAGTACTTAGTAAACGCACGAACAGTGCGGGACAATGACACAGTCAAAAGCTTCTGTAAGCAAACGATCATTCCGTACAGTGTGGGAGGAAGACTATTTTTGTTGTGAAAACGTAAAGTGTTTACTATGTTGTAAAGTATTGTCAGGAATACTACTGAGCAACATAAAACATACGCTCTGCCATCCAGAACATGCCGAAATGACAGGGAAGCTGTTTTCTGTAATATGTATTCATATATCAACTTTATTATTATTATTATTATTATTATTATTATTATTATTATTATTATTACTAGTACAATTATTGTTATTGTGGTGATTTTATTCCAACAAAAATACATGTTATGATAAAATAATTTTTCAGGGGTGCAACGTGCACTACAGTTTCAAGAATTGAAAGCACTTCATGAAAGGCCAAACATTGAAGACAGTCGAACAATTCAGAGTCTATGTTTAGGAGCAAGTTGTGTAGTGTGTTGGGAATTAGCTAAGGCACTAAAAATCCTTCACGGATGGTGAACTTGTAAAGAAATTAGTATTAGTAGTATTTATTTATTTAACCTGGTAGAGATAAGGCCGTCAGGCCTTCTCTGCCCCTCTACCAGGAGATTCCAACTACAATATCAACAATAAAATTACAATTAGTATTAAATTTACAATTACAATTACAAACAATATTACAATTAGTATTAAATTTACAATTACAATAAAATCAAAGTACGAAAAGATTACCTGAATAATTAAAGCTAGATAATTTATCATAGAGAAACAAAGAATATTTTATATTTACTGAATTACAAATTAAATCTAGAATAACAAAATTGTATAGTGATGAAATTACTGAATATTGAAATATTTTGTGATAGATTAAAGAAACTATTTACAAGTAATCAATTACTGACCAAGTGCCTAGTAAGTTTTCGTTTGAATTCAATTTTATTTCGACAGTCCCTGATGCTAGCAGGTAGCGAATTCCAGAGTCTTGGCAGGGCTATTGTGAAAGAAGATGAGTATGAGGAGGTGCGATGGGATGGTATTGTTAGTATTGTTTCATGACGAGAGCGTGTGTTCAGATTATGGTGGGAAGAAAGGTAAGTGAAGCGAGACGACAGGTACGAAGGAATAGAAGAGTTCAAGATTTCGAAGAGAAAGAGAAGTGAATGTAAATTTCTTTTCTTATCTAGTTTAAGCCAACCTATTGCTTCCAGGGATGGGGTAATATGATCATATTTACGAACATTGCTTACAAAACGTACACACAAATTATGAGCACGTTGAAGTTTCATTTTGTTGTCGCTGGAGAGGTCAGTCAGTAAAATGTCCGCATAGTCGAAATAGGGAAATGCAAGTGTCTGCACAAGGGACTTTTTAAGCAAGAGGGGAGATGAACATTTATCCTTTTTAGCACATGGATAATAGAATATACTTTTCTGCAGGTTTCTGTGATTTGCATGTCCCAGTTGAGATTATTATCCATGTGAATACCAAGATTTTTACTGAAGAACTGAAAGGGATATGCACTGTGCTTACTTTAACAGGGGAAATGTCGAGGTGTTTTACAGCGTCGGTTTGCCGTTTGTGTCCTAATATAATTGCTTGTGTCTTTCCAGGATTGATTTTAAGACGGAGTTTCTTTGTCCATGTCACAATCGAGTCAATGTCTTCGTTCAATTTATCTATAGCGTCATTTACTCGGTCTAAGCGGGAAGAGATGTAGCATTGAAGGTCGTCAGCATACAAGTGATAGTTACAATACCTTACAAGAGATGTAATATCATTGACATATATTGTGAACAACAATGGTCCGAGTACCGACCCCTGTGGTATACCTGATGTTATGTCAAGCCAGGAGGAGCTTCGATTCCCGGATACAACACATTGTTGTCTTTCCGTAAGTAGGATTCGAACCAACTCACAGCAGTCTCTGACAAATACATATTTCTCAATTTATGGGTGAGCAGGTCAAAATTTACAGAGTTGAAAGCTTTGCTAAGGTCAAGAAGTGTTAGTATTGTTACTTTATTAGAGTCGATTGCTTCACGAATGTCTTCGGTCACTTTAAGTAGAGCAGTGCTTGTGTTGTGTCCAGCTCTGAAACCTGACTGATACTCGTCGAATAGTTTGTGTTCGTTCATGTAGTTAGTAATTTGTCTGTGTACGATTCTTTCCAGTGCTTTTGAAATGGCTGGCAGGATACTGATTGGTCTATAGTCGTTCGGGTCGGTGGGAACTTTGACTTTTGGAAGAGGAAGAACGAAAGCTTGCTTCCATATTTTAGGGAAAGTTGAAGTGATTAAGGAACTATTGAATATATGTGCAATCGTAGGTATTACTATCTCTTGTATTTTCTGTATAAGTATTATGCTAATGTTGTCCGATCCTTGGGCTTTTGTCTTGATGCGTCGGATGGCTTTCATTACGTCAATGGGAGTGACGTCGGTAAAATAGAATTTGTCTCGAGTTGGGGGAACTGAGTCAGGCAAAACTGTGTCTTGTTTCGTTGTGTCGTTCAAGCTCGGGTCCTTTACAAAGTGTTCGTTCAAGCGGTCAAGTGGGATGGGAATGTCTGCTTGTTCACTAGCCCTTCCAAGTCCAATAACCTTCAGATTTTTCCATAATTCGGAAGGGGTTGTGTTGGGTTCTATAAGTTTGTAGGAGTATTTCAGTTTAGCGTTTCTTATTAGTTGAGTCGTTCTATTTCTTAGGTGTTTATAGGAGTTAAAATATTCGTCGTTTTTGTTGCGGGTGTATTTTCTATAAGCTAAGTCGCGTTCGGACATCAGGCTACGTATTTCAGTCGTCATCCAAGGGGCTGGGTTTCTTCTGGTACGTTTGGTCTTTAATGGTGCATGTTTGTCATAAAGTTGAAGTATTAACGTATTGAATAAGTCTACTTTCTCGTCTACAGTTCGTAATGTCCAGATCATGTGCCATGGAAGTTGTGCAGCGTCTTCTTTCAGTGCAATATCATCTATTCTTTTAATATCCCTGTAAGTAATTACTCTGGGAGCCGATTTAGGACACTGCAGATTAAATGATAGATAAATGATATCATGCCCTGATAGTCCTGGTGCAGGCAACTGTCCATGCGTCAGTATTTTGTCGGCATTGTTAGTAATTATCAAGTCCAGTAATGTGTCTGTACTTTCCGTATGATGTGTGGGAGCTAGGGGTAGGATTACCATATCAAGGCACTGAAAGAATGATTGAAGTCTTTTAGTCGTACTAGAATGTGAGTCAAGTAAGTTTGAATTGAAGTCACCCATGATTATAACGTTCTCATATTGCGGCGTTACGTTTAGTAAGGCGGTTTCGAAATCATCTACGTCATATATATGTGGCGGTTTATATACGAAATCTATGGTGCCTGAACAAAATATAGTTAATTACATCTCCGTACTAGAACAGCTCAAATGTTAATTCACAGAACATAGATTTAAAGATTTTAGACGTATGGAAAGTGATATTAATCTTTTTGTTAATCCTTTCATAGTAAATTTAGTACAATCCGTGAGAGTGCAGTTCCAGGACGAGTTAATTGATTTACTAAGTCATGTAGAATTTAGAACTAAATGCGGAGAATATGACTTGCCAAGCATAGAAGTATTCAAAAATGAAAAAAAATGCAATATCCTAAGATGAGCTTATTCGCTGTCACTCGAAATATGTGTGCAAACAATTAGTTTCGAGAATGAAGATTGCTAAATTGAAAAATCCAAACATAGATCCCGATTAAGAGATTAAATATTTTGTGCATTAAAGTAAATTCGTTGGAAATAGATTTCCGATTACTTGCAGAAAAGAAGAGGCCTATACATGTTGAATGTGGAATATGAAAATAACATTATCTATGATATAATAGTATCATAACTGTATAAAATATAATAAATAATGTAATAAATGAATATTTCCTTTTTCAAATTCAGTTAATTATCCGTATTTAAGACAGTGAGAGCGATGCCACGGGCGGTGCTCTAATGTAGTTGCGGAGCCCAGTTTCTACACAGTGTGTGTTATGCAGTGCAGTATCATCCGTGTAATCGGCGCTTTTACAATTTTGAGCATACTTGCTCTAGATCATATAATATTTAACAGATAACTAATCGCTATGTTAAAATCGGCAACACTTTGAAGAGAACAACCGCCAGGATCGCCACCCGTCCGCCTTAAACGAACACGCGAGATGGCAGTACAGTCGCTAATGCAATTAAAATGGGAATTATGACGTGCTTCCTTATGTAACAACTAGATGGCAGCGTAGTAAACCTGACGAAAGTTGTTAACATCAAAGCCTATAAGGCCGACCTATCTGTTACATATATGATCTAGGTTAATACAGGGCTCCTACAAAAGCCATTTCTGGTTTCGAAAACATGTAATTTACGTTATGAATCTGAGATGCATGAAAAGAGCAGCAATGGAAAGAGAAACTCAAAAAGTTTAGTTGTGACAACCAGAGTACTGCAATGCAAATGTTTGGCTCGCTCGTATTCGTTCAATCGTCCTGCATTCGAGGGTATTTCGTTCGAGCGAAGAGCGCTTTGAACCATGTTAGCGAGCGAACTATGCTCGCAAAAAACGTGATTCGCTTCAAGCAACCGGAAATCATTTAAGAGAGCACATAGCCTAGAATACTCCTTACTGTGACATAATGAATTAGCTAGGGCTATAAGTGATACCATATTGTATCATTTGTGAGATTCAGATCTGTCTTCGGACAGTTGACATGTTCTGTGACGTGTAAAAAATTACTTCCTTGAATTTGTGATTGTTTGCGAATACAGACTATTACCTTTCTGAGAACAGAGAAATACTCTTTAATGTATAAAGACTTGTAAAATCTCGCGTTCTATGTTTCAAATAAGACATATAATAAGAGATATTAACAAATAGTGTAATAATAAATAAGTGTTGCAGCTATATTTGTTGTATCTTGAAAAGGTTGTATTCAGTTTGTGTTTCCAGTACTAAAGTAATTTACAAAGCATTACTATAAGTATTGTACCGCGGGTCATTCTGAAATTCAAATCATGGAGTAGATATCACGACCACCTGCATGAGCCGCCAGAGGGCTCCGTGGCAGTGAACTGCTTTTGCAGCGAAACTACAAACAACTAGTACCTGCTGCGGCTGGCTCCGTCTATCTTTATCTCTTTCAAGATTGTTTAGCACTTCGTGAGCACGAGTTGCCCATCCATGGTCATTAACAGGCTTAGAGACTTTAGACCCGGTAGATTAAAACAATGCGATTTCAAGTTGGATATCTGGACGGTAGTGGGTGGGGGCTGTGATGGTAGCGACCTACCTGTCGTCCCATGTGCTTTATTTACTCAGTCATACTCATAAGGCAGGGAGAGGAGGTACTGTTCTGACAATAAAAACAGTCCCGTACACCTAGTTCACTTTATCAGAGGAGAGGACAGGAGATAGCTAGTAGTCTAGTTTTGATCTGTGCATGTATGTGATTAGTCTAAGAATATAATTATGCGATATTCTGTGACATAAAAGACATGCTAGCAGGGAAGAAGTCTACGGACACTGCTGGGTTAGCGAAGATAGATTTCAATGTCTTAGTGTTTTTTCGTTTTGCATTCATTACATCATCCACACCTGTGGAGTAACGGTTAGCGCGTCTGGCCGCGAAATCAGGTGGGCCGAGTTCGATTGCCGGTCGGGGCAAGTTACCTGGTTGAGGTTTTTCCCTGGGTTTTCCCCTCAACCCAACGTGAACAAATCCTGGGTAACTTTCGGTGCTGGACCGCAGACTCATTTCAATGGCATTATCATCTTCATCTCATTCAGACGCTAAATAACCTAAGATGTTGATAAAGCGTCGTAAAATAACCTACTAAAATAAAAGAAATCCATTACATGTGATGTAGAGCGGAACGTCTCCCAATATAAACTTTGTCTTGCCGACTACCGAAGAAAATTTAGTTTTGAGACCTTCAGAGTGTGTGTTGTAGTAGGCTACATTGTAACAGTACCATGTATTGTACATCATAAGTTGTGTATATTGTGTAGGATTATTATGTATGTTGAGTAAGTATTGCACTTGTGCTTATGACAGAAGCCGAAAGGAAATACATATTAATTTATTTTGAAAATTTCGCATTATAGGTTTTTTTTTATTTTAATGTATGTAAACATTAATTTTTTGATCCTATAGAATTTTTTCCTCTAACAGTCGTTTTACTTTAATGTTTGATAAATTAGTTGCTTTTTTTTTTTTTTTGGAACGTCACTGTACAGCACCAGCAGACTGGACTGAACTGGGTTTCATGTACACATGTCTCTTCTTCTGCCGACACCCATCCCCCTCTAGCACAGTGAAAAAGCTGCCTATAGTATGGACTTATACCTTGACCAAAACTACTTCCGACTTGACAGCTTACAGAGAAGGGGGAGCAGTGTTGTCATGTTTCCCATCTTTCGTGTAAGCGAGCGCGCTGCCGATAGAGTGCAATAATGAACGGCTGACATGAACGTATACATTTCTAACCAATTTGTTGAACACTAGGCATTAAAATTTGTGTACATTATTACTTTTATTAGTCTATTATTATTATTATTATTATTATTATTATTATTATTATTATTATTATTATTACTAGTAGTAGTAGTAGTAGTAGTAGTAGTAGAGTAGTAGTACCGGTATTCTTCAATGTAGTTAGAAAAGCGTCGAAAGGACTGTAAACTGTAAAAACAGGTTCAAATTTAATACGAAACGTCTACTTTTATGAGTGTCGGTATTCTTCAATGTAATATTGTTAGAAAGGCGTTCAAAAAATTGTAAACTGTAAAATTATTTATGATTAAAAATCTGCACGGTCTTTTTCTTTTCCAATATCGATAACAGTGCTCTTACTAATTTTAACACAAGCAGCAGTTCTCATTACGACTTGCGCCAAAGGTAAAAGAGCCCCGCCATTATCTTTTTCCCTCTCAAAATACTCTCTTACATTACACACCATCTCTCGCGCTTGACTCTTTAACGGGGCACCTTGTACAATATTCTTTGTTCTCCGCCTGCCTTTCCTTCCTTCCGACACTGCACAAGTCACCTGTTTAGAAACTCTCGCAGAAACTAGAAAACACACACTAGCCACACACTCGACTACGAAGATAATACGTGTAATAAAATTGAAACAGAATAATTATCGATACCGGTACATTAGACCAATAATACAACTAAATAATATTTTTAATTCACACAAAGCACGCGTTAACCAGCCAACTCAAAGTCATTCCGGGCACTGTATTCAGCTCTAGGCCGTGGTATTCACGTGCAACTTGTAAACATAGACACGGCAACACCGTCCCGTTACCATGGTTATGCCTCTCTCGTGATTGGTTGATTTGAATGGTTGCCATGGTAACATGCTAAAGGCGCCATTTGTCAGGTCGGAAGTTGTTTTGGACAGACCATAGTAAACTTATTCTATCGGGTCCAAAATCTCGATGTCTGGTCATTAATGTGCAACGGCATTACCGAATAGAGTTTGGTGCAGATCCACCCAGTGGGCTTACAATCCGTAAATGAAACACTGATTTCACTGATTTCAAGGCAAGATTCGTCGCAAGCGGTTGCGATTTCATCCGTACCCACTACAGTTGCTGCAAGCCCTAAAACCAGAGCACGAAGTGCTACGGAGAAATTTCTGCATAACTTGACTATAGGCTTGATGTGTACCGTGTTACCAAGGGCGGACACACTGAACATCTTCAAATAAGGAACTAAACCTTTTGAGTTTCTCTTTCCATTGGTACTATTTTCATGCACCTCAGATTCAAAGAACATAAACTGTGTTCGAAACCGCAAAGTCTTTTGTAGGAGCCCTGTACTTGCAACTTCCTCCCGTACACTGGGGAGAGGTTGTGGTAGGTAGGTAGCATTTGTTTATACCGTCCGACCGTCAGTGCAGTCGAGTGTAGTAGTCTCCAGATCCTCGATATTTTGTATCGTAACTTGAGTTGTGTGGGATCTTGAGTTGTCCTATTTGAACAGAACTGGCGTGCGATTCACCGATGCCTGATATTTTTGAGCTGAAATAACGTAAACTCGTTTAAGGGCTCTATTATGTTCTGAGTTTAAATAAATCCGTTGGTAATCCTGTGTTTCAGATTAATTCTTCATTACCTATTGAGACGCTACTTACCTACTTTTTTACTTACTTACAAATAGCTTTTAAGGAACCCGGAGGTTCATTGCCGCCCTCACATAAGCCCGCCATCGGTCCCTATCCTGTGCAAGATCAATTCAGTCTCTATGATCATATCCCATCCCCCTCAAATCCATTTCAATATTATCCTCCCATTTGTGTCTCAGGCTCCCCAAAAGTCTTTTTCCCTCCGGTCTCCCAATTAACACTATATCTTCGTTGTTCCTACAATAACTCCTATGTGCAAAACATGTTTAAGTAGGAAGAAAGAAACACATTTATTCATCCTATGGCAGCCGTACATAGGAGACTGTGAATTCTTACATTTTCGAAACAAAGAAATATAATTACATATAGATTTTATCATTTGCTGTATCACTGTTTAAGTTATTTAATAGAGCAAAAATCTTAAAATCGATGAATATGTCACATAGGAGTTATTACAGAAACATTTCTGGATTCGTATAATTTCGAGGGAAAAATTGTTCCGGGGCCGGGTATCGAACCCGGGACTTCGGTTAAACGTACCAACGCTCTACCAACTGAGCTACCCGGGAACTCTACCAGACACCGACCCAATTTTTCCCTCTATATCCACAGACCTCATAGTGGGCTGACAACCGTCAAGCGACCAACAGTGAGTGAACACTAACTCTGTGTGACTTAAATTGTGGTTTTCTGCTAACGAACAGTGACGTTTATTATGCAAATCAAGCTTTCACGTA
The DNA here is from genome assembly GCA_025594305.2 of Periplaneta americana. Lineage (NCBI taxonomy): Eukaryota > Metazoa > Arthropoda > Insecta > Blattodea > Blattidae > Periplaneta > Periplaneta americana. The sequence goes on from JAJSOF020000041.1 coordinate 427,909, forward strand.
TAACTCCCTGTAAAGTTGATTTGAATAATTTCGAGGGTACGTTTAACCAAAGGTCCCGGATTCGATACCCGGCCCCGGAACAATTTTTGCTTCGAAATTCTTCAAATCAACTTTACAGGGAGTTATACCTGAAAGCTCGATTTGCATTTCTGGATTCGCCTATACGTGCTACATGCCCTGCCCATTTCAAACGTCTGTATTTAATGTTCTCAATTATGTCAGATGAAGAATACAATGCGTGCAGTACTGCGTTGTACAAGTTTCTCCATTTTCCTGTAATTTCATCCCTCTTAGTCACAAATATTTTCGTAAGTACCTTATTCTCAAACATAACCACAGCAGTGGTGCAGTACACGCAGAGAAGAACATGAACTGTCTCAGTTGGTGAGCAGTTTAACCCTCGAACTGTGATCACTGATTAAAGAGCTGTTTAATCACAGGTGTGATCGTGACTTTTCGATCACCGTGAAAAAATCAGACGTCAGTGATTTTCTGCTCATTACTCTTCGCAAGGTTACCTTCCTTTACCTTTATTTTTCTTCCGACAACCATGGTCTTCGTCTTGTTTGCATTTATCTTCATCCCATACTGATCACAGCTGTCATTTAGCTCCAGCAGCATATCCCTTGGGTTGGAATGGAATGTAATTTAAGTGAGGGGGGGCACGGATGGCCCAGCAATGCGACCTGTTGAGATCTATGGCTCTAACCCTCGATATGGAATGAGTTGCGTGCCATAGATCCCCTACGCGCACCAACCCAACCACATGACTCCCTAATGAGAACAGAAATCCACATACCATTCCTCATGGATAAATATATAATAGGATGCGAAACTGCGGTCAGCAATATCTGGCGGCAGGGGGCTCAAATAAGATGATCAGCGCCCAACGTCGTACTGTAGGTAGTGAACATTAGAACTATGTGTTGGGTACATCACCCAGAGTTCTCTGTTTATCCGTTCGAGATGACAAGATGACAGACAAACTTGCTAATAAGTGGACATAAAGTGATACTACGTGTGTGTATAAGCAGTGTATGTTAAACAGTGATGTTTATGGACGTTGTAAAATAGTGTTGTTGAATGTATTGTAAAGTAATAGTAATATAATAAATTGAACTAAGTAGTTTTTGCAGACTTTTCCATTACGCTGTACAATAAATACCCAAAGAATACAATCCCAATTATCTAACCTTTTGCTTTACTTTCTGTCTCTGTCTCTGGTTATATTTTAATTGGGTAGTGTAAAATAGATCGCCTCTTTTATCTTCCTGTTGGCTCCGGTAAGAATTTTGAGTAGAAGATGCTGTGAGGAATAAAAATGTAAATATTTTATTTTAAATTGGGTCAGTTTTCATTATCGACGGGGGTGGGAGGGAATACTTTCTGCATAGTTTAACATTTTCGTTACCAGGTGCGCTGCTAAATGCATGGAGTAATTAGTTTTTATTTTCGCTACTTGGTGCGCTGCTAGATGTAATAAGATCGCCTACTCCCAACAGGTGGCAGAAAGATCAATTTCTACATTAGCGCCTCTAGCAAGTGTTATGGGAAACTCAGTAAGTTTCGCATCCTATTATATATTTATCCATGCCCCTGGCCTGCCTCTCAGCGATCGGTATTCCGTCTCCTTCCCACTCACTCGCTGTCTCTCTCCGGGGCTTGATACGGCTCATGCATCCCGCCGGCTGCCCACTTGAAATGGCCTGGACTACATCATGTTAACAGAATCCCACTACAAATGATAAATTATAATCCTGTTGGTTGGAGACGTTCCTCGCCCGGAAGACGACGTATTCATGTAAAAGAATGTCCTATTTACTTTTTCCCCTGCTCTAATACTTTTCCATGAAGGTGTCACGTACTTCACAGTTTGATGTTTTATGAATGACCGTACTAAGAAACGCCTGCTTCGGCAACTTCCCCCAAGGTCCCCCTGTCGGTCCGAGGCGAAACTCCTCCCCCGAGTAGGTCCGCCTCGGGTGCTCGTTGCAGAAGCCATCCAACGTCGTTTAGCTACGTTCCACGGAGGCCGGTCGAGAGAGCCAGTAGTTCCGGGAGGCCGCCTGTAGAGTGATCTGAAAAACCAGAAACGGGATGATGATGGGGGGAGGAAAGGAAGTGGCGAAGATGAGTGGGGTTCCAGTCGCCTGATAAAGTTACCTGATATTCATCCACAGGAGCGAGGGAAAAACCCCGAAAAAAAACTCAGGCCACTCGTTCTGACCGGGAATCGAACTCGGGACCCCTGGGCTCGGAGGTAGACTCGCTAACCCCTCAACCACAACGGTGGACAGCATATCCCTTAGTATCGTCTCCTTTTCTGCCAACAACGCCATATCATCAGCAAATCTTATGCTCTTTATTCTTCTTCCTCCTATTTTCACCTCTGCCATATTATGAAAACAGTTCTTCATCATATCATCCCAGTAGATTTTGAACAGGACTGTACTACTCCGTCATAATTCCACCAAATACATATTACTTTTGTCTCGTAGCGGCCTCGTTTAACAACAGCTTTAGCTGGTTGGTTAGTGTCGAGCCATTGTTTCTGGTTGTCAGGGTTGCGATAATACACTCATCTCTCATCACATGTCACTACTCTCGTAATAAATCTCTCATCCATGGGATTAGTGAGAAGCTGACGGCAGATGTCCACTGGGCGCCGAGTTTGTTCTGGTGTTAATTCACAGAGGACATATCGGAAACTTCTCTATCATATTTTAGTGTCCTAATGTGATGATGTACCGTATTTGATGGACGACAATCCTCGTGTACTGGTTGATGGATTTTCTTGCAAAGCTCTCCGTGTTGCCCTATTCTCACTGTCGTTACAGGTCGTGGCAGATCTTTAATGTCTATATCTCTACTCCTGGATCGCTGGAGCCCATAGGCGGAGTCATGGCGGGGCATAGGGGGCACTGCCCCACCAAACTTTTCTGAACTCTTTCCTTTTATTCACGTTAGAAAATATTGAATTCATAAGATCGTTTTTGCTTTTGTTTATGATTAAGATTAACTTTTTGTGCTTAAATTGACGAATTAATGTCTTCAGATCATATATCTGGACTATTGTAGGAAATGGAAATATAAAAATTGGAAATTTATCCTTTGAAGAGGTGGAAAAATTCAAATACCTGGAAGCAGCAGTAACAAATATAAATGATACTCGAGAGGAAATTAAACACAGAATAAATATGGGAAATGCCTGTTATTATTCGGTTGGGAAGCTTTTATCATCCAGTGTGTTGTCAAAAATCTGAAAGATAGAATTTATAAAACAGTTATATTACCGGTTGTTCTTTATGGTTGTGAAACTTAGACTCTGACTTTGAGAGGGGAACATAGGTTAAGGTTGTTTGAGAATAAGGTACTTAGGAAAATATTTGGGGCTAAGAGGGATGAAGTTACAGGAGAATGGAGAAACTTACACCAAGCAGAGCTGCACGCATTGTATTCTTCACCTGACATAATTAGGAACATTAAATACAGGCATTTGTGATGAGCAGGGCATGTAGCACGTATGGGCGAATCCAGAAATGCATATAGAGTGTTAGAGGGAAATAGACCTTAGGGGAGGCCGAGTCGTAGATGGGAGAATGATATTAAAAAGGTTTTGAGGGAGGTGGGATATAATGGTAGAGACTGGATTAATCTTGCACAGGATACGGATTGATGGCGGGCTTATGTGAGGGCGGCAATGAACCTTCGGGTTCCTAAAATCCATTTGTAAGTAAGTAAGTAAATCCTTTTGAGAAGATTAACTCCGTACGTAGGTGAAATTATTGGGGGTCATCAGTGCGGTTTTAGGTGCAATAGATAGACTATTGATCAGATTTTTTGTATTCGATATTGGAGAAAAATGGGAGTATAAGGTACAGTACATCAATTATTCATAGATTTCAATATGGCATGTGGCTCGGTTAAGAGAGAAGTTTTATATAACATTCTTATTGAATTTCGTATTCCCAAGAAACTAGTTCGATTAATTAAAATGTGTCTCAGTGAAACATACAGCAGAGTCCGTATAGACCAGTTTCTATATGATGCTTTTCCAATTCACTGCGGGCTAAAGCAGGAAGATGCACTATTACCTTTACTTGTTAACGTTGCTCTAGAATATGCCATTACGTAAGTTCATGATAACACAGAGAGTTTGGAATTGAACGGGTTAAATCAGATTCTTGTCTACGTGGATGACGTGAAAATGTTAGGAGAAAATCCACAAACGTTTAGGGAAAACACGGAAATTTTACTTGAAGCAAGTAAAGCGATCGGTTTCGAAGTAAATCCCGAAAAGACAAAGTATATGATTATGTCTCGTGACCAGAATATTGTACGAAATAGAAATATAAAAATTGGAAATTTATCCTTCGAAGAGATGAAAAAATTCAAATATATTGGAACAACAGTAACAAATGTAAATGATACTCGGGAGGAAATTAAATGCAGAATAAATATGGAAAATTCTTGTTATTATTCGGTTGAGAAGCTTTTATTGTCTAGTCTGCTGTCAAAAAATCTGAAAGTTAGAATTTATAAAACAGTTATATTACCGGTTCTTTTTTATGGTTGTGATAATTGGACTCTCACTTTGAGAGAGGAACAGAGATTAAGAGTATTTGATAATAAGATTCTTAGGAAAATATTTGGGGCTAAGAGAGATGAAGTTACAGGAGAGTGGCGAAAGTTACATAGCACAGAACTGCACGCATTGTATTCTTCACCTGACATAATTATAAACGTAAAATTCAGGCATTTGAGATGGGCAGGGCATGAAGCACGTATGGGCGAATCCAGAAATGCATATAGAGTGTTAGTTGGAAGGCCGGAGGGAGCAAGACCTTTTGGGGAGGCCGAGATAAATGATGATAGCGACTGGATTAATCTTCCACAGGACAGGGACCGATGGCAGGCTTATGTGAGGTCGGCAATGAACTTGCGGGTTTCTTAAAAGCTATTTGTAAGTAGGCCTAAGTAGGGTCTCAATAGGTATTATACCTCGTTTCTGTCATTTTGTGCCCCTTCTGGTTATAAATAAAATATTAGTTATACGATGAAAGAGTAATGGAACGGAAAAAAATTCTCTCCGGCACCGGGATTTGAACCCGGGTTTTCTGCTCTACGTGCTGATGCTTTATCCACTAAGCCACACCGGATACCCATCCCGGTGTCGGACAGAATCGTCTCAGTTTAAGTTCCAACTCTTGGGTTCCCTGTAGTGGCCGCCCTCTGCACTACGTCATAGAGTCTATGAACGTAGGACTGAAGTCCACACATGTGCTGAGGTGCACTCGTTATGAGTGACTAGTTGGCCGGGATCCGACGGAATAAGCGCCGTCTTAAATCACAAAGTGATTTACGCATATCATACATATTATTTTAATGTACCGAAGTACATATGATATTTCCATGCAGATATTCTGCGTCATCATACGATGAAAGAGTAATGGAACGGAGAAAAAAACTGAGACGATTCTGTCCGACACCGGGGTGGGTATCCGGTGTGGCTTAGTGGATAAAGCATCGGCAGGTAGAGCTGAAAACCCGGGTTCAAATCCCGGTGCCGGAGAGAATTTTTCTCCCTCCGTTCCATTACTCTTTCATCGTATGATGACGCAGAATATCTGCATGGAAATATCATATGTACTTCGGTACATTAAAATAATATATAAAATATTAGTTGCCATGACAGGTGATACCACGCTAAATATGTCATCTGTTACATATCCATATATACAGGGACATCATTTTATTTTTACTTGCATTTTTATTGTACCTGCATTTCTGAATGTACTTCACTCTCACCCCTTCACTAATGTCCTTGCTCCCGTCAGACACACAAACTTACGGCCGCTGTTGCATTCGAAGTCTTCAAGCAGTGAAGTAAACACTGCAGTGTATAGTGTGTTTCATAAATATGATTGCGTTTTCTATAGAAGAAAGAACCTATATTAATAATATCGTACTAAAAATTATATTCAAGAAATTATAAATTCAATTTCAGAGAATATGCTTCAAAATGTATTTAATAATATGCGTACTGAATTGAAGCCTGCATTGTAATGAACGGCAACCATTTTCAGCAACTTGTTTAAAAATTCAGATTAGCTGTTTTTGAATTGAAGTGGCTAGAAGCAAAGGAATGCTAGTGACATTTGTAATAACATGAGTTAAGTGCATCCAGTGTAAGCAAAAGTATCTAAAATTTTAGTGCCAAAGGGATATTTTAATCGCATCACACATTAAAATTTAAATAAAAATTTCACCGATTTTACGAAAGCTTAAATATTTAACCCCATTTTCTCAAAAGTAACTTAAGTGCACTTACAGCCCTTTACTTATGACCCCCTCAATTTAAATGCACTCTCTATATTGTATGTTAACACCAATAATTAATATGCTAAATAAAGTAGACATTACATAACGAACATATCCGCCTGAAAAGTTGAGTGTTTGAAAAAAAAAAAAATGTTACTACTCTACTTTATTTTGATAAATTCCGTAAAAGTGATGATCAAACTGAAAATCGTAATATCGTATTTCCCTACAACATAAATGGATACACTACTTTTCTCTCCTCCTATATCTAGTAAAATGATTTGTTTACATATTGCACTAGTAACATCAAACTCCTGTAATGGAAGGGGGCAACAGTGTTTCCGAGTATAGCCAGGTTAATGTTAAAAATGTTGGTAAAAATAAAGTGATGTCCCTTTATTAATTGCTATACATTAGTTTTAGATTTGAGAATAAATAGAATATTGTGTCGGCTACATACTCCACTCTTGCATTAATTGATCGTTGAAGTATCAGTTCACGACGATACAAAGCGGAGTGTTGAGCAGCAGCCGTCAGGACCCGAAGTCGATATGAAGTGCTCGTCTTGTTTCTAAATCCACTTTGAGGGATATTCTTCCCCTGCGGGGACTTTTATTCCCAGAGTTTATCTTACATGTTTATGTAATATAATACCGCTGTAAGGCCGATGGGATGATGGGTTTAGAATGGGGTGCGGGAGGTCAAATCTAACCCCAGTGTTTTCTTTGGATAGGAAAAGAAACTGCGATGTCTGGAATTCGCTGGGGAGTGCTTGCAGGAAGCACGGCGATGCGAAAGAAATCGGAATTCCCCGCCCTTCCGTCCCCTCCCCCAAACTCGACTCTCGTAACATTCTCTGCGAGTTTTTACCCTTCCTCTGCTGCAGCCCGCGCCCCCTGGCGAGTGCTTTATTAGTACGGGGAGTCGCGAGGCCAGCACATTTGACATGCGTGCTGCTATGCAGATCTGTTTACATAATTTCGTTGCCCTAATCCACCTCTGCTGCATCTCATTTCCGGCTGTGTTATTCCTTTGTTTTCCATTTCCGGTCGCGCCTTTCAGCTTCGAAACATCCGAAATCAATCTCATCTCATCCATAAACTGCTCGCCGTGACAGGTAGGCAGCCCGCCGTGATGCATCCGAAGTGTGATTGAACTTGCTGTGGCGGCTCGTAACTCGTAGTAAAGAAACCGATTCTGATCAGATTTCGTGCACATGCACGATGATTCAAGAGGACTAATTTATATTTTAGCGTGTGGTAGTGTAGACTGTTCTGAGTAAAAAAAAAAAAATGGATATAAATATGTGTCGAATTTTCAATCGGTGTGGACACATAGGTATTAGTCATCATTAGACTTCGTGGAATTGCCACGAGAATCGTAAGGTTTACTGCGCACGCGGTATATACTGTATGAGAAAGGGACGTGCGATGGACGGAGTATGCCTCAGATGTAAACACTGAGCAGTATACTGCGGTTGCAATAAAACTTGTATTCTGCATTCAAGAAATATAATGAATGATCATTGAAGTAGGAAATGTCTAAACATGTAAATACACAATTATTTTGTAGTGAGCTATATTAACTCTTAAAATTTAATGTAATATACTCACATCATCCTTGAATATGTGCAGTGAAGAGTTACGTACATTTTGAGCGATTGCAAAGTAACCTCCTCCGATGGTTACTCAAACAGTTTTTATTTTGGGAAAATGTACGTTCAACATCATACGATGTAATAGGAGCATATTTGAAGAACGGAAAGTCACTACTTTTTAGTACACCAATTTCAGACGTCTTGTCGTGACCTGATAGTATAATACGAAGTTGTAAATGGGCAGAATTTTTAGCAATAATGTTTCTCAACTTACATTTCACTTTTTCTGAAATTAGTGAATTGTTATTTTGGATAACGGTTTGTGATACTTTATACACTATATTAAGGGCTTCTGAGAGTTGTAGTTTAGACGATTCTAATAGGATGATGGTTTTGGACACGATTTTAAAATTAGAATCAATGAACAGAATATCTTCCAATAGCTGTTCAGAAGGCAATGATTTTACAGCAGCAACAGCGGAACTGTCTGCGCTATGCAATGCATCAATTACCTCTATTATTTTGCCGTAATATTCTGCATAATGATTAACAGAAACCAACCACGTTTTCCAACGGGTCAAGACTGGCTGCGGGGGTAAGGATATTCCAGGAGAAAATATTATTTGGAACAGCAACACACTCATTGTGGCATGTTTGATTGAATTTTTGTCTGCACTGAACAAATGTTAAGCTTTGACTGTTTCAACCACAGTAATACAAAAACAAGTGCTTACATAGGCATACATTAGCTGTAGCTGCTGTATCTATTTGGACCGGTCACAACTCTTAACATGAACTGCTTATACTACGAGACCGGGCGGTCGCTCACCTCTTCTATACTACCGTACATCGGCAACCTGATTGCATGCTGCATGTGGCAATTCAACGGAGTCTAGTCATCATCATCATCATCATTAGGCCCCGGGAAAGTATTGCTATCAGCTTAGTATGCAACATAGCATACCTGCTTTGAGAGGGATGGGGTAAATAACAATAGACAGCGTGACGCTGGCAGTAGTACAGTTTGGTTCATGAGAAATGAAGTAGGCCTAATACATGAAAGTCTCATTATTTGTGCGTCCTTCTGACTAGTTTCCAATGATGAGCTATGAAATTTACAATGTGAAATTCTAATTTATTCTCATTAAGAGACCTAAATATTTCATTGTACTTGACATACTGGTAATATTATTTACGTATTGATGCGTTGCAATGAACTATGACATGCATGTGCAAGACATGTAACGTGTATCATAACGTGTTTCAAGAAACTTAGCAGATTTCTTCATATAGCTTGCAGCATCTGTAACATAAGTAACACATTTTCGAATTGCACACATGATGGCCATAGCAACTCCATAGCACTATCTAAAAGTTCACATATGGTGGAATAATTAACCCCCCTCTAACAGTTCATTCATTAAGAGATAGGGTCTACAGCAGCATTCCGCACTAAGGGCACCCACAACTACATTTGCAACGTGACGTCCAACGGAAACCCATATCTTCTCATTTTGTAATTTACACTTCACTTCACGCAGACATTTCTCATATGCATGCTGCACATACTTCTTCCGCAGTGTTACTTCTTTAGGAATTTGTCTTCCAGTGTACTTTTCTGAAAAGCCACGGAATTTCACGTTTTCTAATTGGTTTAACGGAATATTTGAAGCAATAAACGCGTCACACATATCTTCGTAAAATGTTCGTTCAAGTAGTTGTGAAGGAGATTCCCGCTGCGCCTTGCTTAAATTCTGTTGTCTGTTACATGCGAGTTTATGCTTATTGCTATTTATATGCTTCTTAACGTTGCATACCACGTCGGCTGCCAATTTAACGTGACACAATTCACAAAACAGTTCATTACCATGGATGGAAAACACATTTTCTCCATATTGACGAACGTATTTCCGTAGAGCTTCTATCTTGCGTACTTTTAGTCTCGGCATTCTGAAGACCCGTGTCGATTGCTTTTGACTGCGTTGTATTAAGCTACGCCGGCTCTACTCCTACCTGCACAGTGATGCGTGCAAGAGTCCTCGGTTCATAAACATTAGCTATACTACATCGCACGTTTCCCTGTAAGCAATACTTTCTCCGGGGTCTGATCATCATCATCATCATCATCACCCTTCACGAATTAGGCCTCTGTAGACCTGTTTCGGCCCCATCTAGCAGTCTTCTTAAAGGTCTTCCTGGTCGACGATGTCCTCTAGGTTTATACTGCATCATAATTTTTGGGATTCTTGAATTTTTCATTCTTCTTACATGATCTAGCCAATTGAATTTGTATCTGCTGATTTTTTCTCCTACTGACTCTACTTCTAATTGTTCTAAAATGTCTTCATTCCTTTTTCGGTCTAAAAGAGTATATCCTGCTGTCCTGAAAAATTTCATTTCCGTTGCTTTGATTCTGTTCATGTCTTTTTTCTTTAATGTCCAAATCTCGCTTCCGTATGAAATGGAGGGTAATGCTAGTGTATTATATATTTTTATTCTTGTAGATTTTTGTACCAACCAGTAGTGGGGCTGCCACTTTTAGCCTCTGGACAGGCTTGTAATGCAGCATTTCCTCTGCATTTGATGAAACAGTTATACCGCTGTGACTCGGTCGCCATTTCCTCCTTGGTGGACCACGGGAAGGTGAGGATGGCATTTGGATAGGAAAGGCTGTATGTTTCGCGTCACTAGGTATTAGTATTAGTATTTATTTAACCTGGTAGAGATAAGGCCTTCAGGCCTTCTCTGCCCCTCTACCAGGGGATTACAACTATAATATGAACAATAAAATTACAATTAATATTAAATTTACAATTAAAATTACAATAAAAATTAAAGTACGACAAGATTACCTGATTAATGAAAGCTAGACATTTTATCATAGAAGTTAAGAACAAAGAATATTTTTGTAGTTACTGAATTACAAATTAAACCTACAATAACAAAATTCTATAGTAATGAAATTACTGAATATTGAAATATTTTATGATAGATTAAGAGAACTATTTACAAGAAACCATGTCTGAACGAGACTCAGTTACTGACCAAGTGCCTAGTAAGTTTGCGTTTGAATTCAATTTTATTTCGACAGTCCCTGATGCTAGCAGGTAACGAATTCCAGAGTCTTGGGAGGGCTTTTGTGAAAGAGGATGAGTATGAGGAGGTGCGATGGGATGGTATTGTTAGTATTGTTTCATGGCGAGAGCGTGTGTTCAGATTTTGGTGGGAAGGAAGGTAAGTGAAGCGAGACGACAGGTACGAAGGAATAGAAGAATTCAAGATTTCGAAGAGGAGAAGTGAATGTAAATTTCTTTTCTTATCTAGTTTAAGCCAACCTATTGTTTCCAGGGATGGGGTAATATGATCATATTTACGAACATTGCTTACAAAACGTACACACAAATTATGAGCACATTGAAGTTTCGTTTTGTTGTTGCTGGAAAGGTCAGTCAGTAAAATGTCAGCATAGTCAAAAAAGGGTAATATAAGCGTCTGCACAAGGGACTTTTTTTTAAGCAAGTGGAAAGATGTTGGAATGTTACTCATAACAACCCTTACAAGTGGCAAGAAGAAAAGCCAAATTACTTAATGACTATATTTATTCCTTATTCCCTTGGTATCAATACAGATCTGTCTCATAAGTAGAGTTCGAAGTTGAGACACATTTACGCTGAAGTTAAATAAACTTACTTACTTACTTACTGGCTTTTAAGAAACCCGGAGGTTCACTGCCGCCCTCACATAAGCCCGCCATTTGTCCCTATTCTGTGCAAGATTAATCCAGTCTCTATCATCATATCCCACCTCCCTCAAATCCATTTTAATATTATCCTCCCGTCTACGTCTCGGCCTCCCCAAAGCTCTTTTTCCCTCTGGCCCCCCCAACTAACACTACATGCTTTTCTGGATTCGCCCATACGTGCTACATGCCCTGCCCATCTCAAACGTCTGGATTAAATTTCCTGATTAGGTCAGGTGAAGAATACAACGCGTGCAGTTCTGCGTTGTGTAACTTTTTCCATTCTTCTGTAAGTTCATCCCTCTTAGCCCCAAATATTTTACTAAGAACTTTATTCTCAAACACCTTTAATCTCTGTTCCTCTTTGAAAGTGAAAGTCCAAGTTTCACAACCATACAGAACAACCAGTAATATAAGTGTTTTATAAATTCTATTTTCAGAGTTTTGACAGCAGACTAGATGACAAAAGCTTCTCAATCGAGTAAGAACAGGCATTTCCCATATTTATTCTGCGTTTAATTTCCTCCCGAGTGTCATTTATATTTGTTACTGTTGCTCCAAGATATTTGAATTTCTCCACCTCTTCTAAGGATTAATCTCCAATTGAAGTTAAGTACACATAGAATAATACAGTGTTGGCAAAGCAGCTGGCAAGGTAGACCCTCCCGTCATACACACATCATGTTAGGTGGCTGTAGCAGTACAGGCCGAGCAAGGAAAAAATTAAATGTTCGCCTGAAGGACAAACATAAATGTTACGTTGGTCAGAATAAATTGCATTATTGCCTCTAGGGTGTAGAAACGTAATATTATTCTTAGCCCTATAAACAGTTATACACGACCATATTTTTACAAATGTACTTTGTAAGAATTTTAATTAGAAAAATAAATAATAATAATAATAATAATAATAATAATAATAATAATAATGCTTAATTATTAGAATATCAGAACACATACCATTTGTAACTGTAGGCCTTCTTACTTATGGCTTTTAAGGAACCCGCAAGTTCATTGCCGCCTTCACATAAGCCCGCCATTGGTCCCTATCCTGAGCAAGATCAATCCAGTCTCTACTACCATTATATCCCATCTCTCTCAAATCCGTTTTTATATTATCCTCCCATCTACGACTCGGACTCCCCAAAGGTCTTTTTCCCTTCGGCCTCCCAGCTAACACTATATGCATTTCTGGATTCGCCCATACGTGCTACATGCCTGCCCATCTCAAACGTCTAGATAGGGTATTCCTAATTATGTCAGGTGACGAGTGAAATGCATTCAGTTCTGCGTTATGTAACTTTCTCCATTCTGAATAATAATAATAATAATAATAATAATAATAATAATAATAATAATAATAATAATAATAATGGCTTTATTTAACCTTGCAGAGTTAAGGCCGTAAGGCCTTCTCTTACACTCAACCAGGATTAAAACTTGCTTACACAGTTGAACATACAACTGGATCGGAATTAAGTAATTACATACTAATACAATTTAGGTACATAATGAGATCAAAAGAGGTAGTTACATAAAAATTTACCTCATAAAATAGAATAAATATAGTGGAATACATAATAATGTTGTTAGAATCAAATACGAATCACATAAAAATAGAAGCCGATAATTCAATAGAAAATGTACACAGTAAAATAAAAATAAACACATTGGAATACATATTAGTATTAGATTACAAGAAAGTAGGATTCACATAATTAAACCAGAAACCGACAATTGAATAAAATGTACACAATAAAAAAATAACTAATAATAATAATAAAGAAAACAACACAGTGGGATACATACTGGTGTTAAGTGATAAATAAACACGATTTACATGATTACACAATAAAAATAAGAAACAAAAATTAAAAATAAATACAGTGGAATACATTGCATTAAATATTTGCAACGCGTTAGGTCAGGCAACTCATCATAAGAAATTTTTCTAATTTACATTTAAAAGAAATTAAAGTTCGGCAGCCTTTGACTTCGGCAGAGAATTCCAGTGACGAGAAGTAGCAACAGTGAAAGATGAAGAATAAAGAGATGATGTGTGGAGTGGTATTTCTAGCGTGTTATCATATTGTGACCGAGTATTTAAGCTATGATATCGAGAAAGATTGTGGAATCGGACAAATAAGTAAGAGGGAGCAGAGGTGGAGCGGAGAAAAATTCTCTCCGGCACCGGGATTCGAACCCGGGTTTTCAGCTCTACGTCCTGACGCTCTATCGACTAAACCGCACCGGATTCCAGTTCCGATGCCGGATTGAATCCTCTCAGTTTAAGCCCCACCTCTTAGTTTCCCTTTTAGTGGCCAACCCTCATGCACTGCGTCACAGATATGTGACAGTAGCACAATGTCCAACACACTAATGGCCATACTACCACCCCGTAATATATATAGTATTCTTAAATCACCCTGTATAAAATGTTGCTGTTCTTCAGCGCATTACTATCCCTACCACTATTCTTCCGTTTTATTGTCAGACAGAAAATGGAAAACATAATATTGTTCCAAGTTTAAGCTGAAATTCTTGGACTATACGTCATGCAGATGTGAGGGCTTTAGACAGTATTTACAGACAATTTGTCGCCGACGTGAAAAAATCAATACTGCTAATCCCCACCTATCATCCTATCAACGGGGACAAAGTTCTGTCGTACGTGTACCCTCATTTGAAATGTAATTCAACTCTAACAGGTCTGCAGACTGCAGGCAGGTCTTCATCGATCGCTCCTGGAGGTATTAGTGACCAACCAAGACGAAGCTACCACAATTCATGTTGTCACGTCCCTCAAACTTTACCGGCAAGTCACTGCAAAATTGTACTGGAAATGTATTCATATATTATGGGACTCTTCCTTATGCTGCCACTTTTTATCAACAGTAATCTCACTAGAAGTTTTGATTTATCTAGAGAAAATCAAAACTCGAGTGGGATTTAACTATTACACGATTAGAAGAAAGTATATAAAGATTAGAAGTAACGAAGTACTCCAATACAATACAATACAATACAATATTAATTGACTTACGAAAATATAAAACTGTCTTCAAATTTGTACCTCTCAACATTATAAATATTACACTAGTGGATGGCAGTAGTGTGTTATGAATAGCTGTTTTCTTATCAGTTGTGCCAACTATGGAATCTTTATTGAACTCTGTGGACGGTTACTAGTCAAGAAGGCTTTGTTGATTCAGTTTCATTTTTATTAAAACATTTGCATTCCACTTCAATCATCCAGATCCCAGTAATCAAGGTCTCTTGACAGTTGATTTTAAATAAATCTTAGTATTAAACAATCTCTTATACGTGACTATCAATAATATCATACAGCAGAAGCTATAACAAACATAACCTAAATAATATAAACAAGTGTTAGAAAAGTTTTAATTAGGGATGATGAAATAAACAAGAAAAGTTTCAATTAAGGATGATGAAATAAAAAAAGACACATGAATAATTTTAAAAGGAACAATTATTGAAAGTACAATTTTCAAATTTGAATGTTTTAGTGGTTGGTGGTTCAGTTGATGTTATATTGGACGTGTGCGTAAAAGAGGTGAACTCGTTGATGTACATGGTGTATCCCTCAACTTATTCAGGATTTACGAATGGTGCTCTTCATATATGACCAGTGATCTTTATGAATTCTTGTTCTTGAATGCCAATGTGAGTCATATTTGAAAGTGCTGTGCATCGATTGGCGTGGTTTGTAATTTTCTGTTTTTTGACGTCCAGACCAGTGCAGTTTGAAATGTTGGCAAACAAAGAAACAAATGCTAGGGTAGTGATAAAAATAAACAAATGCTAGGGACGCGATAAAAATAAACAAATGCTAGGGACGCGATAAAATTGTGCGATAAGCAGCCATGATTGGTTGAAAGACGTCCTTTCGTACCGTTTTATTGGTAAAAAGTAGTGTGACGTAGTAAAAGTGTAATAGTGTAGAGTAAAACCTAGTGAGATTGCTGTTGATGAGACTATTTAACCAATTTTAGTGTTCCCCCCCCCCCCAATATTGATTTCCTCTACTATACTAAATTATCATGAAAAATTTCATGGAGATATTTTTTAATATTTCCAGAGAAAATAAATAAAAAGTATATATGTTGAAAATTACAAAATTTACTTCTGGGTTACCTAAAATCATGACTCTCTTTCACTTCACGGTGATAAATTGATGCATCTAACAAGGAGAGAACACGCTCTGTATATCACAGAATGGAATAAGATTGTGTGAGATAAAAGTACAAGATGTACTGTTTAAAATCATACCTAGTATGGGTGGCCAATGACCCCTCATTTTGGAAATATTGGCTATTGTTTGTGACATACTTCCGTTAGGTGCTCAATAGGGAAGCAGTAGACTGTGTAACAGCGTAGCCCATATGGTTGGATGCTGAGTTGTTATCCAGGCAACCTAAGTTCGAATCTTAACTGGTTCTATATTTTTTTCTTTTAATAATGATTAATATTGTGATCACAGTTATCTATTTACATACCTATATCATATTTCTCAATGTATTGAATGCTTCATTATGTTTTAAACAAATTACTAATTAACTGACATTGTATTGTAAAGGATAAGTAATGAAATACTGCTCACGTAGGAAGGTAAGATGTGTCACTGGCGTCTGTTCTATTTCTGTAGCAGCTATTCCACTTCATTTTGTACCGAATTCATTATGATGTCATGTCGTATTTAAAAATACGCTTAAGGACCTTACTAGTAGACGGTAATTATACACAGTATTTAAAGGTTGTAAATGATATGTTGTTATTGAAGTGTTGTATCAGTGAAGAATTATGTTGTGTCAGTGAAGTGTGTTGTGTCAGTGAAGTGTGTTGTGTAAGTGAAACGTGTTCCTGTCAATGAAGCTTTATAGTTTATAGTGGCAGTGCAAAGTATTTGAACAGTGAAATGTTTTTGAAGTGTTAGTTAAATCACGATAGAATCAGTGAAATGTGTCGTAGTTCCAGTGCAGTGAGTGAGTTGATAGCGAAATGAGTGTAATGTTGAAAGGTACTTGTGCAGATATGAACATATCATACTCGTGGGTTTTAGTTCGATCTTAGTTTTAAGATACAAATTAGACTTATTTCAAATGTTATTTTAAGTGATCGTTTCATTTAATTTAGGATATTCCCTGTTATTATTATTATTATTATTATTATTATTATTAATATTATTATTGTTATTATTATTATAAATTATTGTTAGTATTAAGTATTAGTATTATTAATTGTATTTTTAATTAATAAGTTTATTATTGTCATTATTGAGTGTAATTAGTTACCACTGCCACCGTGTATATACCCATTGCAGTGTGAATAAATACATACATACATAAAAACACACAAAACATACATATTTCCTGCACCATGCACAGCGAATGAAAGAAGGTTGTCCACAGTCACACACATTTTTCCGCACTTCTGCTGCGAAACAGATATCCTTCACATTCATATGCATACCACGCATATTTCAACATGGCTTTGAATTTAGGAACTGACAACTGAAAGTGATTAAAATAGTAATAGTAATTATGATGATAATAATAATAATAATAATATTAAAAAATGAGAAGGCATTAGGATTGGAACTCGGGTTGCCTGAATGACAACTCAGCATCCAACCACATGAGCTACGTCCTTACACAGTCTTATGCTTCCCTATCAGGCACCTAACGGAAGTATATCATAAACAATAGCCAGTATTTCCAAAACGAGGGGTCATTAGCCAACCATACCAGGTATGACTTCAAACAGTGTATCTTGTACTTTCATGTCACAAAATCTGATTTAATTCGGTGATATACAGAGCGTGTCCTCTCCTTGTAAGTATTTGTCTTTGTTACATGCAAACCAATTGGCATCGTACATTTTTGGTAATTTTTACAAAACAAGGGTTAAAAAAATTGGAAACAAAAAACAGGATTTTGTTTGTTTTGTGTTCTGGAGAATACAAAAATGAAAATATAAGTAGACCTACATGGTGGCGTTCAGAAAATATACTCCTTTGGACACACTTTATCAACAGTAATCTCACTAGAGGTTTTGTTTTATCTAGAGGAAATCAAAACTCGAGTGGGATGTAATTGACTATTACACGATTACAAGAAAGTATATAAAGATTAGAAGTAACAAAGTACTCTAATACAATACAAAATTGACTTAGGGAAATACTGAACTGTCTTCAAATGTATTATTGTATGTACCATCTCAACATTAGAAATATTCCTCTAGATGGCAGTAGTGTGTTATGATCAGCTGTTTTCTTGTTATCAGTTGTGCCAACTATAGAATCTTCATTGAACTCTGTTGACGGTTACTAGTCAAGAAGGCTTTGTTGATTCAGTTTCATTTTTTATTAAAACAGTTGCATTCCGCTTCAATTATCCGGATCCCAGTAATCAACGTCACTTGACAGATGATTTTCAATAATCTTAGTATTAAACAATCTCTGATACGTGACTATCCATAATATCATAAAGTAGAAACTATAACATAACCTAAATAATATAAACATGTGTTAAAATAGTTTTAATTAGGGATGATGAAATAAACAAGAAAAGTTTCAATTAAGGATGATGAAATAAAAAAAAGACACATGAATAATTTTAAAAGGAACAATTATTGAAAGTACAATTTTCAAATTTGAATGTTTTAGTGGTTGGTGGTTCAGTTGATGTTATATTGGACGTGTGCGTAAAAGAAGTGAAACTCGTTGATGTATAGTAGTGGCAAGAAAAAAAAAAAAACAGACCGACCCTTGTAGCTGATTTCAGAGCCTTGTTCACTCCAAAGCACGATAGACTGGTAACTAAGACTTTCGTTGCTCGAATCCTACCTGGAAAGGAAACTTTATTTTGTTTCTTATTCAGATTTATTCCCAATACTTTTCGATTGCTGGCTGAATTCATGTTCTGGGAATAATAAGTTAATTAAGTAGTAAAAAATCGCTGCAATCGAAAAGTACTGGGAATAAATTTGAATAAGGAACAAAAAAAAGTTTCCTTCCCAGGCAGGATTCGAACCACGAAAGTCTTAGTTACCAGTCTATCGTGCTCTGTAGTGAACAAGGCTCTGAAATCAGCTACAAGGGTCGATCCGGTTTTTTTTTTTTTGCCACTCCTGTACATGGTGTATTCCTCAACTTATTCAGGATTTCCGAATGGTGCACTTCAGTTATTAGTAAATAGGATTTCAGGGAAGATGCATAGCTGTGACCAGTGATCTTTATTAATTCTTGCTCTTGAATGCCAATGCGAATCATATGTTTGAAACTGCTGTGCATCGACTGGAGTGGTTTGTAATTTTCTGTTTTTTTGACGTCCAGACCAGTGCAGTTTGAAATGTTGGCAAACAAAGAAACAAATGCTAAAAGGTTGTGATAAAAACAAACAAATGCAAGGGAAGCGATAAAATTGTGTGATAATCAGCCATGAGTGATTGAAAGACGTCCTTTCATACCGTTTTATTGTCAAAAGTAGTATGACGTTGTTAAGTGTAATATGTATGTATGTATGTATGTATGTGTGTGTATTTTATCTTTTTAATTTAGTACCGGTAGGTTATTTTACGATGCCTTATCAACATCTTAGGTTATTTAGCGTCTGAATGAGATGAAGGTGATAATGCCGGTGAAATGAGTCCAAGGTCCAGCACCGAAAGTGACTCAGCATTTGCTCATATTGGGTTGAGGGAAAACCCCGGAAAAAACCTCAACCAGGTAACTTGTCCCGACTGGGAATCGAATCTGGGCTACCTGGTTTCGTGTTTCGAATCCTGCCTGGGAAGAAAACGTTTTTTTGTTCCTTATTCAAAGACGCGCTGACCGTTACTCCACAGGTGTGGACTGTATGTATGTATGTATGTATGTATGTATGTATGTATGCATGTATGTATGTATGTATTAACACTACAATTGGGTATACACCCGGTGGCAGTGATATATAATATGCAATAATACCATTATAATTATACAACAATTGCAGCAATAAAAGAAAAAAAAAATAAACCTAAATTTGTTTCTAACTATAAATACATAGATGCAATAAACTATTCTATAATAACGCAACAATAAGCAAAAGTAAACCAACATAGAAGTACTTCTATTTCACCCAACTGTTACCAATTTAAGTAATTACATATCACCTTAATTAATTACAAATCAACTTAATTACATATCACCTTAATTAATTACAAATCAACTTAATTATATATCTTAATTAATTACATATCACCTTAATGTAATTACATATCAACTAAATTACATATCATCTTAATTAATTACATGACACAACTTAGATAATTACACTGCACCTACAATTACATTTTCAGTCTAATCTTCTCAACCTTTCCATAAATGTATTGATTTTGGGATGACCACCCTGAAAGATAGTGAATTAAAAGCATAGTTTTTGCAAACATGTCAGAAGTACTCTTTTTCCCTTTCTATAACTTACGTATAAAGTATTTCTTATAAAATGAAAAATAAGGAGGGTAGTAGGAGTGCGGCATACTTTTTATACACCCGGTACTGTAAGCCATTCTGGGAATTGGCAATTGATCGGACAATTCCAGAGAAAGGAGCAGCGAAGACAGTACGAAACGACCGTTTCCAACTTAATTAAGATGCATAGTCGACTGTGAATTCACTCCTTAAAGAAAGGAATCGTGTCTCATTGTATCATACTATAAGATTTGTATGCCTATAAGCGTATATATTTCAATTTAACAATGTATACCCATTTTTCCGAACCCTATGACTACACATGGTTTGCTTTTATCCTTCTCGTCCATTCTTGTCTGTCAGCCCACAAATTTCCTTCGCTGTCCCTGTCCCTCATTGATATATGAATTCCCTTCATCCAGGTGTCAGGTATTTTCCCCTTTGCCTTCCTTCGAATGGTATCCATTCCATGATTCTCTTTGGCAGTCTAGCATCCGTCATCCTTCTTCTTGGGCCATATGTTTCAAATGTTTTTGTGGAAGGAAATAAATAATATTGAACATTCATTGTATCTCTAATAGTTTCGTTCCTATTTATTTTCCCGTCGAGATATCCTTGCAGATAGTTTTTCTTGCCATTAATTTTGTTTTTAAGGGGAGAGAGAATCTCAGCTGCTATAAATACTGAGTGGACAAAACTTTACATGCTTAATATACATACATTACACTTTATAAAACACTGTTCAGAATTTTAAAATAACTATTAATTACCTATAAAGTTATCAAATTTGCATATATTTTTTTTTACAACCGTAAAACATTTACATAAATAAAATATACAATTCCTGTAATTAAATATCTGCATGATGCTTTTGCTGGGATGTTTTAAAGACATACATGAACAACCTATTTATACGAGAAATATTTTTTTAATCGTTACCTTCAATATTAAATTTTCTTAAAATTGAATAAGGGAAAATTATTTCCTGAAGGAATAGGTAAAAGATTCTAGACCAGGATTGCAGAACTTGGGAAGAGAGGAGTGGAAACATGGGGAGAGAGTTCGTTCCCCCATCCACAAGGCTGGAGCCTTCAGTGACGTTTGTGTGACGTTTGGCATATACACTGTTTTCTCTCCTCCTCTCCTCTACCGTACAAGGGAAGGGATGAGTTGCGTGTTCCGGGTTATGACGCGTGCTTCAATCGGAGCACAGTTTTGCATCCCTGTCCTAGACTATGTTGTTGGTGTAGTTATTTGGAATATTTCAGTAAAGGAATCATGCAGATATTTAATTAATTGTATATTTTATTATGTAAATTCTTTACGGTTGTAGACAATACGTAAATTTGATGTTATTTCTACAGGTAATTATTAGCTATTTTAATATTCTGAATAGTGTTTTATAAAGTGTAATGTATGTATATTGGGCTTCAAAAGTTTTGTTCATTTAACTTTTATAATAGCTGAGGTATAAAATAATTAAAATCACAAAATTTTTGCAGGGCAATGATGTACCTCTCCTCATAAGTTATTTTTATGTGCAAATGCAGTTTTGTTCCCCAGGTGAATACACAAGTTAAATTCTACAAGTGGGTGCGCAAAAAAAAAACGAAATAATACTAGCATTTGATGGGTTTTATGTATGTGGAAGGCAAAGTGGGAGGTTTACGAAAAGTGCACTGCTTGGCTGAGAATGGGTCAACGAGAAGAGCAGACAATATAGCCATCGATCGCCGGAATCAAAGAAGCCTCATTCTCGACCCCACTGTCCGTTTTGAGAAGGATGATCAACAAGCCAATAACGTTAACGATGAAAAGAAGTCTATTTACAACCCATGTATTCCTCACTTCAGTGAGAGATACAAAATGAATATTAATACATGGGAAGTGAAAGGACTTCTTTTTGGCGCTAGGGGAACTTCATTTAAGTTAACCAAAACCATTCTCCTTTCTCTTAAATTTTCTAATGAGCACATTAACAAAATTTGTCTAATGGTATTGAGAGAGTCATTATCCATTTTACACAATCACTTGTATAATACTATGTAATTTTTTTTTCACTTCATTTCATTACTCTTCAATGTACTTTCATCTCATGTTTCTCCGAACTCAAATTGTACTTTATTTTTAAATTTATCATTGTTCCGTATTCTCTCCGCAATCATATTGTATTTTTAATTTAACCTCTGGTTTGTATTCTGGATCCTAGTGGTCAGCCGTAGATTTCGGCCAGATGTCCCAAATTGTGGAATTTGTGTGCAGTAAGAGTTTGAAGTGTAATTTTAATTTATCTCAAAGTCACTTCTATGTCTTGTCTACCTTTAACTAAACACTATCGAAATATGAGGCATTGATAGCTAAAGTGAATCAAGTTCATAACACGTAGGTTTGAGATAATAGGACTAGTGGATTATCTAATTTCACTAGCAATAATTTTATTGCTCCATCCTCAAATTCTAGATTTATAAAATATAAACAATTGTGATGTTAATTGATGCAACACTTTGGTGACTTGATCCACTATGGCTCAGAACATCGTGCACAAATAATCTGAGCCAAAAGTGACTGGTGTCACCTACCGGCGAATGCTTGGAATTAAGACTTGATCCATTACTGCTCGGAAAAGATCCAAATTCAGCTAACCAGAAAACGAATTAAACTGAATTTATGAAAATTTGTGACTTGATCCACTTTAGCTCTGAACGCCTCATAGGATGAAAAACCACTAAATTTTCTCTTTTTCTTTAAAATAATCTTTTATATGTGAAAAATACATTACCTTAAAATTGAAACGCATTTTTTGGCTTTGTCAGCTGTTGTGAAATAATTTTTTAAACTCCGATGCACACGGTTTTAAGTGCCACTAAACTTTGATTGCACAGGCATTGCAGTTGTCACGTATGTTACATTTTTACTATTTTCAAACACTATATATTGAAAATGGAATGACTTGCAAAATTTTATTATTAGACTCAATTTAGAAGATCAGTATCATATATAGGTGGAGTATGTTGTAAGAAGAAATTAATCTAATCTTCAAAGTAAAGAACATTCAGCATATATGGAAAGTAATACGACTGAATTTCAGGATTAATTACATGCAATGAGTAATAATACTTTATTGCCAGAACAAAGATACATATTGATTTTTTCTTGATTTAAAAACACTCTAGCACCCCCAGAAAGAGTAAATTACATACTCCTGCTCAGGGGGCATTCCACATAATGTTAAGACATTTTTTAAATAACATAGTTAAAAAAAAACACAGATATCACTATAATTGTACTTTAAATCTTCTCTGTTGACAGAAATTATTAATTGATTTTTTAAAATAAGGAGCATTAGTAAATTGAATGTTTGGGAATTTATCTATTATCATATTATAAAGCCTTGGACCGAAGTTGCTACTGTGATTATATGCTACAGTTGTAGTACATTTAGGAACTGTCAAACATATGTTGTCTGAGCTTTTGGTTTTATATTTATGTGAATATAAATTAAATATATTTAGGTTTTTATTTACGAAATTCAACAACACATTGTTATAAATTCTGAATACAGCAGTTCTAAAGAATAACCTAGAGGTTTATTAAGGCTTATTTTTATTATTCTTTTCTGTAGCAGAGTTATTGGCACGAGGGAGGTAGGTCTCACGTTACGGAATACATGCTGGTTCGAGTCCTCATGGGGGAAGAAATTTTCTCATGAAATTTCGGCCAGTGTATGGGATCGGTGCCCACCCAGCATCGTGATGCACTTGGGGAGCTACAATAGGTAGCGAAATCCGGTTGCGAATGTCAGCTATAACGGCTGGGGGGATCATCGTGCCAACCACACGATACCTCTATTCTGGTTGGATGATCGTCCACCTCTGCTTCGGCATGTGAACGTGAGGCCAGCAGCCGGCTGGTCAGTCTAGGCCCTTCATGGGCTGTAGCGCCTCGAATTATTTATTATTATTTACTAATACGAGGTAAATCAGTCGTAATGTGGACACTCAAGTAATTTCGTAGGTTGACAAAATAGTTAATAATTTTTCTTAATCTATTGCACAGAAAAAAGAACATGTTCATCCCAACGTAAATGTTGGTGGATTATTATTTCGAGATGTTTAACTTTTGCAGATTATTTAGAATAGACCAGTTACAACTATTAGAAGAACAATTGGATGTATGAATTTTTAAACACAAGAGCGAATCAGGAGATTTCATACCAACAGATGTTATCGAAAATGGTACAACCGTAGTTTTATAATGATTTAAGACAACTACGTTGGAATCAAACGAAGTTTTAATGAATGTGATGCCATAAATAATGCCATTATTATTATTATTATTATTATTATTATTATTATTATTATTATTATTATTATTTGCATTAAAGTAGGTATCATCCCAAGTTTTACCTGCAAAAATAACAACCGTGTCATCCGCATTGAATTTCTTTAAATTGATTGCCAATAAATCATTAATATTATATATTAAAAACAAAATTGGACCGAGGACAGTCCCTTGAGGGACGCCGATATTAATATTTAGAGTGCGAACAAGAATTTATGTCACGGCCTCCTCGCTACAAAATATACGACGATCAAATAGCGTATTGATGTGAACAGACTGATTCTAAAAGCTGGTTCACAATAAACCGGGAACGGAAACGAGAACGAGAACGGAAATATTATTAAAATAAATGTTTTTAAATGACAGCATTCTCAATTAACTATTGTGAATACTCACATTTAAATATAGTTATTTTAACATTATTTCCGTTCTCGTTCTCGTTTGCGTTCCCGGTTTATTGTGAACCAGCCCTAATAGTTTGTGATCGGAAACGAGAAGAGCAAAAGTTAAAAATTCGCCAACCTCTCACGTTCCCATTCCCGGGCTCCGGCAAGCTTCTCGTTAAGTATTGTGAATACTCACATTTAAATACATTCAATTTAACAATTTTTTTTTGTTATCGTTTTTTTTTCCCGGGTTATTGTGGACCAGCCTATAGCGTACTTTTAGTTTTTACTAAACTAATTATGCTTCGTACGCACCGCTCCCATATGTTGATTACTACTGAATATGAATGAACAAAATCAGCGCGAGAGATTCAGGACATATCGCCTCTACATAGTACACACACAACTTTGTCTCTATCCGAGGTGGAGAGAACGTGTCCTTCCGAAAAAACCTCCAATTCTCTTTTTTACAGCATCACAACACATTCTCTTTACACTTCGTAAAACGAAAAGAGTAAAACGTGGCATGAATGTTCCATTTTGTTTTTTATCTACTCGCACAGAGGCGAACTCCGACCTCGTTACGTTGTAGCTACATGTTACTCTCTGGAGAACACGGGCGAGATGTGAGAACTCGCGAAATGGATTTGAGGCCGGGGAAATCACATAGATATGATCAGTCTTGCCTACTGATCCGGACTGGGTTCGATTCCAGCGTGTGCTGATTACGTGGCTGGGCTTTGACGTAAATCTACGTCTTTTTCCTTTCTAGATTTGGAGGAGGAAAGGAAGTTATTTACGAATTGACTTTTTATTCTCCTGAAATCACTTGAATCATTTTTAGTTAACCAACTACGTCTACCCATTCTTCTCCATGCTTTGCCTCTGGTGTGTCTTCCGGTTGTTCTCTTTGCATGCCTCTTGTTATCCTTGTATTCCTCTTGATCCCCTTATATTCCCTTTTAGTTCTCTCTGTATTTCTTTTAGTTCTCATTGTATTCCCTTTTTGTTGTCCTATTCCCATAGTTCTCCATGTGTTCCCGTAATTCTCCTTGTATTCCCATTTTCCTCCTGTTCTCTCACTTCCTTTAGTCTCCTTGCTTCCGTTTTCTTTTCCTTATCTTCTCCTTGCTCTCCTTTCTTTTTGTTCACCTTGTTTTTCTTTGGCCTTGTCTTACCCTTGTTCTCTTTCTATACTCTTGTTCTCTTTTCCTGCCTCGTGTCTTCCCCTTGTTTTCTTTGTATTCCTCTTGTTCTTATAGTCTCCTTGTTTGCTTTTTTGCCATTGTTCCACCTGCGTTCCCCTTGTTTTCCTTGTATTCCTACTGTTCTTATATTCTCCTTCTTTGCTTTATATTCCCTTTGTTCTATCTGCGTTCCCTTTGTTTTCCTTGTATTCCCCTTGTTGTTATATTCTCCTTGCTTGCCTTATATTCCCTTCGTTCTACCTGTGTTCCCCTTCTTTTACTTGTGTTTCCCTTGTTCTTATATTCTCCTTGTTTGCCTTATATTCCCTTCGTTCTACCTGTGTTCCCCTTGTTTTACTTGTGTTCCCCTTGTTCTTATATTCTCCTTGCTTGCCATATATTCCCCTTGTTTTACTTGTGTTTCCCTTGTTCTTATATTCTCCTTGCTTGCCATATATTCCCCTTGTTCTACCTGTGTTCCCTTGCTTTTCTTATATTCCCCTTGTTCTTACTTTCTCCTTGTTTGCCTTATATTCCCATTGTTTTTCTTATATTCCCCTTGTTCTTACTTTCTCCTTGTTTGCCTTATATTCCCCTTGTTCTCCTTGTGTTCCCCTTGTTCTTATATTCTCCTTGTTTGCCATATATTCCCCTTGTTCTTTCTGTATTCCCCTTGTTCTTACTTTCTCCTTGTTTGCCTTATATTCCCCTTGTTCTACTTGTGTTCCCCTGGTTCTTATATTCCCCTTGTTCTATCTGTGTTCCCCTTGTTTTTCTTTATTCCCCTTGTTCTTACTTTCTCCTTGTTCCCTTATATTCCCCTTGTTCTACTTGTGTTCCCCTTGTTCTTATATTCTCCTTGCTTGCCATATATTCCCCTTGTTCTACCTGTGTTCCCCTTGTTTTCCTTGTATTCCCCTGGTTCTTGTATTCGCCTTGTTTGTTTTATATTCCCCTTGTTCTACCTGTGTTCCCCTCATTTTTCTTGTATTCCCCTTGTTCTTACTTTACTCCTTGTTTGCCTTACATTCCCCTTGTTCTACTTGTGTTCCCCTTGTTCTTATATTCTCCTTGTTTGCTATATATTCCCCTTGTTCTATCTGTGTTCCCCTTGTTTTCCTTGTATTCCCCTGGTTCTTATATTCTCCTTGTTCTACCTGTGTTCCCCTTGTTTTTCTTGTATTCCCCTTGTTCTTATATTCTCCTTGTTTGCCTTATATTCCCCTTGTTTTCTTTGTATTCCCCTTATTCTTATATTCCCCTTTTTTGCCTTATATTCCCCTTGTTCTACTTGTATTCTCCTTTTTTTCTTTGTTATCCCCTTGTTCTTATATTCTCCTTGTTTTCTTTGTATTCCCCTTGTCCTTCTATTCCCCTTGTTTTCTCTTTCATCGTTTTCTAGACAATAGGACGATGTGCCCCCAATATGGTTCGGAAGGGATGTACTACAGTAGACAGTGTTTTAACATAATGATTGCAAGAATGCACCCTGCGCCCACAGTTTGTTTTATCATTTACACTTCCCATCTGGAAGGTCTGATAACAAAAGTGAAGAGCGGAAGGAGGAGAAGACGGAGAATGAAGGCACTGACATGGACCACCCCTGATTGAAACACATTGTAAACCATCATTAAAAATCTACAGTTTTCCCTTAAAACTTTCATTTTGTTGCATGCTTTTTTCCTTTATCTTAGTCAAATTCCAGGAAGTTGCCTCCTCTCTCCGACATTTGCAGGGCAGTCGTTGAAACAAGGTGATTGATTTTTAAGCAGTTGTGGTGCGAGTACGGTGAATAATATTGAAATGTCATTTTTTTAATTTTATGTCATTATTCCATTATTTTAAGGGCATTTTATTGATCATTTTAAGTAGATTTTTAGGTCATCAACATCCGCCTCCTAGTTATGACCAACCGTGTAGACACTTTAAGGCCATAAGACACTTTTCTAAATCCTTCAATAGGAGACGAAATTGTCCTAATAGTATTGTTCGTTACAAACTATATCTTTTAGAGAAACTGTGTATACCACGACATTTATTACATTAACTAACTTGCATAAGGAAATTGATGAAATGGAAATATTAGAGTCGGTTTTAAGTAAATAGTTGTTTTGTGTGTGTGTTGTTTGGACAAGGATTCATTAATTTTTGGTAAACATGACTATATTTAATGCTCATCATTCCCTGTTAAGTGGACGCGTTGATAATGAATAAAATCCGTTCATTAGTTTATGAGAAGTCGTGGTTCACACACAGACACCATAAACACAATCGCTTTTTCTGAATCATTGTTATCAGAATGTGTGATTCCTTGAAAATCTGGAAATAATTCTTCGGGAATCTTAATATTTATATTTCGTATAACTACACGATAAAAATATAGGTCTACAGGAGTGCTCTCAATTTAATTGTTTTCTTGACCATACGTCCTACTCATTATTTTTCTTCTTTGTAGTATATTTTATTCTCCTCTCTCAATTCCTACGACCACCATTTAATTAATGTTTTAATGTTAAAAAAGAAGTAAGAAATTATTTTGAAATACCTTTCAATAATATTGTAAACCAAGCTTAGTTTAAAGACGATTCCATCATGTTTTTATACAGAGTGATTTATATAGAACTGACACATTTCTTTCTTTAATTATTCCGTTGGAAATTCATTCAATGACCCAATTTTAGCACCAAATTAAGCAGAATGTTCTGGAGTTTCGATTCCTTGTCACTAGATGCGCAGATGTTTATGTTTTATTCCTATTGTTGGCAGCACTGACCCAATTTTAGCACCAAATTAAGCAGAATGTTCTGGAATTTCGATTCCTTGTCACTAGATGCGCAGATGTTTATGTTTTATTCCTATTGTTGGCAGCACTAGATGCGCAGATGTTTATGTTTTATTCCTATTGTTGGCAGCTGTTTTCGACATTTTGTGCCAACGTGAAAATGCAGTACACATTAAATCAAAGACTCTTCCTTGTGAAGCAATACTGGATTACGAATTCAATTACAGCTACTCAAGGGGCATACCAGAGAGAATTTGGTGTTCGCAATCCTCCCAAAAGAAACACAATACTGGGACTGGTAAACAAATTGGAAACAACTGGATCTCTGGTGAGTGAAAAGGGCAAGCATCGTTCATCTAGGCTTCCCACGGTTGTTGTTGACGTAAGAGCACGACTGGAGCAGTCACCCAAAAAATCATTAAGACGTTTGTCTTTGAGTTTGTTGAGCAACTGGACGATGTAGATCTGAGTCAAGGATATTTTCAGCAAGATGGCGCTACATGCCATACATCAAATGAATCCATGGAACTACAGTAATTGCAAGTTTCTTTGACGACCGAATAATTTCCAGGAACCTGTGGCCACCGAGATCTCCGGATTTGACACCGCCGGACTTCTTTCTATGGGGTTACTTAATCTCCCAAAATTCCTCTACATTTTAGGTATAATAAGTTGTCGCTAGCACAATTCGTTTTGAAACAATTAATTAAAGAAATGTGTCAATTCTGTATAAGTCACTCTGTAGTAGAGCAGAGGTCTCCAAAAAACGTATAGTCATTCGTGATCCCGATGCTGCCCGCCGAACACAGAGTGCTGTAAGGCTAGGGAAGAGAGAGAGAGAGAGACTCGTACCTCAACAGATGGGAGCGGTCAATGGGGGATTGCGGCAAGATCTGCTTATGTTTACAAATAATAACTTCAAAAGGATATGACATATCATACATTTGTATGTTATATTGACATATTATGAAGCTTATACTTTTGATTGGGAAATATTCGTGAGCGAATGCAAACATGAAAAATGGAATAATTCATTTCGCATAAGCTGCACTTTCCAAACATCTAGCATTGCCACAAAAGATGTAACAAGATTGTACATGTCGATTATATTCTGATTGTGCCCTTGCAGATGACAATTCAAATTGTTGAAATATTCCGAAATATCAACAAGAAATGTTAAATCAGTAACAAACAGTTCATCTTCCAGCTCCTGAATGTTCTTCCCTTGTGAATTAAAGGGAACAATTAGTTGCAATGAACAATGTTGATATACTATACAATATATACAATAAAGCATATGCAAAAAAAAAAAAAACTTACCTAATCTTCATATTCCTCTCTTAGGCCTAATTGCTCTAACAGCTTGGGAAATTTGGGATATCTTAGGAAGGAACCATTCATTGTGTTGACAGTTCGTACGACCACATCCATTACCTAATTCATATTTACAACTTTACTCCACAGTGCATCTTGGTGAATTAAACAATGCAAATATGTCACATTTACAGGCACTCCCTGGTAATTCAATCATGCGTTTAGCCTGCCCACCAATCCCATCCGTTTCCCAATCATGGCTGGAGCCCCATCTGTTGTTATTGACACAAGCAGTTGCAAATTCAACCTTTTCTGTTCTATGGTGTCTTTCAGTCCCTGGAAAACCTCTTCTCCAGTTGTATTTTCCTCCAGTGTAATTACATCTAGAAGACATTCAGACACAGTAAAATGTTCATTAACTCCTCGGATGAAATTGGAAATTGGAAAAGTGTAACTGGGTAAGGGGATCTTTGCCAAACATAGTTCTTACTTACGAGTGAAGGCAACATCATTGTGTATAAATGCATATTTCGAGGCATTTTTCCTTTTAAATGCATAGGTTATATATTTTCATGTTGCACATCTTACGGCATACAATAACATATTTTCTACTTTTGACCAATTTATTATCTAATTCAAAATTTCTCTGTGATAAAAATAGGAATAATTTCCAGGAAGTATGAAAACTATATGAGAAATATAACCAATAATTACATACTTACTGTTGAGGACATGACATTTCTGCGACGACATTGGATACTTGTGCTAGTGTACTGTGTAAGTTGAATCGTTTTCTACTTTAACATAAGGCTAGCTGCCAAGTGCAATTTTCCAATTAAAACTTATCTAGAACGCTGGCACAACCATGCGTCAAAATCATAACTCCTAAAAATAATTAGAAATTGCTTTGTTTTAAGTTTGATACTTGATCTCAAATTAACATAAATGAGACTTCAAAAGATAATATTACTTAGGTAATGGGTAATTGCTGAAGTAGAATTCTAAGAAATCATCATCATCATCATCCTTCACGAATTAGGCCTCTCTAGACCTGTTTCGGCCCCATCTAGCAGTCTTCTTAAAGGTCTTCCTGGTCGACGATGTCCTCTAGGTTTATATTGCGTCATAATTGTTAGGATTCTTGAATTTTCCATTCTTCTTACATGATCTAGCCAATTAAATTCGTATCTGCTGATTTTTTCTTCTACTGACTCTACGTCTAATTGTTCTAAAATTTCTTCATTCCTTTTTTGGTCTAAAAGAGTATATCCTGCTGTCCTGAAAAATTTCATTTCCGTTGCTTTGATTCTGTTCATTTCTTTTTTCTTTAATGTCCAAATCTCGCTTCCGTGTAAAAGGGAGGGTAATGCTAGTGTATTATATATTTTATTCTTGTAGATTTTTGTACTAATTTAGCTTTTAATGTATTGTTTATTATTTCTAGAATTTGTGTAAATTTGGTAATTTTCTTGTTCACATCTTTTTCATTTTGATAAGATATTTTACAACCCAGATAATTGAAATTTTGCACTTGTTCGAGGCATTGGTTATTGTGTATTATCTTACTTCTGACTGGGTCTTGTCCTAAAAATGCCATTACTTTTGATTTTTGTGCTGAAATTTCCACCCCAAAATCTTTTAATATTTTATGCAATGTATACAATCCTCTTTGTAAATTATCCTCTGAATTGGAAATTATGACTTGATCATCGGCATAGACTAAGGTATTTAATGTTAGATCACTGGTTATTTTGATTCCTGATGTGTAGATTTGGTTCCATTTTAAAATAATTTCATTTATATAGATATTAAATAAAGTTGGTGATAGTGGACAACCTTGTCGAACTCCATTATTAACTAATTTTCTTTCGGATATACAGTTATTTATTTTGACACTTATTTTGCTCTCTGTGTAGATTTCTATTATATGTAATTGCAAATTTGGAATATTTTTATCTTGTAATATGTCGAATAAAAGGTCTCTTCGCACTTTATCAAAAGCTTTCACAAAATCAATAAAATCTATATGGGTTTCTAAATTAAAATTTCTTCTTTTTTCTAACAATAGTTTGCTACTAAATAATGGATCTACACATGATCTTCCTTTTCTAAAGCCATTTTGACACTCCAGAAGGAAAGTTTCAGCATATTTTTTTTTTTAATTTTTCATTAAAAATCCTACTAAATATCTTATAACATGTGTTGAGGATACTAATCCCTTCATAGTTTTCAACATTCTGTTCATCTCCTGTTTTATGTATGGGAATAATTACATAACATTCTAATACATAGCATCCATCATTTAGTGATATTCCACATAAAACGGGCAATGCAAATTCGTCTAAGATTATGCAAGTAAATTAATGGATAATTTATGAAAGACTGACATTTATTTATAATTCATTAGACATCTCTAACAATAAAATCTGTCATTCTCGCTGTGATATGATGTGACGTAGTAGTTCTCGAGATGTCACCCAGGGACTCGGTATTGTGTGATGTAATAGTTCTCGAGGTGTCACCCAGCAACTCGGTGTGAGTTCACCCAGAAACTCGCTGCGATGTGATGTAGTGCCTTTCGAGATGTCACCCAACTTGTCGCTTTGCTGTAACGTAGTAGTTCTCAAGATGTCACCCAGCTTGTCGTTTTGGTGTGATATAGTAGTTCTCGAGGTGTCACACAGTGTGCAATTTTCCCAATCTAGGTGGACAAAAATCAAATTTCTACTTGTTTAGTTAGGCATAGGTGAATATGAATTGATGTTCTTTAACATTTGAAGAATGTTGTGACAAATAGCTTTTACTGTTCTATCAGCGGCAAGCTATATTTAGAAGGGTATGAACAATGAGTTCATCCTAACACTTCTCGCTCCTATTCAGTCGTAGACATAGAGGCTTGCTACGTGGATGAAAAAGAGCCAATTGTTAGTGATTTATTGTGTTGTGAGACATGGAATCTGTTCAGATAGGTACGTTCTTACTAATTTAACTTCAATTGCAAGTTTGTAAAGTATTATTCTTCTTACAGAAGGGTTTAAACATTACAATTGAAACAAAAATAATATTTTGATGTTCTCCAAATATATTGCGAGTTTTAGTACATCCGGTCACGTTCGGTTACAACAATTCTTTTACCATTTAAAACAGCATCATTTAGAGTGGTGAATCCCTGTTTTAAAGTTTGCGCGTTTTTGCGCATTTATCAGTAATTCTTTTTCAATGGTTGGGCTACGGTAACTGTATTTGGCTTAACAGCAAAAAAGAATCATGGAATAAGGAAGTTTTCAATCACTTGTGAGTGTTTCAGGCCTGCAAAATTATTCACATCAGATTAAAAATACATCGGACACATTTTTATCTAAGCTTGACAAACGCACAATGAATCAGAACGCAAATCACTAGCTGGACAAAATTAATAACTTCTCTGCATTCCAACGGATCGTTATGAAACTTTGTACATGCCTTACAGGTGAGACATGTTTTATGTACAAACTCTGATTACGTTTACACAAGAAAAATTACCCCTTTATACCAGGGGCATTTAAACAAAATTAATAACTTCTCTCCTATTTAAAAGATTTTTATGAAACTTTATGGTACGGTAGAAGTTACATGTGAAATATTTTATTTTTTGTCTAGAAAGTCTGATTATGTTTCATAATAGAAACTAACCTTTTATAGTGGTGCATATAGACAAAATTAATAACTTCTCTCCTAGATAATATGTTTTTATTAAACTTGGTACAATAATTAGGCCTACAGGTAGCATATAAGAATCTGTACATAAAAATATATGCTACCCGAAACTCCTGTACAAAGTTTCATAAAAATCTCTTATGTAGAAGAGAAGTTAATTTTGGTAAATGCACTCCCTGTAAAGGGTTACTTCCTCTTATGGAACCGTAAATATAGTTTGTACACAAAAAATATATTCTACCTATACTTCCGTACACTGTTTCATAAAAATCTGTTAGATATGAGAGAAGTTATTATTTTCGTCTAAAACCATTCCATATGAAGGGGTAGTTACTCGTACGCAAATGTAGTCAGAGTTTGTATACAAAAAAAAATATGTGCTATTTATAAGGTCTGTACAAAGTTTCATAACAATCCATTGGAATGCAGAGAAGTTATTAATTCTGTCCAGCTAGATTTGCGTTATTGCACACTGTGTGTCACCCAGAAACTCACTGCGATGTGATGTAGTTCTCGAGATGTCACCCAGCTCGTCGCTTTGGTGTGGCGTAGTAGTTCTCGAGACGTCACCCAGCGACTCGCTGTGCTGTGACGTAGTAGTACTCGAGATGACACCCAGCTCGTCGCTTTGGTGTGGCGTAGTAATTCTCGAGATGTCACCCAGCTCGTCGCTTTGTGTGATGTAGTAGTTCTCGAGGTGTCACGCAGCAACTCGGTGTGATGTCACTGAGAAACTCGCTGCAATGTGATGTAGTAGTTCTCGAGATGTCACCCAGCTCGTCGCTTTGTGTGATGTAGTAGTTCTCGAGGTGTCACGCAGCAACTCGGTGTGATGTCACTCAGAAACTCGCTGCAATGTGATGTACTAGTTCTCGAGATGTCACCCAGCTCGTCGCTTTGGTGTGACATAGTAGTTCTCGAGATGTCACCCATCGTGTCGCTTTGTGTGATGTAGTTCTCGAGATGTCACCCAGCAACTCGGTGTGATGTCACTCAGAAACTCGCTGCAATGTGATGTAGCAGTTCTCGAGATGTCACCCAGCTCGTCGCTTTGGTGTGACATAGTAGTTCTCGAGATGTCACCCATCGTGTCGCTTTGTGTGATGTAGTAGTTCTCGAGGTGTCACGCAGCAACTCGGTGTGATGTCACTCAGAAACTCGCTGCAATGTGATGTAGCAGTTCTCGAGATGTCACCCAGCTCGTCGCTTTGGAGTGACATAGTAGTTCTCGAGATGTCACCCATCGTGTCGCTTTGTGTGATGTAGTAGTTCTCGAGATGTCACGCAGCAACTCGGTGTGATGTCACTCAGAAACTCGCTGCGATGTGATGTAGTAGTTCTCGAGATATCACCCAGCAACTCGCTGTGTTGTGACGTAGCAGTTCTCGAGATGTCACCCAGCTCGTCGGTTTGGTGTGATGTAGTACTCGAGATGTCACCCAGAGTTTCGCAGTATTGTGACGTAGTACAGCTGCATGTCATCTTTTAAGGGGTTTGGATTTCTTTTCATTGAAGGAAGAGTAGCGATTTGAGAAGTTCGTTGTTATTTTGCAGACGAATAAAGTTTTCTTATGTAAAAATGTTACTTCAAATGAAGTATTGGAGTTGAGAGCAGGATATTTTTATTCAAGAGAAATGTAAAGACATTTTATAATTTAGAGATGTGTTTTTTTCTCGTGTTGCTGGTGTGATTTTTTTATGAAGATGAATTTTTTTTTACATGGTGGCATTATGACTTTTTGTGGGTATGATTTTGTTTTTTCACGTGGTGGCGATGTGATTTTTTTTATGGACATGAATTTTTTTTCACATGGTGGCGATGTGATTTTTTTGTGGAGATGAATTTTTTTTCACATGGTGGCGATGTGATTTTTTATGGAGATGAATTTTTTTTCACATGGTGGCGATGTGATTTTTTATGGAGATGAATTTTTTTTTCACATGGTGGCGATGTGATTGTTTTATGCAGATGAATTTTTTTTTTTCACATGGTGGCGATATGTTGTTTTTTTTTTCAAGCTGGATTTTCTTTTCAAGTGTTGGTTGAAATTTCTTTTTAAATTTCTGAATTATTTCTATATGTTATTTTATAATACATTGCTTGTATTACAATTTGTAATATAGCATTTCGGTTTCCTTGCTTCTGGAGCCTATGTACCACCAAAAGCAGTGTTTACAGAAAGCACAGAGGTAGGGCTCCATGCTTTCTGTATTGTTTCAAGAGAGACTGAACCACGCTTTATCATCTCGTTGCGCATGTTCAGTCCTCGGGTAGAGACACCTGGTGGCCATTCAGACGAGTCAGAGGCATAGAGACTGTCTGCATTTTGTAGCAGGGTTAATTTCTCTCCTTATCTCGGAGGGAAATGAACTCAGCCACCATTCAGTCAGTTGCCCTACCAACTGGTATCAGCCAGGTGTGATCTGTTAATAATGGTTTGGTTGTGCGCAGTTTACACTGCATTATATTTTGTATGCTGATTTTTGTTCATATAATTAAAATAAATCGATGAAATTATTGACAAAGATGTAATATGTGATTGTCTTTGCCTTTACAAT
This sequence comes from Periplaneta americana, assembly GCA_025594305.2. NCBI lineage: Eukaryota > Metazoa > Arthropoda > Insecta > Blattodea > Blattidae > Periplaneta > Periplaneta americana. The sequence goes on from JAJSOF020000041.1 coordinate 464,301, forward strand.
CACTGTTATTTTGGAATTTTGACACCGATCTATTCTTAGTTACTTTTGGTGCGCATGTACTACCAAAAATAGTGTTTACACAAAGCATAGATGTAGGGATCTATGCTTTCTGTACTCTTTGGAGCGAGATTCAGCCATAATTTATTATCTCGCTCCATTTATCCATTCTCGGGTAGAAACACCCGGCAACCATTGAAACATGGCTGAACGACCCACAGCCATTCTTCTTTTTGTGGCAAAGTTAATTCCTCTCCTCATCTCAGAGGGAACTGATCTCAAGCCACCTTCCAGTCAGTTGCCCTACCAACTGATATTAGTCAGGTTTGAGCTATTCTTAATAGTTCCAATTACTTCACTTTCCACCATTGATTATATTGAAGATAGTAGCTACAACTGTACTTAATATGATTGCGTTGACTTTAGAAATAAACGGATGTGATGTGATTGTCACATTTCTCTTTTGAAGTTTATTGCTTGATTTAATTTTCTGTAGATTTAATTGCGAATTTTAACATATTTGAGTGTATCTCGATACGATTTAATTTCCTCTATCGTGGGATGCAAGATTTTTAGTTAAATGTCTTCCGATAACTAAGACAGCAATCCTGTTTCATTCTGGTTGTTGCCGGGGCTCTATGCTTCCAGTAATAATCCTGAATTGCCTTTTATTAACTGTGCATAAAACACACCGTTTCTATGTAGTGTACATTTTTGAATTTACGAAGTTCTAAGAAGCAACTAAACCGAACCCCGGCAATGCGAAGAGAATTAAAATTGAGATTTTTTCTGCTAAACAAATCCCGACCACAACGACCAACTTTCCCTTCTTCAGCCACACCGCTACCCACCCCCAGTCTCCACACCACCCGCAGTGCCACTGGCGTAGCTCAGGTGGTAGCTTGTTTTCCTGCTCACCAGAAGTTGCGGTCGGGCATGGGTTGGATTCCCGCTTGGGCTGGTTAGTTGGATGGGTTTTTTGCGAGGTTTTCCCCAACCATATGGCGAATTTGAGATAATCTGTGATAGTGGTCGTCAGCACTCGCTGAAATGGGTAAGGGGTAAGCATTGCATCGTAATATGCCCCATCGTGCAGCAGGAAGAGGGAGAGAGCATACACGCCAGCAGACACGGATGCACCATAATGCAGTCTCTTATCCGCGGGTAATGGACGCTAGCCCGAGGGTGCACTGTGCTGATGACCGCTGATCTGTGACGAATCCTCGGTCTTATTTCGCCAAAAACTATCGCACTATCATCAATTCAATCGACGCTAAATATCTTTGTAATTGATACAGCGTCGGTAATAATCCCCACCAAACACCCCAGTCTCAACCCCAAACCCGATTCCCCACTCAATATCCCATTCCATACACTTCCCCACCCACCACCACCCCATCCCACCCCCGGACCCCACAATCCCGCCCCAGTCCCTTTAATATGTACAGGAGTGGCAAAAAAACCGGACCGACGGAATAATCAAAGACCCCGAAATGAGCCACTGCGCATGCCACGCCTGCATTCACAAGATAGCGAGTAATCTACTGCAATTGTTGTAGTTTCGACTGCTGATGTAGCCCATTTCGAAAACCATTAGAAAATAAGCTGGTAAAATTCATGTTCTGGGAATAATAAGTTAATTAAGTAGTAAAATATCGCTGCAATCGAAAAATACTGGGAATAAATTTGAATAAGGTATAGAAATGAAATTCCTTCCCAGGCAGGAATCGAACCACAAAATTCTTAGTTAGCAGTCTGTCGTGCTGTCACTGTGAACAAGGCTCTGAAATCAGCTACAAGGGTCTGCCGGTTTTTTTTTTTTGCCACTCCTGTGCAAGGAGTTGCACCTCCATCTTCTGCGGCGACGGCGATCCAGTAGTTCGGGAAGTTCGCCAGATGTTCCTCCCGCCGCGGTGGTGCACCTGGTGCGGTGCACCACCACCATGAAAAGAAAGAAACGGTATGGTCAGTATATTGCCTGCAGCCAACTAATTAAGTAACTGTACTTCATAAAAAATAAGTCCCATAACACGAGTCGCCAAATAACGCCAACTATAACCATAAGTTGTTAACTTGAGGGAGCCTTTGACATGTGCGGGCTGTATGGTGCTGTACCAGCGCCTTCTAAGGCGAGGACGTAGGGTTGCCTGTGTCTGAACACAAAGCACAATGTTGGCATTCATGCAGCTATGCCCTTTCTTGTACACTGACGATATCTGAGCCTACTAATTGAGAGTGATCGATATTTTTTTTAGTAAGTATGTCACACTTTTTAACCACACCAATAATGGTGCCACCTATTGAGAACTAGGGACTCTTTCAAAATTTGTCAGTTTTTTTTATATCTTTGGTTCTGGCTTATCCCGTGGTTGGAAAGTTTGCTTACACGATCATAAAATCGTAGGTCAGATATCTTTGAACGCCAGTGTACATTCGCTGTAGCTGGAGTTCTTTTGGCTCTGTGTTCACGTAGAGTACAGGAGTCGTGCTAGACCTCATTCAGCCTGGTCGCACAAAGTGTAACCGACTGAACATATCGTAGATGAATAATGGGCCCTTATGGCTCCATATTGAACGTAGGTGATAGAAGTCTTACTAGACATCCTTTTATTGGCCATAACTCGTACAGCCAGTACATGCACTATACACATCATGTTCGACGTTAAGTGGAGCTATTTTGGCTCTGTGTTCACGTAGAGTACAGGAGTCGTGCTAGACCTCCTTCAGCCTGGTCGCACCAAGTGTAACCGACTGAACATATCGTAGATGAATAATGGGCCATTTATGACGCCATATTGAACGTAGGTGATAGAAGTCTTACTAGACATCCTTTATATTGGTCACAACTCGCACAGCCAGTACATGCATTTTATATATATATATATATATATATATATATATATATATATATATATATAATGTTCGACGACGTTAAGTGGAGCTATTTGTGACTCCAAATGTTTACTAAGTGACAGGATTCTGAGAAGATCTCCTTCACCATGGTCATTTCTCGTGCAACCAATTACATTTCATTCAAAAACACACATACACCCGCACATTGTCACAGAATTAAGCCATAGTGTTAATCGCATTTTTCTATATATTTTTTTATATTTCACCTTGTTTCTATTTAATACATTTTAAATTGATTTTCGTTGCTTGTTTTTTCTTATATTAACTTCACATTAAACATTTAAAATTCATTCTCGTCGTTTATATGTGATATTAATTTTACTAGGCTTGCAAAACAGGAAGGTCTCCACTCAAGTATTCTATTTATAATGGCCATTGACTAGACGGTTCTTAATATCGCCCTCTGTATTCTTTATTTACATGGTCTTGTGAAGTGGCGTTGAAAATGTAACATTTAAGTCATATTTATTTGATCGTGTTTTGGGAATAACAAGAAATCAAGAAACCATGATTAATGGCCTTCCTAGTCACAGTGTTAGTCAAGGTTTTGAACTTCTTATATCCGTCTCTCTTCCCTCACTTTTGTGAGGAGTATGAACTATTACTGAATGCAATGTTAGGCGCATTGCCTGACCATATCTTCAACACTGTCAAGGGCAGAGATTATGACAACTCTGTGGAAGGAGAAATGGGATGAAGTATTATTCAGTTCAGTCATTATATGAATTTTAACACTTGCGATATATTTTTACAAACATAACAGTAGCATTTACATTACATAAGTTTAGAAATGCTAATAAAATATAAGCTTAGCTATGTCTCAATTAGTGACTGAGACAAGCTTCTATAATTCCTTAAAGGGAGGCTAAGGTGAAGAAATGATCATTTTGATCAAAATACACGGTTTTTACATTTTGCTTTATAGTAATGTGCAAGGCCTGGTTTATCACTCCACTCCTCTAAGGTCTGTTTTTGTCGCCACTTTTCAAGTGCTGCATTAAGCTTTCCCTTTTAAACTGTACCATTCTTTTAGTTGTGTTATTATGTTCAACGTAGTAATTCTTTTCTTTTAAGTTAATACTTGTCCACCAGAATGTATTTACCTGCTTGTGATTATATTTGTATGTATTCAGTCTCTCTTTTTTATGTTTACTTATTTTTTATTTACTTATAAATGTTTTTTAAGGAACCTGTAGGTTCATTGCCGCCCTCACATAAGCCCGCCAATGGCCCCTACCAGAGTGCCGCATTTGAGTTAAGTTGCTCGCTTGAACTGGGTCGAGTGTCGCACCCTCGAGTGAGATAAGATCGGTCGCGATACGCTCGTAATGAATAGAAGCACAGTACGAGGTCATATCACCGACATGTCTTATCTTGTATGGAAGGCAACAGATAAGGTACACATAATATGTTTTGCTCACACGGTAAAAATAAGGATTTATATTCTGCGTTTCTGACAAACGTCTAATGGCACAATCTAATGTAACGTACGAACACAGTAACATGAAGTTATAAATTAAATACTATGAAAAACTTCGATATACAGTTATTATTGTTAATTAATAATTATTCTATATTTGATTTATTACATAATATAATATGATAGGTCCATACATGTAGAAACGTTTTACAAAATATTATTGATATAGCAGTAGATTAATAACAATATTAGTACAGAGATAACGTCACAGAAAATATAACAAAATGAATAGTCATGCTGCACAACTGTTACAGACGCAAAGATTGATGCACTAATTATTAGAGATTATTATTATTAGAAAACTTGATACAGTTCTTGCATTATCGAGATTGTGTTCTCCGTTTGTAATAATTAGGCCTACAATTACATCCAATAACATCTAACAGATGTGGCAAAATGAAATCAGTCGTGTGTGGAAAAAGAAAAACATTTACCTACAACATTTATAGTACATTTTAAAGCAAGTTTTGTAGTTGTAGTATGGAGAGGTTAATTAAACACTGCAAAGTTTTGAAATGATAAACATCTATTATGTTACTACACAGTTCATCACTGTATAGGTCGCGCCAGGGATTTTGGCAGATGGATTTTCTTAATGTGAACTGGAGAGCGAGTCCTCACCGCTGCAAGATCGGCTGTTACCTCTGTCGCAGTGGAATGGGTAGGACATAAGAGTAAACATGCACGTCCGAATATTCTATTGAACTGTGCACAGTCACCTCCAAAAACTAAACAAATATTACAGTAGTCTATAATGTGTCTTTGGTATTCCCAAGAAACTTGTTCTATTAATTAAAATGTGTCTCAGTGAAACTTACAGCAGAGTCCGTATAGGCCAGCTTCTATCTGATGCTTTTCCAATTCACTGCGGGCTAAAGCAAGGAGATGCACTATCACCTTTACTTTTTAACTTCGCTCTAAAACATGCCATTAGGAAAGTCCAGGATAACAGGCAGGGTTTGGAATTGAACGGGTTACATCAGCTTTTTGTCTATGCGGATGACGTGAATATGTTTGGAAAAACTCCACAAACGATTAGGGAAAACGCGGAAATTTTACTTGAAGCAAATAAAGCGATAGGTTTGGTAGTAAATCCCGAAAAGACAAAGTATATGATTATGTCTCATGACCAGAATATTGTACGAAATGGAAATATAATCTGTTATATATATATATATATATATATATATATATATATATATATATATATATATGGAAATATGTTAATCCTTAGTCAATAGATAAGACTGAGTTTTACGAAATACGAACATTAAGGGATGGAAAATGAGAGGCAGTAATGATCAAAATAGTTATACCGATTTAATTTTTTTTTAACCAGCAGATGTGCAGCCTTTAAATTTAAAGTAAAGATTCACTCATAAATTTGGGTTAGACTATACATCTCATCTCTCAGAATTGTTTCTAAAATGTATAAGGAAAGTAAAAAATTCAATTTCATGTAGGCTACTCCCTTGAAATAACTTCAGTTTTTTTTTTTTTTTTTTTTTTTTACTTCCGAGTAGAGAGGAGAGAGATAGAAGTCGACGATTTTAAAAATTCACTAAACTATATTTAACTAGAGACGTAAAATTTAAAATGAAGGTTACTCTCTACAATATTGGTTAAACATTCTTAGATTTTTTAAATACCATATCCTAAGCTACTGATGAAAAGGCAGAAGGGAGTGAGAAATCTCATGTCATCCGATCTCGATGAAAGTCGATATCTGGGGATCTTTGCGATCACAGAATACGAATAAGGTATTATTTAGTCCGACTTTGTCCCTACAGTGGTGGAGTGGGACAAAAATGGGTGAAAAATTAAATTAGGTATCTTAGTGGTTTTGGAGACGAAAATTACGAATAATACAATTTGTGCGAATTCAATATGGCAGTTTCAGTACTATGAATTATTTTTTAAAAATTAAACATCGGATATCGCACAGGTAACACATGTACAGTATTTACGGGGGTATGTAACACCTTTTGATAGTAGGCCTATACATTTAGTAAAATCCAAAGTGTAATTTCTACATATTCTGAATGAATGTTGTGCTGGAATTTAATATAGCCATCAGCCAATACCTATAGATTAATAAACAACTTTTTAGAATTCATAAAATACAGTATTTATTGTGAATGGTAATTATATTTTTCAATTGGTGCAATTTGTGCAGGGAAAATTGGTTTATCCGATATTTTGTAGAGTTTCGAATATTTTAAAATGCGTGTGAAGAAATTATTGCCCTTGTAATATCCATTACAATCCTATTTATTATACTCTTATATAAATCTAACTTCCGCATCATGCAATTTTACCCAATTAACCAAATTATATTTTGATTATTAAGAAGAATAGTGATTTTATTAACTTGAATTGTCGCACCACCAGTAGATGATCCCTAGATCATTACTGGACAGATCTTGTATATTGATCTGGTAAGGGTAGGATTATATATTATATATATATATATATATATATATATATATATATATATATATATATATGCGCAATGCAATGCTTTTTCGTTGTAATTAAGAATTAATTTAATTAAGAAAATGTAGGAGACGTATTGTAAAATCATTGCGAACGGAAGTCATTTACATTTATTAAAGGTATTCTTTGAGTAGGACTGTACCGTGGAGTGTTTCATAATAAGGATAATTGATATGAGCTGCTGTTATGAAAATATGTACGACTCAGAATGTTATCGCATCTCATTCTCGCAGCTTACACAAGCAATATTGGCTCGCCTACTGGAAATGTCATCGAGGTCATCTGCCAAAATCGGTGCCTCCGACTATAACAACAACGAATGTCTAACGCTCGGCTTACACCGTTCGAGGATTTATCGCTCGCGACAGTTTTACCCATCATGCATGTGCGCTACCTATCGGATTATGCTATGAACTACTTGGCACTCGAGCGAAAACGTCCGATGTAGACCTCTGGTCCCTATTCTGAGCAAGATTAATCCAGTCTCTATCATCATATCCCACCTCCCTCAAATCTATTTCAATATTATCCTCCCATGTACGTCTCGGCCTTCCCAAATGTCTTTTCCTCTCCAGTCTCCCAACTAACACTCTATATGCATTTCTCTATTCGCCTATACGTGCTACATGCCCTGCACATCTCAAACGCCTGGATTTAATGTTCCTAATTACGTCAGATGAAGAATACAATGCGTGCAGTTCTGTGTTGTGTAACATTCTCCATTCTCCTGTAACTTCATCCCTCTTAGCCCAAATATTTTCCTAAGAACCTTATTCTCAAACACCCTTAATCTCTGTTTCTCTCTTAAAGTGGGAGTCCAAGTTTCACAACCATACAGAACAACCTGTAATATAACTTATTATTATTATTATTATTATTATTATTATTATTATTATTATTATTATTATTAAGTTAGTACTGGTATATCGGTATGTGTTTTTTTCTGAATGTGCTTTGATCCTCGTTGAGTGCAAGAGAAGGCCAATGGCCTTAACTCTGGCAGGCAAAATAAAGCTATTATTATTATTATTATTATTATTATTATTATTATTATTATTATTAAATTACTGCACTACACGCCCTCTTACTTATTATTTTGGGTTTCCTTTCCTCTTTAGATGAAGAAATTTTACTACAACATTGAAATTCTGGTCTGGCTGAGCCAGAGTGCTTATGCTGAAATTACTACTAAGAAAACACAACAGGAAATATTTTTCTAGTCACTGCAGTAAACACATGTGCGTTTCTTGTTTGTTGACTTGCTGGTCACGTTTCTGAAAATTGTATAATTGTAATCTCAGTGCGTTTACAGTATATAATGTACAACTAGGTCTCTTTTATTAGTTATTTTATAGTACGTTAGGTTTTATTTTCTTATCTACATCTCTGCACTAACTGATCAAATTTGCGACTGATTCTTGATAGCTTGGAACTGTTGACGTCGAAGGCATGTGTTTCTCTTCTTTGCGTGTCAATAATTTAACCCATACATGGGCGCAATTTTAGGTTACGTAAGGTACTCGATTTGAAATAATTTGTTTACTAGGATAGGAGACTGCAGAGTAGACTATGATGGGAAATATAAACTGCTGTGACCTGCGTCACCTTAAAGTAATCGCTAAGGTAGTCATTGGCGAATTATTAGGAAAGCGCTTGGTTAACGTGAGAGACTCGGAAACTTTTATTCAATTTGGCAGATTAATTCGGCAGCTTTAATCATAAACCTATTTACTATTTCTCGATCATTGAATTGATTTAAATCACAGGCGAGAAATTGCGTAAGTAGCCAATAATATTGCATCACGTTGTCTACGTTTATTTTCTTGAATATTCTGGCGTTTATCAAGATTACTTAATAGATTTGCACGTTCTCGACCTAAAATAATTTCAGAAAATCATAATTCGTTTTCTACGCACATTTGATATTTTTAATATAAATTTCTTTTGGAAATAATACGTACAGACAACATTTAATTCTTACTACCTTTTAATGCAGCGTGTTTAAGGTATAATGTCGTATTTAGTATACTATGCAAATGTTAAGATCATAAATTTTCTTCGAAATAAGTTAGTACGAAAAATAACATTTAATTTGTCTTACCTTCTAATTCAACATGTTCTTTATGACATAAGGAGTAATGTCGTTGTATATTGAATTTATTAATGCCTAATAGGATTTTCGAGCATAACATACATCGTATGTTCTCCCTTCTAAACAACAAAAAAAAAACTCTTCCATTTCTCATGAAATAATCATTTTCTAACGCGTACACACTGCTTTGATAATGCCATTATGCCACCACTGATTTTGCTTATGAAACTGATATAGAACCTGCCCACGCCTAGGAGCTACTTGAGGGAGGAACGGGGACTGTGAAGATGATGTCACTCAGAGCGATAAGCTCTGTGAAGGTCAGTGAGACACTAATTCTCAAGTGAGGCACGATGCCCATCTCTGATTTAATCAGTTCGTTGTCCTTTCTGGTATTGCGACGCTGATGTTTCTCTATAACTACGTAGCTTCTTTACGTAAGATATTTGTACTATCACGTTAGTCCAAAAGTGGAAGGACAGGCATGGGAAATATGTTTCCGCGCGGGCTTTGTTTACATCACCCTTTTCATTTCTCCTTCCGCAAATATTCTGTGTGTGGGCGCAATAAGCCTAGGTTGAACCCGGCACATTAGCGTGTTGGCCCAAAGATGGAAGTCGTTCTGTTATATGAACTAAACAATGTTACAATGATAATAATAATAGTCATATTCATTATCATCACCTCCACCCTCAATGCGTCTAATCATTCCTATTCTAATTTGTTTTATTGTCATCAACTTGCATATCGTTCTTACCTATCTGTGCATGAAAGCCAAGTTGAAGTTGAGGCCTGTGCAGCATTCTATTTGTGTCTATTTTAACAACATGATATATGGCCATATTTTCTGATAAATGTGTCAGCCACCACTTTCTTTAATTGCAAATTGTTTTAGATTCATTTCCTTCCTACCCACATTAACAACTATAACATACGTAGTAGGCTATAAAAACATTTTTGTTAACACTTTTTGTCAGCAACTGCTCTGTTTAATTTTATTGTAACTTTTTGTAGATGTATTTCATTGTCAAAGTGTTCATTTCACCATTTAACATAAATATTAAGGGCCACCTTTTATCAACGCCACTTCGGCTTTTTAACCATTACATTTGATCAGTGAGATGGTATTTTACTCCACAATTATGACTATCGATGTTATCATCTTTATCTAGTTTCATTAAGTGTATTAACGACCTCAGTGTAAGGTATGCGTAGCTAGTAACTGTATTCATCATCTCTGGTTACGCCTTATGACTCAGTACACTGGATTACACCAGATATTTGAGTAGGCGTATGGAGTCGTAGATTGTGTAACGAACCCCGGTCAATCATTTTCCCTCCTTGTACTCTTGATTCTTGTCTGTGTTTTGTTTCTGTTTGAGCTAGGAACCTTGTGGTACGATACTTCCACTGGGGCAAGTTACTCATGTCAGTATTTGCGATATAAGGCTGAGATAGGGCGATATTAGAACCTGTGGCGTTATTTGGCCTTTTTTTTTCACATTGCATTTTTCAGTCAGTAAATCGACCTATCAAACTTGATTTTTCTATTTGCGAGGAAGCTTGGCAACGCTGTAAATGACTAGTTATCTCCTACTAGTCAGTGATAGCATGTATATATACACTAACGTTATTTATATTTCTCCATATTTGATTGCTAGTTTTCATGCTATTCTGAATTTGAACACCTCATAGTAACTGAAGAAAAGTCAGAAGATTGACTTCGATAGCTGTGACTTTCTTGTTATCGATTTACTGGGAAATTATTTTATTTCATTCATTTCCTCGTGTTATGAAACTGCCTGATCTTACCATATCACGATTCTTGTACGCAAGTATTGAGTATTGTTCTATGTTTACAGACAGGTAGCTACCTATAATATGTTGTTTAAATTAATACATTCATATAGATATCAGGAAAACTTTAGAGTGTATATGTTATTTAGTAGTCTATATAATGTTTAATAGGTTTATCAAAAACACATCAACAAGGTCCAGGTAACTTGTCCCAATGAGTGTTTGGACCCGGGACCGCTCGTTTCATAGTCAGACATGGTAACTGTTACCATATAGCAGGCATGTCAATTGATGCCCATAGGAGCAAGCGCGCGCTTTAGAGCTCGGAGAGCCTGAGCGCTTTACAGCGGAAAGGAAAGAGACAGACGAAGGAGGTAGTATATGCCGCTTGGTCGAGCTATATTCAGGGATGGCCAGCACCCATATAAAAATAACGACATAAAATTTCACGTTCCGTTTGAAGTTTTTGCACCACTGTTTTCTTAATCGAACAGGTTGCTTATTCATATACACAACCCTTCCTCTTTCCATGCTTTGCGTTTGCTGCCCGCGCACGACGTCAAGGTCAGAAAAATGCGCTTGCTTTGACATCACTGCCATATAGGTTGATTACTAAAGATTTTATAATGGTGGAGAAAAACTGTCACTAAAAATTTTGTTATAACTAAGAATTTAACTATGAGTAAAAATTAAAATAAACTAGTAATATAATACATAATATAATAATAATGATGAAGCAGATTTGAGTCTTACCTTCTTTATTCTGGCGACAAGCTCTACGAGGACCGCAGCCGTGGAAGGTGTTCCCCTACTTCCGTCCGCCCCCTTGTCCAGGCAACACCCCCAGTTTTCTAGCTTGCCTCATGTACCTATTGTAATTTGTCCAGTTCTTGTCGGATTCCCAAATTTTTTACAGATCAAACAGTCGCTGTTGCTCCGGCGTCAGGCCTAAGTCAGAGTCGTCTCTGTCCGTACTGGACCGTCCAGCAGGCTGCGAGGCGCCCTCCGAGGGAGCCCTCCCCGCACCCGCACCCTGCTGGCTGTCGAGTCTGTCCGTCCTGGACTTACGCTTCCGACTCGACTGGGGAGGACTATCGTCTGTACTCTGTGGGGGGGCAGTGTCTGTGCCTTGGCCGCCCGCTGTAGAAGGTGACGCCTTCGCTTCCCCCTGAGGGTCCTCAGGAGGAAGGTCAAACGTCACCCTCGGGCGCGGACGGTCGGCCCCTGTTCTTTCCGTGTACCCTTTTTGAGAATACTACGGGGGAGGCGGGGGTGGTGGCGGAATGGATGAAGATGGCGGTGGCTGTGAGGGGGTGACTGTCGTATCACTGGTTGTGGGCGTATTGCTGTGGAGGGGGGCGCGTAAAAGTATTTAAATCTTGTGCAATACTGGGAGTGAGATGTGGATGACTGAGTAGGCGATGACGGCGGAGCGACAGGTTCAGGGGGCGTGGAGGCATCATTTCTCTCCGCTGGACTACTGCTACTCCACAGGTAGTAGCCCCCCAACCCCACTGCCCCAACGATCCCCACAATTCGCACCAAATCTGGCCTCCCCAACGAAAACCGCGATGCGCCTTCCACAACCGCAGGTCCTCCCTTCCTGGGTCCTGCAGAATTCGCTGGGCCTCGGCCCCCAGCGCCTGCCAGGAACCCTCGTCCAAGCCGAGGTCCTGCGGCCAACGCAGGGTTGCAACCCCTGGCCCCTGCCAGAAGGGCAGAGCCTCGGAGCATTAAATTATTCGCAGTTTGATACATTCCCTTCTTCATGTAAAGAAATTTTCAAACCATAGTGTTTCCAAGGCAACGATCCCTCTTGTTGTGTCTCTCGGCCATTGTTGATGACGTCGACACGACAATACCCAAGCGCCAGTACGATGCCATAAAAGATGCGATCGTTTTCACATCTTCTGTCTTCGAGATATTATTATTATTCCCTACATTTATATTTAGAAAAGATGATTAGACCTGCTATTTTATAGATAGACTAGTATTAAATGCTGACACACAAACACATAGAAATTGATTAATATTTTTAGAATTCAATCTGCTTACTTATACATATATGTAATATACCAAGGTGAGTTGCTACTCTTTCTTTACTTCATACAATGAGGACTTCTGTCTTCTTTAAGCAATTCATGTTCTAGCGCGTTAATTTATTTATTTACTTATTTATTTACCTACTTATATATTTAGGCTATTTACGTATACTTATATTTCATTTACTTTTTCATTTGTTTATATGTGTGTTTATTTACTTATTTGCCGTATCCGTGCGCTCAGCTGCACCCGTTAGAAACTAATATAAAGTAATTACATAATTAAAATAGGACGTTTGATCCAGGGAACATTCGTGTTTGATAGAAGGATAAATCGTTTAATATGTTACTTAATTTAAATTGTATTTAAATAATTAAAATGCGATCATTTTGGTCCAAAGACCACTCATTTTGTGCAATGACAATTCCTTTAACATGTTTCTTAATTGTTATTACATGCAGCCATAGTTTAATGAAGATTGACATATCATTTAGTTTTAATGTGTATACTTTATATTACTTGCTATATGTTTCCATTGAATTATGGTAATAACTTAATTTTAACCCTTGTTTTCTACGTCTTCAGTAAATGGCGCTTGGCCCACTATGGTTCTGAACCTTTCAAATAACTGAAATAGTGATAGAGCATACTCGTATATAGTGATATGTAATTATATTTCTTTCTTTCGAAAATGTAAGAATTCATGATCTCCTATGTACCATTGTCATGGAATGAATAAATACCTTTTTTCTTCCTACTCAAAAAATTTATATTTTGCACAAGGAGTTTCGGAATAACAACGCTATAATCGGAGGCGGAGGTGAAAATGTATTGTACTGTTATTTTAAAAGTCTTGTATATCCTTAAATATCAGTCCTGTCAAAATTTATATTTTGCACAAGGAGTTTCGGAATAACAACGCTATAATCTGAGGCGGAGGTGAAAATGTATTGTACTGTTATTTTAAAAGTCTTGTATATCCTTAAATATCAGTCCTATCAAAATTTTGCATAGAATAAAACTTAAGGGAAATAATTTTTAAAGAAACTTTTGTTATATAACATTTTTCACAAAAAGCAATAATAAGCGAGATATTACAACTTATTCAGGCCCCCTTATAACCCCCTTTTAAATAACGTATTTTGAAAACCCATTTAGCCTAAAATCTAAATTACAACGAACTTAATTTATATTCCAATTTTCATCTAAACCCGTTCAGCCATTATCGCGTGAAAAGGTAACAGACAGACAGACAGGCAGACAGACAGACATACTTACTTACTTACAAATGGCTTTTAAGGAACCCGAAGGTTCATTGCCGCCCTCACATAAGCCCGCCATCGGTCCCTATCCTGTGCAAGATTAATCCAGTCTCTATCATCATATCCCACCTCCCTCAAATCCATTTTAATATTATCCTCCCATCTACGTCTCGGCCTCCCTAAAGGTCTTTTTCCCTCCGGTCTCCCAACTAACACTCTATATGCATTTCTGGATTCGCCCATACGTGCTACATGCCCTGCCCATCTCAAACGTCTGGATTTAATGTTCCTAATTATGTCAGGTGAAGAATACAATGCGTGCAGTTCTGCGTTGTGTAACTTTCTCCATTCTCCTGCAACTTCATCCCGCTTAGCCCCAAATATTTTCCTAAGCACCTTATCCTCAAACACCCTTAACCTATGTTCCTCTCTCAGAGTGAGAGTCCAAGTTTCACAACCATACACAAGAACCGGTAATATAACTGTTTTACAAATTCTAACTTTCAGATCTTTGGACAGCAGAATGGATGATAAGAGCTTCTCAACCGAATAATAACAGGCATTTCCCATATTTATTCTGCGTTTAATTTCCTCCCGAGTGTAATTTATATTTGTTACTGTTGCTCCAAGATATTTGAATTGTTCCACCTCTTCGAAGGATAAATGTCCAATTTTTATATTTCAATTTCGTACAATATTGTGGTCACGACACATAATCATATACTTTGTCTTTTCGGGATTTACTTCCAAACCGATCGCTTTACTTGCTTCAAGTAAAATTTGCATGTTTTCCCTAATCGTTTGTGTATTTTCTCCTAACATATTCACGTCATCCGCATAGACAAGAAGCTGATGTAACCCGTTCAATTCCAAACCCTGTCTATTATCCTGAACTTTCCTAATGGCATATTCTACAGACAGACATATAAACAAAAATTTCAAAAAAGCGATTTTCGGTTTCAGGATGGTTAATTAAAGATGTTAGCACCAATTATTTTTGAAAAATCGAAAATTACCAGAAAAATTTTGGCTACAGATTTATTATTAGTATAGATTTAATTATTCATTTGTTCACTTATTTATTTATTTATTTATTTACTTATTTATTTATTTACTTATTAAAGTAATCATTAATTCATTTATTGATTTATTTAATCTGGCGGAGTTGCCATCAGGCCTTTTCTACCATTACATCACCAGAATACAAATAGACATATACAAGAAGGAAATGCAGAAAAAAGAGGCAAATAAGAAATAGAAATAAAATTACAGATCTATTACAGAAAGTAGGCCTACAAATGCAAGAAGAATGAGAGAAATATCACAATGGACACAAAACGTACTAATTCAGTAGGCCTATATTTTCTACCTAATATATTAGTGATTAAGAAATGTGATTAAATATCTAGAAGTAAGTAGCGGACTGTGCGAATATAAAGCGGAACAAAACAGTAACAATTTCAAAACATTTACAGTAAGAATTCTCAATTTACTGCATTGCACTCTACATCGACCTCGGCTGTGGGATAACGGACCGCGTAACGAACGGATCCTGGTTCAAATCCTGGTTGGACAAGTCACTAGGTTGGGGTTTTTCCTCAGCCATTTGAAGCAGAATTTCTGGGTAACTTTCAGCGTAGGACCTCGAACTCATTGGCTATCATTAATTCATTTATCATCATCTATACCTTAGCCCGTGTTGTACTTGTACAAGAGCGCGGCCTTTCGGCTACCCAATCATTCACCAAATAGGAGTGGTAAGCACAATAAGCCTCAGGCTGCAGTGTAAGCCTTCGAGCCCCACCTCCGTACAAAAACATTCTGTGAATCAAATGAATTAAAATCAAGTACCGGTGTCACAAATTCACTCCATTCACTTCACGCTCCATCCTTCCCCATATCAACATTTCAGATATATCTAGTCACTTCTCTTCATTTCGTTGTAGTGTCCATGTTTCTTCCCCCATACAATGCTACAATCCACACAAAGCACTTCACTAGTCTCTTTCTTAGTTCTTTCTTCAGAGGTCCGCAGGTGCTCCTTTTTCTATTAAAAGCTTCCTTGGCCATTGCTCTCCTCCTTTTGACTTCCTGGGAGCAGCCCATGGTACTGCTTATAGTACACCCCAAGTATTTGAAGCTGTCCACTTGCTGTGCTGTCTCATTTAGAATTCGCAAGTTTACCTTCTTTACTTTTCTTCCTATGACCATGGTCTTCGTCTTGTTGGCATTTATCTACATTCCATACTGCTCACAGCTGTCATTTAGCTCCAGTAGCATATCCAGTGGCGGTGCGTCAATAAGAGCACAAGGGCACGTGAACACCTTGTTTCCATTAATGCACGACTAGGTTTATTTTATGGTACCGTATTGACGTAGTGGGGATGTATAATATCAGAGTCGAGTATTTTAAACTTCCCGCATCTTGCATAAACTTCTTATGTAAACTTGGCAACATCCGTTCACGTACAAGCCGTGCTCTTTTCGAATTGGTTACAGGAATTTCACGCATGCGCAGGAGAAAATTGTCTTTAGCTGGCCGCTTATGACTCGTCAAGAGCACAAAGCGTTAAGTGAACATGATGAGTATCTATCCTACAGATGTCAGGTCCATCGATGCCTATCGTTCAAGTGCTATATCTCGAGGAGGAAATTTAATAGACTGTAGATGTCGGCATCTGACTGTAGGAACGTTTACTTATGTGTACAGTGCTGCTACGAGAGTGTAGTTTGTGAATTACTATACTTCAGTGTCGGCATAATAGCATAATTTGGCTTTCAAACACGTGCTGGCTGACTGTGGCGGTGGTATGAATTTAAGTATCTGTATGGCAGTGTATAATATTTAAGAATAATATTTACTGGCATGTATTTATAGTAATCTATGCGATGGGATTACAGTACTGGTATAGGCTATAGTGTATCAGTGTGTTGTGAATCAAAATATATTACTGAACACACGCGTTTGTAAATAACGAGACCGTGGTATGTAAACGTAACAAACGTAAACAATGAACTCTGTTCAAGTAATTTTGAACAGTAAAGAACTGGGTAAACTGGCTTACCAAGAAAAATTTGAAATAAATAGACTGAGTTTCATTATTATTATTATTATTATTATTATTATTATTATTATTATATGTTGTTTTGAATTTATATATGGTTTTTTTCGATAGTGAAACATTGGAATCATGACATTTCATATTAGACTAAACGTACGATTTCAAATTCTCTTCGATTTTGGAACCACAAAATTGTGAACACACAAAATATTTTATCACGAGCCGCCACTGAGCATATCCCTTAGAATCATTTCGTCTTCTGCTAACAACACTATATCATCAGAAAATCTTACACACTTTATTCTTCTTCCTCCTACTATCACTTCTCTTACGTTGACGAAAATACTTCCCGTGAAACCGTACATTTTCAACGCGAAAATAAAAAGATGATAAAATTGGTCAAAATTAGATTATTTTGAGTAGCTCATCGCCTTAACCCCAAAATTTAAGTTATGTATCATTCCATTGCTTTTGTGGTAAATACCAAATACCAAGCAAAATTTGTTTAAATAACACAATTTTGGAAAGAGTTAATGAGTTTAATTATTTTGGATAATTATAAACTTTCTTTTGTTGAAAATTTGGATTGATCAGAGAAAATTGTAAAATTCAACAAATCGATGGGCATCATTAATAGAGTTTTAAAGACTTCATTAGTACAAAAATCAACTCGTGCTCCTCTTTATCAAATAATAGCTCGACCAGTCCTATGTTATGGGAGTGAAGCGTGGACTATAAGGACAAAAGATGAAAGCAGACTAACAGCTTGCGAGATGAGATTCATGCGCCGAGCAGCTGGCTACACTAAAATAAATGGGATCGAAAGAAAAATGAAGATATCCTTCAAGAACTGGACTATATCTGCAGATATCAGTTAAACTGGATGGAACACGTCTCAAGAATGGTTTCATCCAGGATCCCTAATGCAATACTGAAGTATCGTCCAAATGGGAAACGGTCACTTGGTCGACCTATGAAGAGATGGCAAGAAAATCTCTTTTCCAGGGGCCCGTTTCACAATCATTACAAATTACAAATTAACAATTTACAAATAACAAGTAAAAGATTACAAATGCTTGTAAATTGTGTTTCACAATGCTATTTTATTAGTTTGTAAAGTCTGACGAACTTTACAAAATCAGCTAAAGAAATTTACAAATACGCATTATTGGTTACACAATATCGCCAACGACAGTTTACAAAAATCGCTAAGGAGCAGAGCTAAAATCGCTGTATTTTTACTACTATCGATACATATGTTTATATTTTGTACTAAAATAGATCATTCTAAGCTTGCTGATTCATATTTCACCAACAAAAAATATAAAGTATTGTTAAAAAAAAAATTAAAAGTATTTAGATTTTTATATATTGGCGACAATGGAGTTTCATGTGATGTGATTGGTCGAGTATACCAATACGTCTATTACTTAAATGACCAAAGTTAGCACAAAATTCAGTCAAATAAGTAAATAACAGATTTGGTCCACGTACAAATATGCAATTGATAAAATAATTACGATGTCTAACCACAAAATCAGGTTAATTTTTTGTGTTGTTCCATCAGTATTTATTAATGTTGCATCCATAACCTCACAAACATTAGTGATCCCATCAGCAGCATAAAAATTCTGTGCTATAGTAAATAACATTTTGGTGATCAAAAACCTGCCCCGAATTTAACTCTTTTAACAACATCAACTAACCTGTGGGCACTTTTGCACACTGATATCTTAGAAATTCCGTGATTATCTGCTAACCCACGGAACTGACAGCTAGTATGCATCCAATGCAAAACAATACAGTTCTCGCTTTGAGGTTAGGGGCTAGGGCATCATTTTTCTCTTTTGGATGTTGGATATGATGTCCCATATCTTGTAGGAGAGATTCCAGCGAAACGGGACTCGAAACGACTTCAGATTACCGCGTAAGTAGTGTCGCTATTGCATTATTGAATTATTTATTTTTGGTGTAGGGAACTTCTTTATTAAGTGAGAGTATTTATTAAATACAGTCTTCGTATATAAATACCTACGCGGTATTCTGAAGTATAGCGCGGGACTCATTCGAAACCTTTAGTTAAATTTATACAATTATACGAACGTGTTATTAATTTTTTCCCGGAGAATTTTACGTATACGTCTTCGTTTGATTAGGCCTAAATTCAGTATCGTCGTCTGAGTCATTAGAACTCCTTAATAACATCAAAACTGCTTTAGTTTAATTCTTAATATTACCGAGTTACTCAAAAATTAATTTAATAAGTATTTCTTTTTTGTATTTATTCATAATTTGTTGCAATATCAAACTTTACACATCTCAGTGGTATTGTAGAAAATGTGCTAATTTTACAAGTAAAATTTACACGTTTGTAAAATTACTCTTCATTGTGAAACAGAATACTTGTAAAGTGAGCCCCAGGCCGTAACAGTTCTTTTGGGACTAGTACTTGACAGGATGATGATGATGATGATGATGATGATGATGATGATGATGATGATGATGATGATGATCAGAGATACACTGACGTACAGTGTGGGTATAAACGAAGATACGTTTGTGCGTTGCAGACTGGCGCAGTTTTGGACACCCGTAAGAACTGATCTTATAGGGAGGCGCGTGTGAAGTATTTTACGAGTAGGCATTATTCCATACAGTTTGTGGAGTCACGACTGTCTTTCCACTTTACAGTCGAACAACACTTCTAGCAGGGCATTACCTACCATGCGGAGGGCGTCATTCCCAGACAGTGTGAGATTCAGACATTCTCCTCCGGGGAGGAAACATAAATCCACGGGGAGAAGGCGAAATAGGCTATGGGCTATATAAAGGGAAATGAAGCTCTTCCTAAATAAATGAATGTACTCAAAACAACGTGGTTCAGGTCTTCAAAAGTAAGTGTTATTCTCAACCCATAAGTAAAGTAAGAAACACAGTGTTCTGTAATCTTGGATTAGTCTATACAGTCCTGTTTACTTTTAGTTAATACGGCTCTGTATAAATGTTGTAAATTTAACAAACGGCGTACGAAAATTCACACTATATGGTTACCGGACAACGTTATTTTGACATGCTGCAGAATTTTGTTACTAAATCTCGTATTTATACACCAGTTAAGCGATTGCTACGTAAAACGTTTGCCGATCGCATAATAAGCAAACATTTCCTAACACATGGCCTGCGCGTTCCCCTGATACCAATCCAGCAGATTTTTTGCTGTCGGGTTATTTAAAGGACCGAGTTTTTTTTAACTATTCCTAAGACTACCGACGAACTAAAATATCCAATATACAGTAGAACTTGGTTATAACGACATCCAAGGGACCTTGAAAATTATGTTGTTATAAACGAGTGTCGTAGTAACCGAGATTCATATTATCAGTCTAGTGAGTGGAAAATTGAAAATAATAAAAATAATTATGCTTATTTTAGATTTATGTATTCACTTTTAAGCATACCATGAACACAATAAAATACATGTACAATTATAAATACAGTATTCTGTATTAAAACAGTTTGTTCAGTACTCACCAGACTTATTTACTGAGGAGTGAAGTAATCAGTCATTTTACTCTGTTGTCTCCTACTTGCCCAATATACACTTTCTAAATTAAATTCTATGTTCATTATTTCAGTTGCAATTTCACTGCTCCCTCTCCTAGCTTCATACTCCCTCCTCTAGCTTCATAGAAATGTTCGCAATTCTAATGGCTTCTAAAGTGTCACTCACTTCTTTTAGTGGCCATACTGCGTTAAAATGCGTGCACTTAGTGAAAACTTCCTGTCGAAACTGACCGCATGCAGGTACCATTAATACCGCATGAATTCGGGCAGGTTACAATGGGATGGGGAATCTGCCTGCATTCCAGAGGTCTATGATAGAAGGGACAGTAAAGGATTTGCCAGATTTCAACAAAATATTTCTTAAAATACTTTGGTTCTTAGAAAATTGTATTCCAAGCTAAGGTTGAAAATGATGTTATATGCGAGGTAGACGCATATGCGTTTGTCGTATTAAGCAAGGTAGAAAAGCATTTGTCTTATGGGGAATTAGATGGGATCACAGAATATTTGACGTTATAGGCGAGGTGTCGCACAAAACGAGGTCGCTATAACCAAGTTCTACTGTAAGTGATTATTTATCCCCGAGAGAATTTTTTCCGCTCCATCCTTCATCATATGGTAATACAGAATTCCTGCACGGAAATACCATACGTTGGCTATTTCGATACGTCACAATAATATTAAATAATGTGTTTTTGAAGAAATTACACAGGTTTGTTTTTAACACTTTGCCCTCCACCATGTCTAACTGTGAAACGAGCGGGCCGGGTTCAAATCCAGTTTGGGGTAAGTTACCTCATTGAGTTTTTTCGGGGTTTTGCCTCTAGCCCAGCGTTTTTCACCTTTTGCAACATGTGGTACATTAAATGTGTAATTTAAAATCCCACGGCACACTCATATAATCTAAACCAGTGGTCCTCAACTGGGGGAGAGGGATTTTGAGGGTTTTAGGAAGAAATGTGTTTACTGGATGTTTACTTATTCTCCGTTCGCTGTGTGTTGAGTCTTGTGGGCTCACTTTTTTACTACTATTTCCGCTTTTATTTTTCCAATTTTTGCTACAACCTTTACTATTTTCTTTTCTTCCCGGCACACCGGTTGAAAATTGCTGCTCTAACCATTGAGAGAAAATTCTGTGTAACTTTAGGCGTTGGATCTTGGACTCATTTCGCTGGCATTATCACTTTCTTTTCAGTCAGACACTAGATAACCATCGCAGATGATAAAGCGTCGTAAAATAAATTTAAAAATCCTTGCTGTAATATCAATATCATCTCTATTTGTATTAAGAGTGTTGAGAATATTGTAATTTCAATTTCATTGCGACTTTAAGGCCCAGTTTCACCAACCTGTGTCAAATATTTAACATGTCGCTAAGGCAGTTTAACAGTAAACTTAACAGTAGAGATGTTTCATCAACTGTTGTTACTGCTAACATTATGTTAAATCCACTGTTAAATTAACATAGTCTATTCTCACAGTTACATCCTTAACATCTTGTTACAGCGTGAATCATGGCTGCCAGGGAACATTACAAGCTGCATTATATATATATACTAGCCGTACCCGTGCGCTCCGCTGCACCTGTTAGAAATAAATATAAAGTAATTACATAATTAAAATAGGACGTTTGATCCAGGGAACATTCGTGTTTAATAGAAGGATAAATCGTTTAATATGTTACTTAATTTAAATTGTATTTAAATAATTAAAATGCGATCATTTTGGTCCAGAAAGCACTCATTTGGTGCAATGACAATTCCTTTAACATGTTTCTTAATTGTTATTACATGCAACCATAGTTTAATGAACATTGACATCATTTAGATTTAATGTGTATACTTTATTTTACTTGCTATATGTTTCCATTGAATTATGGTAATAACTTAATTTTAACCCTTGTTGTTTTCTACGTATTCAGTAAATGGCGCTTGGCCCACTATGGTTCTGAACCCTTCAAATAACTTAAATTATATTATATTATATAGTATTATATTACATTATATTATATTATATTATATTATATTATATTATATTATATTATATTATATTATATTATATTATATTATATTATATTATATTAGTATATCAGAAGTTACTGTAATAACATTATAGCATTATGTTCATCTAGAGAAACTACACTTTCCAATGGTGAAATAATAATTAATTATACAAATCGGTTAATTCAGCTTCCGATATTACTTCATACAAACACAGAAACATTCTCTGTAGGCTATCTTTCATAGCTTTCGATTGTTGTTGTCCAAGGCCCCTTATAGACCAAGTCATTTGTTTTTTATTTCGTTAAACGGCCTTAGATGGCAGTTATTTTAATTTTAAAACTCATTTATCTCATTAAATATCAGTCCTATCAAAATGTTTCAAAGAATAAAACTTATCGCAAATGATTTTTAAAAAAAACTTTTGTTATGTACCATTTTTCACAAAAATCAATAATACGCGAGATATTTCGATTTATTTAATTCAGGTCCCCTTATAACCCCCCTTTTAAATAATGTATTTTGAATGTCATATAGCCTAAAATCTAAGTTACAACGAACTTAATTTATATTCCAATTTTCATCGAAATCCGTTCAGCCATTATCGCGTGAAAAGGTAACAAACATACAGACAGACATACAAACAAAAATGTCAAAAAAGCGATTTTCGGTTTCAGGGTGGTTAATTATATATGTTACGACCAATTATTTTTGGAAAATCGAAAATTACCAGAAAAATTTCGGCTACAGATTTATTATTAGTATAGATATACTGGGTTCAAAAAGTTCCCGGAATTTTACTACCATTTTTCGTATTAACATATAACAAGGGATATTATACATTTGTTTTGTTGGTAACATTCATGATGTCATTTCCTTAAAGTTTGTTGATAATGGCGATTGTTGGTTTTGAGTTGTAGGCAATTGTTTATCATAGTGTTTTGTTTGTTCGTCGTATTTTGTAATTATGTCCACAGAGCAACGTACAAACATCAAGTTCTGTGTTTTGTTACACAAAACTCCTGCAGAGACATTAAGATTGTTGTAAGAAGCATATGGCGAAGCAGCAATGAAAAAAACTCAAATGTATGCCTGGCATAAACGCTTTTCTGGTGGCCGCGATAGCATCAAAGATGACGTATGCAGCGGCCGACCAACAACTGCAACAAATGAAGCAATCGCTCAGCGTGTGCGTAATGTTGTGAGGGACGACCGACGTAAAACCATAAAAGAGATAGCAGCAGAGGTCGGAATATCAGTCGGAAGTGTACACAATGTTCTTCACAAGCATCTCAACATGCATTACGTGTCTCAGAAGTTAGTTCCGAAAATGTTGTCGGCAGAACAGAATGAAACAAGAATGACTCTTGCTGGGGACATGATCAGTATGGCTGATGAAGATGGTGATTTCTTAAACAAAATTATTGCTGGTGATGAAACTTGGTGCTACTTGTACGACCCAGTCCCTAACGACAGTCATCAGAGTGGAAATCGAAAACATCTCCTCGGAAGCAAAAATTTCCTAGGGACACTTCCAAAGGCAAAGTTATGTTGGAAGTTTTCTTAGACTCTCAGGGTCTCATCCACCATGAGTTCATTCCAGAAGGTCGTACTGTAACGAAAGAATTGTACGTAGAAATCCTCCATCGCCTCTGAGACGCAGTGAGAAGGAAACGTCCAGAAAAGTGGGTAGAAAACAACTGGTTCCTTATGCATGACAATGCACCTGCTCATCGCGCAATTATTGTAAAGAATTTTCTTGCCAGGCACAACATAACTGCTTTGGATCATCCACCATACTCTCCTGATCGCTCACCACCTGATTACTTTCTGTTTCCCCGTCTGAAAAGTCATCTGAAAGGACGGAGATTCAATGCTGAAGAGGTTATCGCAAACGCGACGAGAGCACTAAGACGGGTTTCACAAAATGGCTTCCAGGCCTGCTTCCAGGAACTCTACACGCGTTGGCAAAAGTGTGTTGTTGCGGAAGGCAACTATTTTGAAGGGAATGCTGTAGAATAGTGTTTAAGGTACGTTGTTTCTATGATACTAGCAAATTCCGGGAACTTTTTGAACCTAGTATGTATATACAGTACAGTAAAAACGATTAGCTGGCAATTACTACTTCAGGAT
Organism: Periplaneta americana; assembly: GCA_025594305.2. Classification (NCBI taxonomy): domain Eukaryota; kingdom Metazoa; phylum Arthropoda; class Insecta; order Blattodea; family Blattidae; genus Periplaneta; species Periplaneta americana. Next base: position 489,140 of record JAJSOF020000041.1, read on the forward strand.
TTTTAATTGTTGAGAATAGACTATTATCATAAATACTAAAATGATTCATATTAATATTAGCACTGCATCCGCAATAAAGAGAAGAAGTATGCTTATTAATGTAAGCTTTTTATGATTATTATTCCGCTTTAATTCTCAGATGTAATTGCAGATTTTCAAAACGATATTTCTTTACTTCACTGATTTAACATGATCACTAATGACGTGTGAGAATATGTTTAATGTTAACGCTTACTATTGTATTCAGCATCACAATCATGTTCATTCTCTATTGGTGTACTTGACTCTGAATAATTAAAAGATCTTCACACCCAAAACATCAACTGAGAGTGAAACTATCACCACCAGTTTTCAGACGTACCTCTGTATCTTGTGTACGATCCTTCTTAGCATTTCTCTTAATACTTTCATAACACTGATTTGTTTTATAGTTCGCGTTTTCACATCCAAATGGCGATTGAAATCTTTGGTTGAAGAAACCCATACTTATTCCTGTTTCCCAATGAAAGTTTCATCACTACTTTTATCTTCCATTACATTCCTATAATTAATTGCTAGATCTACTAAAATAATTATGTTTCTCATATGAGGTAACATTACTGCTCCTTATACGATTCTTTTTTTCGATTTCCTTTGTATTTTTTTTATTTTTTATTTTAGTTGGTTATTTAACGACGCTTATTATAGGGATAAGCGTCGTTAAATAACCAACTAAATTCAAAAAGGCATATGACTCGGTTAAGAGGGAAGTATTATATGATATTCTTATTGAATTTGGTATTCCCAAGAAACTAGTTCGATTAATTAAAATGTGTCTCAGTGAAACATACAGCAGAGTCCGTATAGGTCAGTTTCTATCTGATGCTTTTCCAATTCACTGCGGGCTAAAGCAGGGAGATGCACTATCGCCTTTACTTTTTAACTTCGCTCTAGAACATGCCATTAGGAAAGTTCAGGATAACAGGCAGGGTTTGGAATTGAACGGGTTACATCAGCTTCTTGTCTATGCGGATGACGTGAATATATTAGGAGAAAATACACAAACGATTAGGGAAAACACGGAAATTTTATTTGAAGCAAGTAGAGCGATCGGTTTGGAAGTAAATCCCGAAAAGACAAAGTATATGATTATGTCTCGTGACCAGAATATTGTACGAAATGGAAATATAAAAATTGGAGATTTATCCTTCGAAGAGGTGGAAAAATTCAAATATCTTGGAGCAACAGTAACAAATATAAATGACACTCGGGAGGAAATTAAACGCAGAATAAATATGGGAAATGCGTGTTATTATTCGGTTGAGAAGCTCTTATCATCCAGTCTGCTGTCCAAAAATCTGAAAGTTAGAATTTATAAAACAGTTATATTACCGGTTCTTCTGTATGGTTGTGAAACTTGGACTCTCACTCTGAGAGAGGAACATAGGTTCAGGGTGTTTGAGAATAAGGTGCTTAGGAAAATATTTGGGGCTAAGCGGGATGAAGTTACAGGAGAATGGAGAAAGTTACACAACACAGAACGGCACGCATTGTATTCTTCACCTGACATAATTAGGAACATTAAATCCAGACGTTTGAGATGGGCAGGGCATGTAGCACGTATGGGCGAATCCAGAAATGCATATAGAGTGTTAGTTGGAAGACCGGAGGGAAAAAGACCTTTAGGGAGGCCGAGACGTAGATGGGAGGGTAATATTAAAATGGATTTGAGGGAGGTGGGGTATGATGATAGAGACTGGATTAATCTTGCTCAGGATAGGGACCGCTGGCGGGCTTATGTGAGGGCGGCAATGAACCTTCGGGTTCCTTAAAAGCCATTTGTAAGTAAGTATTTAACGACGCTGTATCAACTACTAGGTTATTTAGCATCGATGAGATTGGTGATAGTGAGATGATATTTGGCGAGATGAGGCTGAGGATTCGCCATAGATCACCTTGCATCCACATTACGGAAGGGGAAAACCTCGGAAAAAAACCCAACCAGGTAATCAGCCCAAGCGGGGATCGAACTTTCCGTTGTAATTATGTCAGTCTGTAATACTTGCATAATGTAAAAAATAAAATTTTGCGCTAAAACAAATGACTACACCACAATTATAGGCACATTCAGTAAACTTTAATATAATCACTTTTATTCCTGTTACATTACTCTTAACATCATGTTACCTAACCGAAGTACTTCAAATGGTTTGTGAAACACTATTACACTAACAGGATGTTTAATTGTTAACAACACGTTAGTTAACATGCTGTTAGCATTGTTTTAACGAACCTTGGTGAAACTGGACCTATGTCTAGTTTGTTGGTGCCTCTTTAATAATTTTTCCGTGCCTATTTCCTTGTTTGTACATGTAAAAAAAAGTCTCATATTTTTACAGGAGGTAGCATTGGTCGAAACTAGAACAAATATCTGTTGAGATATGGGCCATGCTGTATTGTGGCCTAAGATACTCACCTGTCTGTTACGTAGACTTTACAGAAGATGCTCTATGTGGTTACCTCGCATTGTTATACATATTTGAGCCCTTCTTGCGACCACCACTGGCTGTTGTCGGATTTGCTCACATGCTTTGGATTCACGCTTCTGTAACGTTTGTACATTGTCCATAAGTGTGGCACGCACCAATGTCTTTAAATGTTCCCATAGCCAGAAATCCAAAGGATTTATGGATATATTAATTTGTCCTACAGAATAATCTCTGTAATGTTGACAATATTTGAGGAGAAAAAATGGAAACACTGAAGGAGGAAGATTCGATCCGGTGCTGTGGATTGAATTCGGCGTAGCTCAGTGGTCAGAGCGCTGAGTACGTAGAACCAAAGACCCGGGTTCGATCCCTGGCGCCGGAGCGAATTTTTCTCCTCAAATATTAATTCAAAGGATTAGGTCAGGTGATCGGGGAGGCCATGCTACTGGACCTCCTCGACCAATCCATTGCCCATTAAACCTTTGGGTTAGGTGTTGTCGCATGAGGCGTAGAAAATGGGGTGGTGCCCCTTCGTGCATAAACAGAAAGCCATCCTACACCACGGAATAGGCTACTGTACGTACTTACTAACACAAGTAAAATGACAGACTCATTAGTATCCTGGATTTTTGTTTACTACTACAGTCTCTGTTTACTTCTGTTGAGGGATGCTATCCACTCTCAAATCATGCAACACTGTTTTGTATTTTTAAACGAATGACGATCATAGACCACAACACAGCATGGCCCACATCTCAACAGATATCTGTTTCCGGACACATGTTTATAAGAATTTTCTTTCTACTTTCGGCCTATGCTACCTCGTGTAAAAATACTCGACACATTTTTTAAACGCCCTGTATAATTGGATGGCTGCCTAGAATAATGTTGTAAGTCAGTTTTTACAGTTTGTCAGGAAATTAAAACTATGTTTATTCCATACTAACATTGTTAAATATTACAAAACATGACTGTGTTAGGTCTGTATTAATACTTCAGTAAGCATTCACACCATTATACAGGGACATCATTTTATTTTTACTTCAATTTTTATTGTACCTGAGTTTTTTAATGTACTTCACTCCCACCCCTTCTACTAATGAAGTTCAACCGTCTTCCACATAGATCCAAGTCCGCACATACAGTCATAGTAGCTTTACCGTCACAGTACGTTCCAAAAATATGTTCGCGTTTTCCAGTGACGAAAGAGCTTTCAATATTGCATCATTTTCGCACAGGTACTGTCGTCCATTTGCTTACGTCGCATTCCGGTTTTCTCCACCAACTTCTATTCGCCTCTCGGTAAAGGCTAGTGGCTGGGCTGTCTTAGTTCTTTTCTGAAAACATTAATTTCTGTTAGTAATTGGACATATACGTAATATTATACCCGTACAACTGTTTAAAATAACTTAAATGAAAGGGCCTCGTTAAGTAATTAACTGTCACGTGATTTCCCTCCTTTCTACGATCCTGCGACATAACCACTTGGACGGACAATAGATAGCATGTCTGAGTAATTTTATCTTTTTGGATCGAGCAGAAGTGAAGATTGAATTTACAGTACGTAAGGTACTTTTTTACAGAGTAGGTACAGAATTATTTCAACATGAGTTACTAGTACGAAGGACGAAACTGGTAATTGGAATTACATACATTACAACTGAAGCCTGTATCGAAATGAACGACCACCATTTTCAAAAATATGTTTAAATATCCATATTATGATTATTTTTCAATTTAACTTCATTCTCTATAGTGTATGCTATTGTGCTATAGACACTATAATATACATTGCATAATGAATACGCCTGTATGGACAGCTCAGTTCGTGAGTAAAAGCGCTCGTTGTTAATACTGTACTGTATTCTAATTAAACAAAAACCTAATGAAAATTATCAAACTCAAAAGCGTAATATTTCATAGTTTACGTAAATGGATGAATTACTTTTCTTCCCTCCTATACCTAGTAAAGTGATTTGTTTGTATATTACGCCATCGAACTCCAGTCGTGGAAGGGGTTAGCAACCGTTGATTCAAAGGTATAGCCAGGTTAATATCAGAAATGTTAGTAAAAATAAAATGATGTCCCTGTATATATGTGTTGTCTTCATCTTCGAAATAACACAACTTTTCGAACATTTACAGTAGAAAAACGTTGTATGTCAATTTAGAAGAACAACGCTTTAAAGCAAAGAAACTTAAATACTGTCCATATATCCTGGTAAATTCTTTTTGGTTGTTACATTTGAGTACATTAAATAAGAATAATAATAATAATAATAATAATAATAATAATAATAATAATAATAATAGACAAATTTATATCATAAGAACTTGAAACAAATTACACAATTTAGATCACATGTTTAGGCATACAATATCAATATTACAACCTGTGGGGTAACGGCTAGCGCGTCTGGCCGCGAAACCAGGTGGCCCGGGTTCGATTCCCGGTCGGGGCAAGTTACCTGGTTGAGGTTTTTTCCGGGGTTTTCCCTCAACCCAATATGAGCAAATACTGGGTAACTTTCGGTGCTGGACCCCGGACTCATTTCATCGTCATTATCACCATCTCATTCAGACGCTAAATAACCTAATATGTTGATACAGCGTCTTAAAATAACCGACTAAACATCAATATTACACAGACAAGAATCGTTTTTTTCTTTATTCTCTTATTAGGCCATGGTAGAATTCAGAGTAACCATGACCTTATTACCTTTAACTATTCTCCTTCAGCACTCCGTAGGCCTACATTGACTTACAACATTATTCCACTCATCAGTTCAGGTCGTTTCACAGCTGGTTTAATGTCACCTTTCTTCGAAGTATGTTCTTTCCCCTGATCCGTTAGGGTGCTATTCATAGACATTTCGCAGCACGCGCTACGAGCGTACTAAGCTAGCCCCGGCTATCCACTGGTTACTAGTACAGAATTCAAATCATATCCTATCGCTAACACTGGTTTATGAATACGAAAACGCTGATCATCCACCGGAAACCCGTGCTAAAAATGTCTATGAATACGGCCCTTTGTGTCTTACGTACATTGTCCTTCCATTGCATGATATTAATCTTACGTTTTCTCTTTCTATTTACGTTTTTATAAGACCATGTGTCACACTACAAGTGTGATTGTCCGCCATTTTATTTGCGTTACAACGTTATTCAACTCAGCAACACAAACAAAATACTACAGTTCTCGAAGTAGTGTGAATATCAGCAAGACAATGACAGCACATGATGCAAGATATGCGGTAGGCTACAACATTTTTCAACCGAAAACTCAGTTTGGCCAAAAACGGACTTACAACGTTATTCTAGGCAGCCATTCAATTCTTCGGCCTACTTATGCAAGACTGCATCAATTCGCCTGTCTTTTCGTCATGATTTAAATTACGCTTTAGTGAAAAACCAAGCTGGCGAAGAAATGTATAACTTTGAAGTAGAGAAAGCAGTGCCTAGAATACGGCGTCGATTTGGTTTAAGCGTTTCAATAAAATGCCACTATCCTGACAGACAAATCTGTATCGGGCGGGGCCGTTTGACTATAATGGAGATCTGCGAACTGCATTGGAAAAGCAACCGAGAACTGTCAAGAGCACTCGACTTGCTGTAATCAACTATTTTCCATTACTTTTGAAGACATCAGTTTATGAACAACGGTGTCGACTAGACTCATAATAATAAAGTAATGCACAAGCCGACTGAAGGATTAAGATCTGTCAGCTATTCCAGATTGCTAGTAAAACCGATATTGGGACATGTCATCGCCACATACGATGGAAAACGTACCTTTGTTATTGCTTATAAATAGATACTAGTGGCTTGTGCAGCAAATACTGCTGCAAACTAAGTTCGTTAGACGTTCAAATAAAAATTTTTCAGATTTATTTTCAATGAAGAATACTTGTCTTTTTGATAGTTATTTGCTTCCATAATAATGAAACATACTCCCTCTGAATGGATTTTTTTAGGCCAAATACTTTTTCTTGAACCTATCCAACTTCAGTTTGTTAGTTTCAACGCGAAAACGCAAGTATCAATGTCAGGACGATAGCAGTAGCTATTTCAGGTCATTGTGGATTGTAGGCAAAAGTTAAAAAAAAGTGTCAGGTTTGCTAAGCTTTCGAACAATAGCATTTTCGTATAGCTGCTGCATGTAGAACTTGAAATGTAGAGCGTAAAATCATTTTATCCTACTAAGAGATCCTGCTGAAATTATCTGGAGACTACAAAATTCTCTAGGCCTCTTATTTTATCAGTAAGTAATACCTTTTGATCTTTCCTTAGGAACTGTAATTTTTGCGCTCTCTGGAGCCAATACTGAAGACAATTACACATATCAATATCTACACTACACCGCCATTAAGTATGTGAAAATGACCCAACCCCACTGGATTAATAAGTATAAACATATTTGATTTTTAATAACAATATTATTATCTTACTTAAGTTTTGTAGTTATATATAGCAGCCACTCAGTAATAGAAATGAAGATCTAAATTAAGATATTATCTACATTTACTTACATAACCACAAAACGTTTCACTTTCATGTCATCAATATAGCATCAATATTATGTACAATTAATGAAAAAATAGATGCATCATGATATTAACTATAATAATATTTAATTTCTAATGGTAATAATGTCATCAAACTACCTCTAGTTTCGTAGATTTGAATATCCAATACACAGCTGTATTCAGAAAATTATACACTGCAGAATGAGTTTTTAATAATAAATTGAATTGAGCTCTAAATATGTCGGCAATCCTGCAGGTCATGGCCTTCGTGTAATAGCCTATTGTTTATTGTAGTTTGTGTTTTGTTCTGAAATTCAATCAAGTCGGCCGTGATTCAATAAAATAATTCTCAAAACTGACAACAGATGGATTTTGGAAAATAGGAAAATTATGTAGGAAAATTGACATTTCACTGAAAACTACTACTTTTCCGAAAAACTTTGGGTTCCAAGCTTCAAAATGAGGGGTCATTTATTAAAATCCGTTCAGCAGTTTTCCCGTAATTTTTATTACCAGTTCAAATTATATATATATATATATATATATATATATATATATATATATAGGCCTACAAGGTGAACAATAAGTGTGAAATATTGGTAATAACTTCTTAAATTTTAATTTTACAAAAAATTGTTTTATGCAAAAACTGTTGGAGATAAACTATGCAATAATGATCCTAGTGCTCGATAAAGGTTTGTTATTCAGGGGTACAGAATGTGACAGTAAATTTTATTTTTAAGTGGCATCCTATATTAAAACTTACGTACTCCCAATCTCCATTAAATTTTTACTTATGAATGTGTAGAAATTTTTACCCATTCACCCGTTTCATGTCTTTTAACTATTAAACTTGTTTCGTGCACTTGAAACTTGATTAATAATAATAATAATAATAATAATAATAATAATAATAATAATAATACGATCACTGAATCGATTGACAAGTTAAATTGTGACCTAGCCACTGTCTCCACTTGGGCGGCCAATTTCGGACTCGCACTTAACCCAAGTAAGACTCAAGCCATAATTATTGGACATAAGCGTTTAGTTAACTCCCTTAATAACAGTCATCTTTCAGTTGTTACCCTTAACAATACGCTAATCCCTTATTCATCTGTCGTAAAAAATCTTGACTTCTTTTTTGATAATAATCTAAGTTGGAATTTTCAAGTTAAAGAAACGATAAAAAAAAATCTGTTCCTCCATTCACTCTTTGAGTTGCTTGAGAAACTTCTTGCCCCAGCAACTAAAACTTACCCTAGTACAAACCCTAGTAATGCCGCACTTCGATTATTGTGACGTTTTGTTAAGTGACCTAAGTTCTGAACTGTCAGTCAAGTTACAGCGAGCTCAGAATATGTGCGTCAGATACGTGTGCAACATCCGACGATATGATCACATATCACCGTCCTTCGCAAGTCTCTCGTGTCTCCGACTTAAAGAACGCAGAACTTTACACTCTTTGTTACTCTTTCGAATTCTGCACACCTCAACACCAAATTACCTTTCGTCTCGTTTCTCTTATCTATACTCCAACCACGACGTAAATACCAGATCACTTATCTGTGGCACGCTAAGTATACCTCTTCATAGAACATCTTGTTATTCATCATCTTTTACAATATCCACCTCGCGTCAATGGAATTCCTTGTCACAAAGTATTAGGGGCTGCAAGACAACAAACACCTTTAAGAACAGCTTAAAAGATAACCTTATTAGCATTTCACTCCAATCATACTGATTTAAACTATCACTGACTACACTGTTACTTTTTTCCTTTGGACATCATCCTGATTGTGCTGTATTTTCAAAATTGCCTCATAATAATCTCTTTCTATTATCTAATATTATTTGAAATATATTAACATTCTATGTATTTTAGTTTAATCCTGCTACACAGTTTATTTCAGTGTTTAATTAATAGTTCATAGTATTTTGTTGTTTAATTCGTAAATAACTCTTGTATGCATGTAACTCTCATCTAAATCAAATTGTTGAATTCTTTGTAAGTTCATGCATATGTATATACACTTTTTGCTGGTTGAGTGGAAGAGAAGGCCTTACGGCCTTAACTCTGCCAGCTAAAATAAATCATTATCATTCTTCTTCTTATTATTATTATTATTATTATTATTATTATTATTATTATTATTTATAAGTTTCATTGCGGCGTGTGTCAGTTCCAAAGCCGCAATTTTCTAATGTGCTTGCGGATGGTCAAATGGAAAGAAAACTCAACTCACATTAGGAGATAACATGTTGGTAGCTCGTCAGGAAACACTCTCCTACTGAATTTAATAAAAAAAGCCTTTAATACATATTTCGTTGGTCCAAACTTTACAGTACAGTTATCTTGTCTTTTTTTCCCCCTCAAGTACTGTAGGTTTATTGCACAACATGCCTGAACAAATGTTCAAATTGAGCCCCATTAACGTTTTGACAAGAAATAACGACGCAACAAGTATTGACGCACTCTGGAAATTCCAGGATAGGTCTGGATCACTTCCGCTGCGGCCATAATGTAACTATATTAAGGTTTGCTCATCTTCGTTAGGTGTACTATAAACCTTGATCTTTATGGTACCCCAAAAGGAAAAATCGCACGGTGTCAAGTCAGGGGAACATGGAGGTCATGCTATTGGAACACTACGTGCGATCAACTTCTCGCCAAATATTGCAGTTAAGTGATTCCGGCCTGTACGAGTAAAATGTTGAAGTGCACCTAATCAAAACCTACATGTTTGCAGCGAACCGCTCTTGCACGAAAACCTGTACACCGATTGATTGTAGAAGTCTCAGTGTGAGGTTGATGTGCAGCTTGCTTATGACTGCGCCTTTTCTACGTTTGACAAGTTATAAAGACATATCACAATAATTTTAGCTTCAACGTTGACACATATCGATACTGAAGCGTGTTAGACCGCTTGTTCCTGTTGTTAAAGTACAGGATTAGTACAAAAGAAGTACAATTTCTATGTTTTATAAACACAAAACTATTAAAGTTATCAGGAATCAATCTACACTGTTTTATAAAATGATTCTTAGAATATGCTTTGGTAACTCACAAATGTTGAATATGTGCTCTTTGTGTCACACGGCACGCATCAACGAGATAGTCTAGTTCATCTCAAACCCGGTTTATCATACGTGCATCGACACTAGCCATAGCAAACGTGATGCGTTGTTTGAACTCGTCTAAATCACTAGGGGAAGTAAACATTGTGTTTCACAAATCCCCCCCAAAAAAGTCGCACGATGTGAGATCGGGTCTCCTTGCTGGCCACCGTGCGAGAGCTCGGTTGTCGTCTGTTCCGCGGCCACTCCAGCGATGTGGAAGTGTTTCGTCCAGATAGATTATAACATCCTGGTGTCAGTCATTCTATTGGAAGACGGACTTCCCGCCTTTCCTATGCAGTTGAGGCAGTTCCTCAACTTAACAGCGCAAAATGCATGTCGATATCACACATATAAAGAGTGTCCCAAGAAAAGAACGACGAATTTAGTAGTGTTAATAAATTAAACAAAACAGAGCAGTTCCGCCATCAGAACAACAAGACAATTACGCAAAACTGCCATGTCCCAAGATTGTTTTGTTGTTATTAGGTTGGCGACACTAATATTCTGTTATCTGCTTTTGTTGCATTTATTTACACTATTAAATCCGGCGTTCTTGTTGGGATTGCCTTTGTTTTGTTTTATACAACACTGAAAATGTGTTTTTTTGTACTAACCCCGTATTTAGTTTCGTGCCCCCTTCCTATTCTCAGATTTTGCCTACATATTTTTTCCGCACCCTGTATAGAGAGAGGAAGAAATCCGAAGAGGCGCGGCGCAACTCGGAGAGATCTAAGCACCTCTACCGCGAGTACGTGAGAATGAATTAATGTGAACGCTGAATACGATTCAATAGAAGCAAACCCACATACTGAGCAAGAAAAATATGAGAAAATATTACACGAATGAAGTGATTGGAATTACAGGGCAATAAACCAGACGTTTGTTACTTTTTATACCACCGTACTTTACTTACTTACTGGCTTTTAAGGAACCCGGAGGTTCATTGCCGTCCTCACATAAGCCCGCCATTGGTCCCTATCCTGAGATAGATTAATCCAGTCTCTATCATCATATCCCACCTTCCTCAAGTCCATTTTAATATTATTTTCCCATCTACGTCTCTGCCTCCCTAAAAGTCTTTTTTCCTCCGGCCTCCCAACTAACACTCTATATGCATTTCTGGATTCGCCCATACGTGCTACATGCCCTGCCCATCTCAAACGTCTGGATTTAATGTTCCTAATTATGTCAGGTGAAGAATACAATGCGTGCAGTTCTGTGTTGTGTAACTTTCTCCATTCTCCTGTAACTTCATCCCTCTTAGCCCCAAATATTTTCCTAAGAACCTTATTCTCAAACACCCTTAACCAATGTTCCTCTTCAAAGTGAGAGTCCAAGTTTTACAACCATAAAGAACAACCGGTAATATAACTGTTTTATAAATTCTAACTTTCAGATTTTTTGACAGCAGACTGGATGATAAAAGCTCTCAACCGCATAATAACAGGCATTTCTCGTATTTATTCTGCGTTTAATTTCCTCTCGAGTATCATTTATATTTGTTACTGTTGCTCCCAGGTATTTGAATTTTTCCACCTCTTCCAAGGACATATTTCCAATTTTTATATTTCCATTTCGTACAATATTCTGGTCACGAGACATAATCATATACTTTGTCTTTTCGGGATTTACTTCCTTACCTATCTCTTTACTTGCTTCCAGTAAAATTCCCGTGTTTTCCCTAATCGTTTGTGGATTTTCTCCTAACATATTCACGTCATGCGCATAGACAAGCAGCTGATGTAACCCGTTGAATTCCAAACCCTCTCCGTTATCCTGGACTTTTCTAATGGCATACTCTAGAGCAAAGTTAAAAGGTAAAGGTGATAGTGCATCTCCTTGCTTTAGCCCGCAGTGAATTGGAAACGCATCTGACAGAAACTGATCTATACGAACTCTGCTGTACGTTTCACTGAGACACATTTTAATTAATCGAACTAGTCTGAATGAAATTACAGGGTAATAAACCATACGTTTGTTACTTTTTACACCACCGTACTTTAGTGAATAAAATTCTACTATTGTTAACTTTTTTTTTTTCAATCCAGCTTCTGCTTCAGACCCCTTACAGTCCAACACGGATCCACGTATACAAATCCCCTCGTGTGTGTCACCAACACAGCCTACCTTTTTTTTTTACTCCGCAATTTACCTATGAGAATTGAGGACGCGCGGATTACCCGGGGTAATGTTAATGGCGGAAACCTGCGGGTGGCGTGGTCACCCACCAGTCTGCGCTATTCTTTGTGCAGGATGTGCACCGAATTCTCCCATTCTCGTACGTTCATAGCAAAGGAAAGGCTAAAAATTATTGAATGTGCTAAAATATGGGTATCGAGCAGCAGGAATAAAATACGAGCTGGTTTTTGGCGCAAGAATAAAGCGCCCCTTGAACAAACGAACGGTGTTCGCAGAGTTTTTTGCCTCACAAAACCGAAGTTTCCACAATTCGATATAAAGTTGTGTGATATGTGAACGATAAGAGACCGTCTGGCTTTGCCGTACTGGTGAAATGTGCATGCATGTTAAAACCCTTGTCAATAGCCAGGGATCTGGGAGGATTATCGTTCGAAGCAAGCAGGGGTTGGCTGTCAAGATTTTTAAGCGTAATGAATTTACATCCTGCAGGAAACAAGCATTGTAGGATTCACTGTTTTGACGGGATATTCTCGTTGTCAGGCTTTCAGAACAGCCCCGAGTGTCACTCAGTCGGTCAAATTTGAGTACTGGGCCTTTCCCAGGGTAAAAGACGGTCACAGCGTGGTGCTAACACATCACGTCATTCTAAAACAGAGGTCAAAATTCTTGAAACCAGGACCGTGTACAGGATTTCTGAATGGGGAAAATTACTTTTAATAAAGTAGATTTTTAAGACATAGAACTTTGATTTCTGTGTAAATACAAGGTGCGCCAGTCGAACGGAAAGATTTCAAGGCGCAGAAAAAGAAATAATATAATCAATTAAATATGAATATTGTTATAAAAATAAAACGTAATAATTAAGCACCATTGATTATCAATTATGAAATGAAATCTTAGAAGATGACTATAAAATTATACTTATAAGTAAAAGATTTTATTTAAAATTAGCATATCCTTAATTAAGGCCTTCTGAGTGGTATAAATGAAACTGTATAATCTGCAGGGAATCTTTAAGAATTTGCGAGATGATTTTTTGAATTTCAAAAGATGATATTGATAATTGTTTAAAAAAAATATATGTAAATTTTGGTAAAGAATTCCGAGCACCAAAAAATAAACCTGTCACTGACCAATTGAAGAGAGGGATGTTATACTTGGCACTAAGGTAGGGAATACAGGGTTCATAAACGGCCCTCTTTCCCTGATTAACCTGATGAACTTGGTTTAGATCTCTCTCCATGCGTATAGTTGGATCTATGATAATAGCCTTTTGTTGTTGCCTGCTTATTGCTATTATATCCGCCCTTCTGTGAGAGTCGTCTTCATATTTGCAGTGGACCTCTTCATGAACTTCCCAACCCTTGTTCCGAAGAAGACAGGCGATAGCTCCACGGATTCTATGATGCCTGTTGTCACGCGATAACTCTCCTTTCCGACAAAAGCCCAACACGTGGCCAAGAGTTTCTGTCTCGTTGCAGTCTGGTTGACGACAATGGGTCGTGCTGAAAGCTCTGCCAGGAACGGAGCGCTCTGCGGTAAGGTTGCAGGACATCTTGATTGCATTAATATATTTCGAAGACGAAAATTCTTTTTGGTGCTGACTCATAAATTGGCTCTTGGATATTCTTCATAGATGACTACACCTTTCCCCTTATGAGGTAACTGACACCAGGATTCAAACGATCTCTTTCGCAATTCATCACGTAGATGTCTGCCAGTAGTTCGAGGTGTTATGCTGGCTTCAGGAATTCTCAGGCGTTTGAATACATGAATAACCATTAGGTATGCAACAACGAAAAAATTATTTCTTAAAAATTACATCCGCCAAATGACCTCCGTTGAAACGCAAAAATTCTTCGAGTCTGGCCACGAACTGTTGCATAAGCCCTCTCAGCATATTGACAGGTATCGCAGCGACCTCTTTTCATATACAGTGGAAGCTCTTAAGTTCGATATCCTATAGTTCGACTGCTTACGTAGGAGAATTAGACACGCCCCTATACGGACACTAAGAAATGGATTTGCCATTTGAATGGGAATTGGTCCTGTGTCTTGTAGTGATACTTTTATTAAAGGAAAATAGAATATTTTATTGATTATGACATCAATATTAATCACTGATTTTAAATTAATGAACTCTTCTTTTTCTATTTGAGAATTGTGCCGTTTGTGAGACGGAACTGTCGAAACCCACTGTGGTACTAGAAGCGCATACACAAGTCTCGGGGCGGGCAGGAAATGCAAGTACAGTACTGTATTCGTTGATGGATAACCAATAAGAATTTGTATTCATTTCACCTGCCATACCCACTACCTTTATTGGACTGAACTTTCAATTCTGTTTTGTCGAACTTAGGAGACTTCACTGTACGTTTTTAGGGCTGGAATTGTTCTGGGTAGATTGCCCCCCCAAACACCTTCGTTTTGAGGTGTCCCCATAGAGAGAAATCACATACCGTTAAATCAGGTGACCTAGGCGGCCAAGCGATATCCCTTTTCCGAGAAATGACGCGGCCCGGGAACAAAGCATTCACAGATCAATCGAAATTCTTGTGGTGAGGCTTGTTGCTCCGTCCTGTTGAAGCAGTGTGTTTTCATTCACTGGAAAATGGGCGCGTTGTGGTGTAAAAGAGTTCTGTATAATTTCAACATATCGCACTGAATTAACAGTCACTGCATTTTCGGCCTCATTCTCAAAAAAGAATGGGCCTATTATTCCAGTTGATGAAACCGCACACCATACCGTTACCTTTTGGGCATTGAGAGGTTTCTTATGACTAGGGGGCGGATGTTGATGACCTAAAAATCTACTTAAAATGATCATGAAAATGCCCCTAAACTATTGGAAAAATGACATGAAATTAAAAGAAAATTACATTTGAATATTATTCGCCTTACTCGCACCACAGCTTGTTAAAAATCAGTCACCTTGTTTCAATGACTGCCCTGCAAATCTCGGAGAGAGGAGGCAACTTCCTGGAATTTGGCTAAGATGAAGGAAAAGAGCATGCAACAAAACGAAGGTTTAAGGAAGAACTATAGATTTTAATGACGGTTTACAATGTGTTTCAATCAGGGGTGGTCCATGGCAGTGCCTTCATTCTCTGTGTCCTCCTCCTTCCGAGCTTCACTTTTGTTACCAGATCTTTCAGATAAGGGAGTGTGAATGACAAAACAAATTGTGGGCGCAGCGTGCATTCTTGCAATATTTGTGTTAAAAATACTGTCTACTACAGTAGACATCCCTTCCCTTACGGTGAAAGTTTCCTCCCTTCGAAACTTAAATTCTAAATTTGACTATATTTATTTATTTACTGTGCCACCTTTGCTTATCTTAAAAAGTTAATAATTTACATTAACGTTTTCGATACATGTGTATCATCTTCAGATGTAGAGTGTTAAATTAAACATTCATGATGAAAACCTCGCCTGAATATAAAATGTTTTATATTCTTCTGATTATTATATCATTTTAAATAATATTAAATATTTTTAAAGTGCACTACATGGACTGCAAATGATTTTAATTTAATGTAACATGTGTATTATAAACCAAATTAGGTTAAGTTAGAGCAATTCACTTTAGCAAGATCCGAAAATCATAATACGCTCCATACCATCAGGCAAGGTTTTCATCATAAATGTTTATTTAACTCTCTACATCTGAAGATGATACACATATATCGAAAACGTTAATGTAAATTATTAACTTTTAAGATAAGCAAAGGTGGCACAGTAAATAAATAAATATAGTCAAATATTAATAGCTTATCGGCATACCACAATATGAAATTGATAAATTCTAAAGACACCCTCGTACCGACAAAAGAACAGTAGTAGTCAAAACCCTTACTTAAACTAAGCTGTTGTCAAGCATTTTATATTACTTCCGTTGTGTGAAGTGAAGCCTTCAGTGAAATGAGGAATGGACTTCAGAGTCTGTTCCAGACTATAAAACTCAAACTTCACTGTTATTCACTTATTCAGTAAGTAATTATTACTCACCTATTTGCTTAGAAAATGATTCAACAGACCTATTGGTAAAGAATAAATTAAAATGCATTCCAAATGATCTAAAAGTTCTTCAAAGTACTAAAAATGACCAAAAACTGCGGAAAGAAATATAAAAATGACCTATTAGTTCAAAAACGTAAAAAAATGCAAAAAATGCAATATAAGAAATTATTTTTTACGCTGATATTAACATGAAAGGATTTCTATATTAATAGGCATCGCCCTAATGTGAAAAGTAAGATGATTATTTTTCATCAACATCCGCCCCCTAGTCATGACCATTGAAACCAATTAATTGCAGTTTGCAGTAACGATGAGCACCATTTAACAAAGCATAGTAGAGATGAAAAACTTGGTTACTAGGGAACGCAGAGTTAGTGACGTCACCGCCTAAGGAGTCATAAATTGTAAAGTAAATAAGTAGAGAAGAGACGGTTATATTCATTCTCACCCTCTCCATCAAATCAAATCTTTCCGTTTGACTGGTCCACCTTTACATATCGATGGCTAAGAAATGATAACTCAACTCGTATCTACAAAAATGGTCACTTAACTACATTATTATTATTATTATTATTATTATTATTATTATTATTATTATTATTATTATTATTATTATTATTATTTTCACAAAATTGTACGGTTCACTAATGTTTTGCCCCCTAGTGGAAGAACTTGCAAAGTAAAAACATATATAAAAAGTTTGTCTATTTTGAGAAAAATTAAATTTAAACAGTTTTTTTATTCATCTGCGAATTTACAGATACGAGGTACCTATAACTTCTTACCCAACGATATTCCATTTCTCGCCATTCAGATGCCTAGAAAACAGAAACATCAACGAATCGCTATCATAACGTAAGATCAATGCTAGCTTCCGCTTTGCGAGATCAAAAATGACACGTCTACGAAGAAGTACAATGCACCTCTTCAACAAGATCAAACAAAAGAGCTGATATAGCCATTCATCCGAAGACAAGCAAAGCTGTAGTTCTGGATCCTAGAGTTCGTTTAGAAATTTACAGTAGACCAGACAAGGAATGTTGAATGGAAAAGAAAACTATCGACCATTTTATATTCCTGATTTGAGCATCAGTTATTATGTACATTCTAAAAAGTGGTCAGTCATGGGACTACTTCTTGGTAGTAGGGGTAGTGTGGCTCTCGAAATTGAATTTTCTAACAGTGGTAATAACTTTTACACAAGGTAAATACAGTGCCTCATTTTATACTTTCGAAAATAAACAATCACTTTTTAAAGAAGATTCAAATGAGACACTGAGCGGAATTTACCTTTACTTAACTGACTCACAAAGCTCTGTTTATGTACAACATTGTTTGAGTACATGTTTAGTTCGATTTACAAATGCCGCAATCGATATCTGTCGATCACCGACTTCTGCGAGACAGGAAAGTCAAGAGCGCCTAGAGGTTAGGCAATCTTCAGAACAGTGCACACGAGTGTTATCACTAAGGAGCGGATTCCTATGTAATTAAATATTCTTTTTGCGTGTGATAAAACACAATTAACAAAGCTAAAAATTTGGAACTTGAAGTTTCAAGTTTAAAACCCGAATTTTATTTCACATTAAAACACATATTTTCACAAAAAATTATGTAAATACGTATTTTCAGGAAATCTATTATAAACACATAAATCTTGGTGTTTTTTTACTTAAATAATTTTTTTACAAGAACTTTTAAATATTTTAAAACTAAATCAATTATATGACTCAGAAGTACGTTATCTTTTTAAGAATTCTTGGTTGCTTCGTGTTTATAAGCGCTGTGTGGTGTATCCGTGATCCATTTTTGTAATAGTATCGCCTCAAGTTCTGAGAACTGCTAGGCAGCATATCAATGTTATTATTAGAGAATAAATTAACATGGACAAGGAGGAGAGATCTTGCAACACATAATTAGGAATGTTTATTGTTGCTGAAGATGATTTCATTCCACGTTTTGTTTGTCAAACTCAACAGATAAGAGCTCGAGTATGAACATTCTTTAATTTAAACAAATCTCTCGCCTCTCGCTCATGTCTATCAAGTAAGGCAATATATCTTGTTGTGATTCCCTGTTATCGGGCTTCGTCAATCGATATTCTTCAAGATATACTGAAAGATGGTTGTTTAAAAACGATTTGGCTTTCATATTAGCAAATTTAAGCTTTTCGTGTGACACCATAAAGAAACTCGAAACGTCCAGAAACCTGTTGTCTGAAACAGGGAGGTGCGTGCCGTGGATATTAAACTAGACTCGCTACCAGGTTCAGAAGCATAATTACTAAGGGACAATTCCAGAGTGTGTTTGGGAAAAACAGTGGATATAAAAAAATGTGTAAAGTTGCCCAAGTATTGGAAGATGTGTCTGTAGGTGAAATTGACAGTGTTTGTGTCTGTAACATTCCTCTCTTTAAATATGCACGTCTGACGTCCTGTGATGTGGAAAGATCGTTTTCACAGTATAAGTCGTTGTTCAGAGATAATCGGCATGCATTTATGATGGAGAATTTGGAGATGACCTTTGTTGTTCACTGCAATTCTCGGTCAACTACTAGCACTCAAGTGTGGTTGGTGAGTACCTAGTAACATTTTTTTCCCCAAACTAAGTAAGGTGTTTTTGCCATATTAAAAAAATATATATATATATTTTTTTTATTTTTAGCAAATATATTCGTACTTTTTAGCACATAAAAATAAATATATTTACATTTTTAGCACATAAAAATCCGCTCCCTAGTTATCACTATAACACGCGGTACAAATTCATGTCACCGCTCATCTCTGTTCCACTGCTAAACCTAGCACACTACTTTGTATAGCGTTGCGATCGGAGCTATTAACATTAGTTTTCCTGTCTCATTTCTTCACTCTCTCACTCTCTCTCTCTCTCTCTCTCTCTCTCTGGCGTGTGCTACATAGACTTTAAAGTTGCTTTGCACTTTTTTGTTTTCCTTGAAGGGTTCTTCGTCTCGTAGCTTTGAATAAATCATTTTTAAATACTATTATAACTCTTCTTTCACATACTTGGAAAACCGATATTAACGATTTTCCGTTCTTTTTACATAATCATATTCACGTCAAAAGACTTTGTGAACAAGACACAACAAATTCTCCGGTGTTAGCAAATATACAGAGTGTTCCGTTTGTGTATGGATAAAATAAAACACCGTAAACATTTACTACTGAACTTTATTTGTTGAAACTTTGTGCATACAACACTGAAAGATGGGAGATTCCTCAGAGCTCAACATGACCCCCATTGCGCACCCTGCACAACTCATAACGGTGATGCAATTCAGCCCATGTCCGTTGTAACATAAGAGGGGTGATTTGTTGAAAAGCTTGAGTAATTTTTACTCTCAGATCATCAATGTTCCTGGGTTTCTGTGAATAGAAAATGTCTTTAACAAAACTCTACACAAAGAAGTCAGGAGGGGTTGTCTGGGGAGTTTGGGGGCGAAACCAAGAGACAACTGCTTCTCGTACTGGGTTTCGCCTGCGACCTCCTGCATGTTTTTTAACACAGAACCTTTTCTACAAATGTTCGACACCACAACATTATGGAATCGTATTTAGGTATATTACGCACCATACTCACGTAGAAATTCCCTTTGAACTCTTTCAACACACTCAAATTTAGCATACCAAAACACATTGTGCCCGCTGTTGATTTGTAGTAGCCATTTTAATCATCTACAATTTTCATTTGTCCTTTCAAATTATGCATTGTTGATTGTGATATATGGAAACTCCCATCTTTTAATCATAATATAACCAGCAAGAAATTTTTCCCACTATCATAATAGCTTTATAATAATAAATTAATATTATCCATACCCAAACGGATCAGACTGCAGTCTTTCCCTATAAAATGAGACACCGCATAAAAAAATCGTCTTGTTATTTAGTTGTTAAGGTGTGACTCGACACTTACAGTGGTAAAAAATTGTCCAGTTTGCCATTCTTTAAATTTGATAACATTTTTTTCTCTAATTCTTTAGGTTTAAGATAGTTTTTGTCTTATTTAAATCTGATAAAAAGTTTTCGTCAAATATACAGGCTGCGACAAAGGATTTGGACAGTATTAGAAGGCCATTTACTGGGCAACGTGAGAGGTTATGGGTAGGATCGATCGTCGTTTGTCAAGCTTGCTCAATGACATTTTAGTAATCATGTAGTCGTGGAGTGCGCATCGTCCTGCTTTTATTTTGAATACATCCTTCAAAAATGATGATTCTGTTGTCAAAACACAGCGCCTCTTTCGTCTCCATTTTGATGTTGTTTTCGGTCTGTAGCCGTTCCTGGCAGCAATACCATATTGAGATGGGTAGAAACTTCAGATTAGCAGCATCAGCTTCCAATGAGAAACCAGGTCCGTATTTTGTTTAGAAGAACGGAAACACTTTGACTGTGAATAGTGAACGCTACGTCGAAATGCTGACGAGATTTCTTCAACCAGAACTGCGTAGTCGTCTTTGTGGGATTAATAGACAAATGATGTGGTTTCAGCAATATGGTGCCACGACTCATATGGCTGAAAACTCTATGAAAATTCAGCGCCACATCATTTCTCGGCGCATCGACATTTCCTGGCCTCCCTGTTCGCCTGACTTCAAAATCTGCAACTATTTTCTTTGGGGTTATCCGAAGTCGATTATGTACAAAACAGGCCGCAAACTTTCGATGCACTAAAGACTGCCATTGCCTAGGAAATCGCCAACGTTTGTACTGGGAAAAGCGACACGTAACTTCAGAGAGAGATTTGAATGTATGGAAAGAGAGGAACTAAATTTGAGGGACGTGATTTTCAAGAAGGCCTAAATGTATGTGCCCGTATCAAAATGGCATGCATAGTCAGTTTTTTTGGAAGTAATAATTTTATTCTGATTTACACATCCACTTTATTATTTCTATTTGAAAACCGTCCAACTCCTCTGCCGTACTTGTTAGTGCAACGCTGCAGATTAAGAGAGCCCAGTAGACTCAAACTTCATTTCTTATTTTCTGGAGTGATGATTTTATGATACATCGCTAGATTTAAACAGTGATTACTCTAAAGCCACGCAACCTATTGACGTAATTCTTTTTTAAACTTACGCCTTATTAATCAGACTAGAGCGGGAATTTCTTATAAAAAAGCAATAATTCATTCATAATAAAATTCACAATTTTTTTAACAATAATAATAAACATTTTTTACAATTGAAACACTAGTCACATGAGATAATTGCCTACAGGCCATGCAGTAACTTAAGTCCAGCAATTTCCTCGTAAAAAAGAAATCATGACTCTGTCATGATTGCAATAGAAATTAGAGGAGTCGAAAAGAATCGCTGCACTTACTTACTTACCTACTTACTTACAAATGCTTTTAGAGAACCCGGAGGTTCATCGCCGCCCTCACATAAGCCCGTCATCGGTCCCTATCCTCAGCAAGATTAAACCAGTCCCTATCATCATATTCCACCTCCCTCAAATCTATTTTGATCCATGTACGTCTCGGCCTCCTGTAGGTTTTTTTCCCTCAGGTCTTCCAACTAGCACTCTATATACATTTCTGGATTCGCCCATACGTGCTACATGCCCTGCCCATCTCAAACGTCTGGATTTAATGTTCCTAATTATGTTAGATGAAGAATACAATGCGTGCAGTTCTGCGTTGTGTAACTGTTTCCATTCTCCTGTAACTTCACCCCTCTTAGCCTCAAACATTTTCCTCAGCACCTTATTCTCGAACACCCTTAGCCTCTGTTCCTCTCTCAAAGCGAGAGTTCAAGTTTCACAACCTTACAGAACAACTGGTTATATAACTGTTTTATGAATTCTAACTTTCTGGCTTTTTGAGAGCAGACTGGGTGATAAAAGCTTCTCAACCGAATAATAACAGGCATTTCCCATATTTATTCTGCGTTTAATTTCCTCCAGTTTGTCATTTATATTTGTTTCTATTGCTCCGGGATATTTGAATTTTTCCACCTCTTCGAAGGATAAATTTCCAATTTTTAAATTTCCATTTCGTATAATATTCTGGTCACAAAACATAATCATAATTGTACCTTGTCTTTTCGGTATTTACTTCCAAACCTATCTCTTAACTTGCTTCAAGGAATTTCTCCGTGTTTTTCCTAATAGTTTGCGGATTTTCTCCTAAAATAATCACGTCATTCGCATACAGAAGTAGCTGATGTAATGGGTTCAATTTCAAACCTTCTCTGTTGTCCTGGACTTTCCTAATGGCATATTAAAATCGCTACACTAACAATGACTATCTATTGCTGCAGAATAGATTGTTTTCAGACCTGATTTACAAGGTGAAATCAATTTACTGTTTATCCGAACTGCATTTGTATTTATTGTACCGTTAAACATACGTGCACGTGTCACTGAAGATCATTGCTTCCATGTCTGCTGCGTTAGTCTATCAAACAGCGTCAGATTGTCTTTAAGAACTGAGCTTCTACACGTGATTTTGTGCAAGAAACTATTGTGATCTTTCTTGGAATCTCTCCATGTACGCCTTATGGTTAGTCTTCTTTTCTGCCTTTCAAGTGATGCATTTAGTATGGATTCTAGGGGTTTCCCTAGTTGTGGATGACTTCCGTTTCCTATGTCCAGTGTGTTTCCTAAATTCAGGACAGGCCGGAAACTTGCTGGTTGTCCCTTTTGTTTCACTGTGATTAGCTTAGTTTTTGTTAATGGTTTGTTTGATAAAATTGTAAAAAAAAAAAAAAAAAAAAAAAAAGGCTATTCATAAATCCGTGGAACATTTAAGATATTCATAAGTACGAAACTACACAACGAATAACAAATTACTTTACATTAAGATAAAGAGAAACTCTCAAAGTTTTGTACATACCCCACAGATATTCAATGTGTCCATCTTTCCTATTGGGGCATACATCCATGCGGTAATTCATCTCGTCCAATACATGCTTTAGCAAGTCACGGTTGACCACTCGCGGCAGCTGTAATACGGTGGGGAAGTTCCTGGAGGTCAGCGGTGAGCGGAGGCACAGACAATATCCTTCACAAACCCCCACCAGAAGAAAATACACGGAGTTAAATCCGGTGATCGTGGACGCCACTTCATTAACGCCAACTTCTTGTCCTGTGCGTCCGATCCATCTCGGTGGCAAATTTTGCTTAAGATTCTCTCGCACGTTGTTGTGATAGTGACAGGGAGATCCATCTTCCTCAGAGATGTAATCATTGCTGTCTTCATTCAGCTGAGGCTTAAGCCAGTTTTGTAACATGTCCAAGTAAATCATCCCAGTGACGGTGGGGTCTAAAAAATGGCCCATACACCTTCTCTTTCGAAATTACAAAGAAGACATTCACCTTAGATGAGTCTCGTACAAGCTCTATGACTGCACGGGAAATTTCAGTTCCCCATAAACGCACATTGTGCTGATTCACTTTTCCGGAGAGATGAAAAGTTGCTTCTTCGCGATGAGCGAGTCAGCGAAACCGACTACTTCAAATCTTTGTCGAGGTCCTTGCATATTCCGACATACAAAACGATTGCTCACGTTTAGTAAACGTCATTTTGCCATTATCGATAACTACTGCCACCTAACTATAAATCATGGCAACTAAAAGCGGGCTTTTCTTATTAAAAAAACTTGGAGAGTTTCTCTTTCTATCGGCATTTCAATTACCATGATAATTACTAGACAGTGGATGCGGGATGACTTAAGGAAAAGTGAAGTTGTTTCGTATCAGAGTATATGGCACGTGCCACGTCGTCCGTCTTTTCTGTACCTGACGAGTTCAGCAGCGTACAAAACGAAGGAACCCCGGTCCGTTCATAGTAACATTGCAACGCAATGTGTGCAGTTGTGTTATCCTGCTCAAGTATTTAGTACTCGTTGAATATGTTGTGCTGATCCATTCATAATAGCAAAACGTTAAATTCGCTCAGAGGTACGAAATGCAATTAAGAAGTATGAGAGTGACATTTTATGTATTAACGAAGACAATATCGTGTGTAATGTATAAATGTATAAATACAATAACACATACAAACTTTCATTGACGTGTGCAGTCATCTTATTTTACCTTTGTTACCTCTATTACTATAATACCTACTCTCAATTTGCTTTGTAACCTCTCCCCTTAAAATTTTCTCTTCTTCCTAATGAACACCTCACCACTTTTATTGTTTACTTATATTTTAAATACTTCCTATCGTCTAAAATTTCCCTAATTCTGAACTAACTTTTACTATTTATTTTGATGTACCGAAGTACATATGATATTTCCATGCAGATATTCTGCGTCATCAGATGATGAAAGAGAGATGGAACGGAGAAAAATTCTCTCCGGCGCCGGGATTTGAACCCGGGTTTTCAGCTCTACGTGCTGATGCTTTATCCACTAAGCCACTCATCTGAGTGCACCTCTACACATGTATGGACTTCGGTCCTGCGTTCATAGACATCTATGACGTAGTGCAGAGGGCGGCCACCAGAGGGAACCCAAGAGATGGAGCTTAATCTGAGACGATTCTAAACGGCGTCGGGATTGTATCCGGCGTGGCTTAGTGGATAAAGCATCAGCACGTAGAGCTGAAACCCGGGTTCAAATCCCGGCGCCGGAGAGAATTTTTCTCCGTTCCATCTCTCTTTCATCATTTCATTAACTTTTACTAACACTATTTAATCATACTCATTCACTTTCATATCTAATTTACAATCAGTTCTACCTCTCCTCACTTCTGTCATCACTCTTATCCCCTATTTCCCCATTAGACACTGAATCACATGTTTATTTTGTTAAACTGTTCCCTTTCACCCCGATAAATTTTCCGTTTGCCACTATTTTTGTAAGTCAACTCAATCTTCACTTGTAAACTTACATTGAAATACTCGCTCTCGTCCTATCATTTCAATTTCTCTGATTGTACGCTAACTTAGTGGACACTCCAATATTAGTAACATTTCACTACCAATTACTGTTAACAAACACTTCTAATTTTCTCTAGTCACTTCCTTTATCAACTCTTGTTTCTCTTGACACTAATTTACTTATTCGTTCATACATTCTCTCTCCGATTATTTTGCTAGTTACTCTTACTCCTTGAACACTCACTTTATTGTTTCTATGTCTTTTGCCACTCTTTTATCACTCCATCCCCCTTAAGCACCAACTTCTTAGACTGTAAAATTGAAATAAAAACCAGAACAACTCAGGCTATAGAGAAACATTGCAACAGTACATCGCACAGGAAATGCGTTGAAATGAAATCTGAGGAACCATCTACATCATCATCATCATCATCATCATCATTTAGTTGTGCGGGTCTAACGACACGTGCAACATGATGCTCCGTACAAATATTCCTTTAAAGAAATTGAGTGATCCCCATTTTAGAGTTTTTCTTCAGAAATTCTCTGAATACAAAAACTGTTTAAGCGATAGGCGAAGACTATTCAGCTTCGACAACTTACGAGAATATATCGTCGTTTACTGCAACGCTGGTTATTGCTTCAGTTATGACGAGGACTGAAGTTGCAAGGTATGTACTACAGTACGTTATTTTTCTTTTCCTTCTGACTGTACGGAGATACAGTAGCATGTTGACGTCATCTGTTTACGTTTAAAACCTGTTGAGCCAATGGTCTGAATGAAAAAAAAAATGTAACATATAGTAAATGTGCACCTACATTCAACGATAAGTCATCCCGCATCCACTGTCGAATAATTACAGTATGTTATGTACTTTATTTGTTATTATACTTTAAAATGTTTCACGGACTTATGAATAACCCCATATAGAGGTGAAACTACTGTGATTCTCAAGAGTCATACTTAAATATGTAAATTTTCTTTGTTTTTAAACTCGCAAATAATTTGGTAGAATTTCTAGTGAATTCTTAATGTCATTGGTTAAATTTAGTAGAATTTTTATTCCGTCTAGTAGACTTCCTTTCTGAGGAGTTGGCAACACTGTGTAGGATACTGTAAACAATATTGATAAAGATGTATTTTTCAATTATCTTTGAATCGAAATGTATTATATACGCCTTATGGTTAGTCTTCTTCTCTGCCTTTGAAGTGATGCTTTTAGTATAGATTCCAGGCGTTTTCCTAGTTGTAGATAACTTCCGTTTCATATGTTCAGTGTGTTTCCTAAATTCAGGACAGTCCGGAAACTTACTGATTCTCCCTTGTCTTTCACTGTAGTTAGCTTAGTTTTTGTTATTGGTTTGTTGATAAAATTGTAAAAAAAAAGCTATATATGATACTACTAAGTGTGATTCCTAAGTGTCGAGTTATCCCTTAATGGGTAATTTTTCTTTGTTTTTAAACTCGCAAATAATTTGGTAGAATTTCTAGTCAATTCTTAACGTCATTGGTTAAATTTAGTACAATTTTTATTCAGTCTTGTAGACGTGCTTTCTGAGGAGATGGCAACACTGTATAGGATACTGTAAACAACATTGATAAATACATATTTTCAATTATCTTTGAATCAAAATGTATTATACACTGTTGCCATGAGACGTGAAATGTAGATCTACTTTACACCACCCCTTGAAAGTGTACACCGAAGAAATTTATAGCACGTTCTCTATCTGCTGTAAGGGTTGTAGAAGACGACGCCCCATTCTTCACCACTCGTATTCATGAGAAGAGTCTATTCTTTCAGCAAACACGACATCCCTAAAATATTAAGATAGTTTACTTTCCCAGCCGTCGTCGCTTTTGTCTCATAATGATGACTGATATACGGCTGTTGTGAAAAACATCTCATTTTACCGTTGTTTTAGTTGCTTAATTAACGACGCTGTATCAACTACTCACAAGAAAGTCTCACCAAGTGATAATGCATTTTGACAACTGTTTTTCCTCAATATGTTCCATTTTGAATATGAAATCTCCCTATAAATTTCTATATCTGCAGAAGGCCTAGTCTTCGGTAGGTCTATATGATTTTTTTTAAAACAATCGCTTAACACTCCTTCATTTCATTTAGTGTTCTGCCCAATGGCAGGTCTTTCACTGCAAACGCAGCATACTCCAATCTTTCCTATTTTCTTCCTTGCTCTTTCCCTCCTCATACGATCCATATATCTTAATGTCATCTATCATCAGATATCTGCTTCTATCCCGGACTCTTCTCTCGTTCACCATTCCTTCCAGTGCATCCTTCAGTAGGTAGTTTCTTCTCAGCCAGTGACCCAACCAATTACTTTTCCTCTTTCTGATCAGTTTCAACATCATTCTTTCTTCGCCCACTCTATCCAACACAGCTACGTTTCTTATTCTCTCTGTCCATTTCATACGCTCTATTCTTCTCAATATCCACATTTCAAATGCTTCTATTGCCTTCTCTTCATTTCGCCATAATGTCCATGTTTCTGCCACCATTCAATGCCACTCTCCACACAAAGCACTTCACTTCAAGAAATTGAAGCATTGCAGAAAACTGTACTTGAAATTAGCTTTGGTAAATATTATGTCGACCTTCAATTGTGTTTTTTTCGATGTCTATATTTTGTTCAAACAAATTTATTCTAAACTCGAATAATAAAATCAAAACAACTAGCAACATATTAAAAAAAATGGAAAGTTTAGCAGTAAGGAACAAAGCTATACTCTTGTAACATACAATACAAAAACGTAAAATACAACAGAATTTTCGAACATATTCAACAAATACTTTATCTAATAACTGATAACCTAAACATCCCACAGAAAATAATAATAATAATAATAATAATAATAATAATAATAAATACATACAGTACATACACACATACACAAGTGTTCTGCCTTCCTCTTTGTCTCCTCATATTATCCACATATCTTACTGTCGTCTGTCATCTGATATCTTCCTCTGCGCCGAACTATTCTCTCGTTCACCATTCCTTCCAGTGCATCCTTCAATAGACAGTTTCTTCTCAGTCACTGACCCAACCAATTCCTTTTCCTCTTTCTCATCAGTTTCAGCGTCATTCTTTCTTCGCCCACTCTTTCCAACACAGCTACATTTCTACTCTCTTTGTCCACTTCACACATTCCATTCTTCTCCATATCCACACTTCAAATGTTTCTATTCGCTTCTCTTCACTTGGTCGTAATGTCCACGTTTCTGCTCCATATAATATCACGCTCCATACAAAGCATTTCACTAGAGTTTTTCTTAGTTCTTTTTCCAGAAGATGCTCCTTTTTCTATTAAAATCTTCCTTAGCCATTGCTATCCTCCTTTTCACTTCCTGGCAGCAGCTCATGTTACTGCTTATAGTACACCCCAAATATTTGAAGCTGTTCACTTGCTCTACTGCCTCATTTAGAATTCGCAAGTTTACCTTCTTTACTTTTCTTCCTGTGACCATGGTCTTCGTCTTGTTGGCATTTATCTTCATCCCATACTGCTCACAGCTGTCATTTAGCTCCTTTAGGATATCCCTTAGTATAAACTCGTCTTTTGCTAACAAAGCCATATCATCAGCAAATCTTATGCATTTTATTCTTCTTCCTCCTACTGTCACTCTTCCTGTATTCTGGAAACAGTTCTTCACAAAATCTTCCAAGACACTCATATAAGTCTCATATATCCATTGTCATCATGAAGAAGAAAATGTTTAATACCCAAATGTTTATGTATTGCTCTCAAAATCAAAAAAGCTTATGAAAACTCACCTCTTGAAGCAGTCTTAAGAAGTATACTTTGCGTCTGTCAGTGATCATAGCATCCTTTTGGTAGGCTCGTGAACAAGTTACCGAGGTGGACAGGCTATAGAAAGAATAACTCCACAAGGTAAAACGGTGGAAGTGTTAACAATTTGAAAGCACACAGTTCCGATTGTTAAGTTTCTTGACGTTTATGGCTTTAGGCCTTGGAAAAATTTCTTTCGGAACTTCTGTGATAGGGCTAGTGCTTTGTTATTTGGCACGAAAGTTACGAGTATATTGCATCAGAGAGATAATGTGATGAAATTGCAATCCTTAACACATAATCAGTTTTCATCTCTGAAATATATGAATATGTTTAAATATCTTACGGATGTCATAAAGTCGGGTACTTTGGCAACAAACCTGATAAATTCGTCGCTCCTGTAGAATTCTGTTTTCACGTTGATGTGGAGAACTGCTCTAAAACTGACTGCGAGAAACTTATTGTTCTGAAATGTCCGTGGTGCGAAGTTCCACTGTGTTTTCAGCATTTTGAAAACGATTTTCAATACTGTGATAAGCAGGCTTCGAAACTTCGGACCCAATAGAGCAGTTCAGTGGAAAATGCGCATAACGGCGTACTGAGTATAGTGGTAAACCGTACAGGGGTACTGTAGAATGAATACCAACAAATACGCAAAGGAAAACGCTCTGGATTTGAAGGTTCTGACAAATAATTTGGTTTTCATACAAACCTATTTTCAAACTGTGTCTGAAACTATTACACGGTTAGAAAAGTCAGAGCAAGAGATGCCGGAAGCCCTCAAATTAGTTGAGAAAATGACACAGAGAGATTTAATGAGACACCAAAGTACACCGGTTACTGAACGTGTGAAACAGAAGTGGAAATCAATTTTATGTAAAAATAACGGCTATGGAAGATTGTGTAATATAAACAGCAAATTAGTGGACATAGAGTTACCCGAGAATAAAGGACTGTCTCATAGGATCATATTCATAGACATTCTTAGCGCGGGCTTCCGATGGATGATCAGCGAACTAACGTTTTTCGTATTCATAAACCAGTGTTAGCGATATGATATGATATGAATCCTGTACAAGTAACCAGTCGATAGCTGGGTCTAGTTTAGCACGCTCGTAACGCGGGCTAGCGAAATGTCTATGAATAGCATCCTTAGAGACTACAATGATGTTAGATTTCTTCGTTTTGCTCCTATCACGTCATGCGACGTAGAGCGCAGCTTTCTACAGTACAAACTGTGTTTG
The DNA here is from genome assembly GCA_025594305.2 of Periplaneta americana. Classification (NCBI taxonomy): domain Eukaryota; kingdom Metazoa; phylum Arthropoda; class Insecta; order Blattodea; family Blattidae; genus Periplaneta; species Periplaneta americana. The sequence goes on from JAJSOF020000041.1 coordinate 519,328, forward strand.
GCAGATAACCGAAAAAGATTTACGTTTGAGACACTGAAAATGTATCTTGTAGTACATTGCAATTCGGTACTGTAACTGCACTTCCTAAATACGACCTATAGGATATATAAAGAAATTAGAATTGCTACATGTTTATGTCCACCATTAACACTGTGTATAATTAAACAAAAATGTTTATGAAAGACAGGAGAATAAATACTTTTCACATTCTTTTGACATTGTCATTGTGTAATGTATATTTACTTTCAGGATGTACAGGGACATCATTTTATTTTTACTAACATTTTTAATATTAACCTGTCTATACCTTTAGAGAACCGGAAACACCGCTTGCTCCCCCCTCCAAGACTGGAGTTCGATGATACTGGCGTAAAACACAAATCACTCTACTAGGTATAGGAAGGAAGAAAAGTAGTTCATCCATTTACGTAAACTAGGAAATATCTCGATTTTGAGTTTGATAATTTTCATTAGGTTTTTCTTTAATCAAAGTACAGTACTGTATTAAGAATAAGTGTTTTTACTCACGAAGTGAGTTATCCATGCGAACGTATTCATTATGCAGTGTATATTATACTGTCTACAGCACATTAGCGTACAATATAGAGAAAGAAGTTAAATTGAAAAATAATCATAATATGAATTTTTAAACACAATTTTGAAAATGGTGGCCGTTCATTTCGATACAGGCTTCAGTTCTTTTGTGCATATTATCGTACTATAGACTATTGCATCTAATTCCAATTGCCAGTTTCGTCCTTCGTACTAGTAACTCATGTTGAAATAATTCTATACCTACTCTACGTACTGTAAATTCAATCTTCACTTCTGCCCGACCCGAAAATATAAAATTACTCAGACATGCTATCTACTGTCCGTCCAAGTGGTTATGCCGCATGATTGTAGAAAGGGAGGAAATCACGTGACAGTTAATTACTTAACGAGGCCCTTTTATTTAAGTTAAATTAAACAGCTGTATAATATTACGTAAACGCCCAATTCCTAAGAGAAATTAATGTTTTCAGAAAAGAGCTAAGACAGCCCAGCTTTTACAGAGGGGCGAGCAGAAGCAGGTGGGGGAAATCGGGATGCGACGTAGGCAAACGGACAGTACCTGTGCGAAAATATGATTCAATATTGAAAGCTCTTTCGTCACTGGAAAACGCGAACATATTTCTGGAACGTACTATACTCAGTAACTCAGTACTGCTTACTATCTGCGGTCTTGGCTCTGTGTGGAGTTGGAACTTCCTTAGTAGAAGGGGTGGGAGTGAAGTACATTCAAAATCTCAGGTACAATAAAAATTGAAGTAAAAATAAAATGATGTCCCTGTACATATGTGTGTGTTTCCCCATACTACCGTACTCTATACTAAATAGTAACGTTGTTACCTCAACTCATGTCTACTTTTCACTACCTGCAGCGAGTCAGCAACCTATAGTACATGCACAGTAAACTTATTGTATCGGGTCCCAAGTCTCGAAGCCTGGTGATAAATGAAGTGAGTAATTTCAGATATGCTCACATTTCCATATAATTTATTCATAGACAATTTTATAGTCAATTTCATCAATATTACATATGTGATAATATGTCATTTTATAACTTGTATTATTTAAGGAGATTTTGATCTATGATATGCAGCTACATGAGATTTATTACCTGATATGTCCACCACATAACACTATTTGCATTAGCTGTTATAGCTCTAGATTGAACAATTTGAAAAAAAAATCGTATCTCGAAAACTAGACCCTTTCCGGATTTGTATTTTTACAGGGAGGTTTTTTTTTTATTTCGGATGGAACGTATTGGAGAGCAATCGTTGTGAAAATCCATTATCACATGGTGAGCCTTCATTGTCAGTTATTAAACGACGTCGAAGGAATTGTGGATACCGAGATGGTTTGGGGAGATCAAACATGGCATTGGTAGTCAGTCACTTTACTGTCTGAGAAAATTTTGAAAAAATTCTAACCAGGTAACCAGTTCAAGCGAGGTTAGAATGCACACTCGATCATAGCCTCTGAAGAGAAGTCTGTTTTTATCATTGTTCTTCTGCCCGAATTTCGATTTTCATTGTCCCGAAAACCTAATGCAATAATTTGGGTCGTCAGTAATATAGATATCTCTTACTTATCGACTGCATCAGGGAAATGGAACTGGTACAAAATTTATAATAAGAGATATGAGAGAAGACTTTCTGGCAATCTGTTGACCTAGGAATTTTACAATGTTACTTTTGTTCGGATCAATTTTCTGCACATTTAAGTGACAGAACTAAAATAAATTCTTTCAATAATTTATTGTGACTATTACACTTTCACTACGTCATACTACTTTTGACCAATAAAACGGTAAGAAAAAACGACTTTGAACCAATGTTGGCTGCTTATCGCACAATTTTATCGCTTCCCTAGCATTTGTTTAATTTTATCGCTTCCCTAGCATTTGTTTGTTTTTATCACTACCATAGCATTTGTTTTTTTGTGTGCCAACATTTCAAACTGCAAGTTCTTTAAGGTACTATAAAACATGTTTTGCGATCATAATTTCTTTCCCGTATATATAGTCGACTTAAAATGGCTACTCCGTTCGAACATTTTTGTGAAGATAACATTAGTGATACAGAATTTAGTAAGTCATTAATACCTATTTTATTGTATTAAAATACTTTATTTCTCATTATTTGTATATATTTTCTCCTGTTTTATCATCTTTCTGCCATTTGTCTCATTGTTTGCCAACATTTCAAACTGCCAATTCCTTACGGTACTATAAAACATGGTTTACGATCGTCATTTGCTTACAGAATAGACAGTCAACTGAAAATGGCGGCTCCGTTCAAACGTTTTGGTGAAGCTAACATTAGTGAAATAGAATTTCAATAAGTCAATTAATATTTTATTGTGTTAGAGTACCTTATATCTTATAAACTTTATATACTTTCTTCTAATCGTGTAATAGTCAAACCCCACTCGAGTTTTGAATTTCTCTAGATAAATCAAAAAATTCTAGTGAGATTACTGTTGATAATATACTGCTCTCTTAAACTGACTCAACATATTGGGAATTAAATCATTGGCTTTCCCAGAGCACGCTATGAAATGTTTAATATTTGTAACAATTTTTATCTCAGAAAGGAAGCAAAAACGAGCCAAATTGTATTAAACTTCTTTCTTTGAAATATGTCAAAGAATACTTACTTACTTACGGCTTTTAAGGAACCCGCCATAGGTCCCTATCCTGAGCAAGATTAATCCAGTCCCTACCATCATATCCCACCTCCCCCAAATCCTTTTTTTTTATATTATCCTCCCATCTACGTCTCGGCCTTCCCAAAGGTCTTATTCTCTCCGGCCTCCCAACTAACACTCTATATGCATGTCTGAATACCCTCATACGTGCTACATGCCCTGCCCATCTCAATGTTCCTAATTATGTCAGGTGAAGAATACAATGCGTACAGTTCTGCGTTGTGTAACTTTCTCCATTGTCCTGTAACTTCATCCCTCTTAGCCCCAAATATTTTCCTCTTAACCTTATTCTCAAACACCCTTAATCTCTGTTCCTCCCTCAAAGTGAGAGTCCAAGTTTCACAACCATACACAACAGCCGGTAATATAACTGTTTTATAAATTCTAACTTTCAGATTTTTTGACAGCAGACTAGATGACAAAAGCTTCTCAACTGAATAATAACAGGCATTTCCCATATTTATTCTGCGTTTAATTTCCTCCCGAGTGTCATTTATATTTGTTACTGTTGCTCCAAGATATTTGAATTTTTCCACCTCTTCGAAGGATAAATCTCCAATTTTTATATTTCCATTTCGTACAATATTCTGGTCTCGAGATATAATCATATACTTAGTTTTTTTCGAAATTTACTTCCAAAACTATCGCTTTACTTGCTTCAAGTAGAATTCCCGCATTTTCCCTAATCGTTTGTGAATTTTCTCCTAACATATTCACTTCATCCGCAAAGACAAGCAGCTGATGTAACCCGTTCAATTCCAAACCGTCTGTGTTAATCTGAACATTCCCAATGACATATTCTAGAGCAAAGTTAAAAAGTAAAGGTGATAGTGCATCTCCTTGCTTCAGCCCGCAGTGAATTGGAAAAGCATCAGATAGAAATTGGCCTATATGGACTTTGCTGTAATTTTCACTAAGACACATTTTAATTAATCGAACTAGTTTCTTGGGAATACCAAATTCAAGAAGAATATTATATAAAACTTCTCTCTTAACCGAGTTATACGCCTTTTTGAAATCTATGAATAACTGATGTACTGTATTTTAATACTCCCATTTTTTGTCCAATATCTTTCGAATACAAAAACTCTGATCAATAGTCGATCTATTGCGCCTAAAACCATACGGATGATCCCCAATAATTTCATCTACATATGGAGTTAATCTTCTCGAAAGGGTATTCGACAAAATTTTGTAGGACGTCAACGAAAGTGAAATTCATGGAATGTTACTACAGTTAGTCTTGTCCTCCTTCTTAAAAATAGGTCTGATTATGGACTGCTTCCATTGTTCTGGTACAATTTCCCTGAAATTAATTTCATTATTTACTGTTCACCTGTACTGTCATGAAATATGGTTGACACTGTGCCTACAACAAATAATCTTGCATTGCTAAAATCCAGTTCGTGAGAACAGTATTGTAACGCTAGCTCATGTGTCTTATCACACGGAACATCGTTAAAATTCTAAAATAGTGGACAGCTGTGTTTCTCCTAGTGGAAGTTCACAATGCAGTACCCGCCACTGAGTGAAAAGTCCCGGCACCTCGCTGATAAAGTATCAACTTTCATCGACTTCGCTAATATCATTGCAACACAAACACAAGTTTCCCATCGGAGCAAAAAGTTCCGCCATCTGTTGCGACTCGCTACAGGCGAGTACGGCATGATGGCGTCGGGCACAGACCACGTGCAGGGGAGCCGGCGTACTGCGGGCGTGGAGGCAGAATGAACGTGAACCTTACATGTGCAAAAAGCAATGTGCATTATTTTGTGAACGAAGGAACAAATGAATTTCAAGAAGGAAATTCTCTCGCAGTCTTTCAAGAGATTATGCTCTGAGAACTTAAATACATGGGAAAGGAAAATATTAAGAAAAATCTATGGACCTCTGGAAGTAAACGACATATGGAGAATTAGAACAAATTATGAGTTATACAAAGATATTGATATACAGGGACATCACTTTGTTTTTACCAACATTTTTAACATTAACCTGGCTATACTCGGAAACACTGTTGCCCCCTTCCATTACAGGAGTTTGATGTTACTAGTGCAATATGTAAACAAATTTTACTAGATATAGGAGGAGAGAAAAGTAGTGTATCCATTTATGTTGTAGGGAAATACGATATTACGATTTTCAGTTTGATTATCACTTTTACGGAATTTATCAAAATACAGTAGAGTAGTAACATTTTTTTTTCCAAAAATTCAACTTTTCAGGCGGTTATGTTCGTTATGTAATGTCTACTTTATTTAGCATATTAATTATTGATGTTAACATACAATATAGAGAGTGCATTTAAATTGAGGGGCTCATAAGTAAAGGGCTGTAAGTGCACTTAAGTTACTTTTGAGAAAATGAGGATTAAATATTTAAGCTTTCGTAAAACCGGTGAAATTTTTATTTAAATTTTAATGTGATGCGATTAAAATATCCCTTTGCCACTAAAATTTTAGATACTTTAGCTTACACTGGATGCACTTAACTCATGTTATTACAAATGTCACTAGCATTCCTTTGCTTCTAGCCACCTCAATTCAAAATAAGCTAATCTGAATTTTTAAACAAGTTGCTGAAAATGGTTGCCGTTCATTAGAATGCAGGCTTTAATTCTTTACGCATATTATTAAAAACATTTTGAATCATATTCTCTGAAATTGAATTTATCGTTTCTTGAATATAATTTTTAGTACGATATTATTAATATAGGTTCTTTCTTCTATAGAAAACGCAACCATATTTCTGAAACACACTATACACTGCAGTGTTTACTTCAGTGCTTGAAGACTTCGAACGCAACAGCGGCCGTAAGTTTGTGTGTCTGACGGGAGCAAGGACATTAGTGAAGGGGTGGGAGTGAAGTACATTCAGAAATGCAGGTACAATAAAAATGCAAGTAAAAATAAAATGATGTCCCTGTAGTTGGCGATATACGAAAGAAAAGACTGCAATGGATAGGGCATGTTATAAGAATGAAGGAGGATAGATTGGTAAAGAAAGCCCTAAATGGAAAAATTGAGGGCATAAGAAGAAGAGGCAGGCCTAGAACAAGATGGTTAGATGCTGTTGAAAACGATCTGAGGGAAATGAAGGTTAAAAGATGGAGAAAAACAGCAGAATATAGAGAGGCGTGGGCAACTATTATGAAGGAAGCTAAGGTTCTCAGAGGACCGTGATGCTCAGGAGTAAGTAAGTATGTTCTGAGAACACCTTCTTCCAAGCTCTTATTACAGGGAAAGGAACTGGCTATCCTAACCCATTATCTCCTGACCTAGTTGCCTCGTAAGTAGTGCTTTTTGGTATCACTTGTAATCATAGTAATAAATACTATCACACAACAAAGTTTAACAGTAATGAACCTTTCATACTTTTTTTCACATCAATTGGGGCATTGACATGGGAAAGGTCGTAACTGCCAAAAATTCGAATTTTTAGGTTTTTCATTGAGAAGGTAGTAAATGGCCATGCCAATGGCTCAGAGAAGGTAGTACGTCCGTATGTAATGAAACGAAGTTGGAAACGTAGTCACTACTGGGTGTTCAGTTCAAAATGTGTCTTGATTCGCTGTATGCCGTCATGTGGCTAGCTGATGAGCCTAGAGAATTCAATCTTCCTACACTTCCGCAGCTCAGGTGTATAATCTAAGAGGCAGAGAAGTTGGCTAGCAAGTACGGCGTTCATTCTGAAGAGTACGTGCCGATACGTACGGTAACGCCGGTAGTGGCAGGAATGTGAACTGTTTGGAAATACGTACTGTCGGGATATGGGGAGAGGGTTAAGACGATTACTTACGTATTTGTTGACATTAACTTCGACGGTCAACATGGACACGGAGCATTTGATTTGTGTTGTGGAATGTTACTGTACGCAACCGATGATAACAAATACCCTGCGTACGACTTGCCGGCGCAAAACACAGTTCGAAAGAGGTTATGGTAGCACACAGACCGTACAGACCGCCATCTGTTGCTACGACGTTCAAGTTATACCGTACACGTTCTCAAGTTCAGATTGAAGAACGCCTTAAATAATAGGCAACTTCTCTAACATATAAACTGAAACTCGCTTCAAATCGGTGACCCAACAACAGTGACGTCATGACACACTTTGAAATGAACACCCAGTAGATGTTGTAAGTTGTATGTGCACAGCTGTTGGCGCGGAGAAGGTAGTGACTCCTTTTGCAACATCAGAGTGTGTCTAGACAAATATGGGCTGATAACTGTGCAGGGCAGAATGAGAATCTGATGATTCTAATGGTCCTGATTTACATTATTGCCAAGAAACATTTTGATTCAGTGGACTTGAAATTCCTGGTTTCAGAACATTCCTACATGCCATGTGATAGGAAATTTGGCATCATAGAGAGAAAAAAAAAAGATACAAGACCATGGTTCCAGAAGAGGTAAGGCCTAATAATGTAATAATGATTAAGGATGAGGATTTCTTCGACTTTTCTGCAGAATGTGACAAGTTTTTTAATACAACTCCTATCAAAATCAGCACCCCCAACTGGATTAGACTCTCAAGAGCTGATTTTCCTCTAATAAAAACAAGACAGTCATTTAATGACCTTGAAATGTGGACAGAGCACAGGATTTTTAGGAAAGGACAGTCATTAACGTCAATCACTAACTTGCAGTGCTTGCAACGCCTTGAAAGAAGACCAGTCGTCCCTGATGCCAAAAAGAGAGACTTGTTATCTATGTTAGACTTCCTCGATGAAAAGTATCATATATTTTACCGAAAAATTTGTGCATAATGTATAAATAACGTTAATTCCCAGTTTGGCTAAGGAGTGATTTCAATGTTGTATTTTCATAAAATAGGATTTCACAGATAAATCTGTGCTAGACTTTTCAAATGTCATATGTAACACAAGCATGAGTGTATGCCTTTCATTTAAAGCAATTTCTGTAATAATGTAAGTGAGAAAGTGTTCATAAATTTGTTTTTTGCTTCCCCTGAAAAATTTTGTTTTTGGCAGTTACTACCTTTCCCATGTCAGCGCCTCAATTATGATCTCAAAGAACCTTTTTTTTAACTTAAAATTTAATCAACAAAATTAAGCAACCAGGTTCGTTACGAACTCAACACAAAAGAAATATTGTACATCACACCTCATAAAGAGCATCTCATAAAATTTGAAACATTACAATGTTAGCGCAAAACGTAAGCATTAGTCTGATCATGTCACAAATTTCAAGTGAAATACAGTACATACTCAATTCATACAAAAGCAAGCAAAATAGTGTAGAAAACTTCAAGCGGTTGAAATATACGCAAGTAATTAAAATTAATGGATTGGCCTGGACTGGAATTTGATACATATGGACAATAATAAAACTGTTAAAAAGATCTATATGACACAACAATTACAAACAAGAAAAGTTGGAAGACCGAAATTAAGATGGGAAGATGATGTCTTGCAGAAAATTAGAATTAGTAAAATTAAATTAGTAAAATTAAAAATTGAAAGAATTTAGCAGCAAATAGAGAAGTCTGGAAGGACATTCTGAAGAAGGCTAGGGCCCATAATGGCTATCATGTCGTGTATGGTGGTGGTGGTGGTGGTGGTGGTGGTGGTGGTGATGATGATGAATAAAAATATGACAAGTTTAAGCGTAAAAATTTCGTAAAGGAGATTGAAATCACACAGCTCAAGCAGATGTACAACACAATGTAGCCTACTTAAGTGATTCAGTCACTTCAGAAATTAAATGTCTGAAATTTCATCAAATAAACCCAAACATGTGAAACTTTAACACGGGCTTAAGTAATAAGATCCCATCACAAATTAAAGCTTAACAAATTAAATTACAAGACCAAATGAAACAGTTATGATCACAAAATTGAAATAATACATATTTCAAGACACCCTCAGACAAGCTGAAATACACTGCATACTTAAGGACAGACATTTATAATTTTTATTTTTTTTTTTAATATTGGGTCAAATTTAACCAAATTTTTACATCATAGTTATGCTAACCAGTAATAAATAGTAATATTCTGCAAAATTTAAAAAGAATTGATTAATTCCTTTAAAAGATATAATTGTTTTAATATATTATGTAATCATTTCATTATGCCATACTTTTTATACCTTAACTACCATTCAACTCTGTGTAATTTTTACAGCTGATTTTCCATATGTGGGAGAATCAGGTTGTACATTAGATTTACATAATATGTTAGTTATTGCCAAAGTGTTATATATTTTTAATATTTTTTGTTTCTGGACTTGAGACGTTTTAAGGCCTTAAGACTCTGGTTATTTTAAGAAATTTTATGGATTTGATAGTGATGTTCCCTGTATTGTATTTTTCCTGGATTTAAAGTAAAATAGAACATTGCATCGAAAACTGCCGGTTAATTTAGAGATTGGCAATATATTTTGTATCAATTTTAACACCAACATATATCGATAATAACATTCATTCCATTCAACCAATCTGGAGGCCGGTCTTTGTAATACATCTGTTCCATAAATACTGTATTTCCCCGTATGAATTCGCACTCCAATGGGTAACAATCCTCAATAGCAAGCGAATGAGCAGTGACGTTTGAAACAGACATGAAAGACACGTTTCGATTCACAACTAAAATCTAGGTTTTAAATAGAAACAAAAGACGCGCTTCGGTTGTTAAGAGAAGTTAGCGGCAGCGGAATTATAATTTGACGTCTGAAACAGATACAAAAGGCGCGCTTCGGTTGATGAAACTCATCATCGCGGGAATAATAAATGGTGTTGAAAACACACAAGATGCGCTTGAGCTCATGACAAAGCTCCACAGCACCGGGACGATAAGTGGCTTTGTTCAAACACGAAAGACACGCTTCAGTTGATAAGAAAACTCGGCAGTAAGGAAATGAAACGGAGTCAATAGACGAGCCATAGTTGATTAAAAATCTCCGCAGTATCGGGATCATAAATGGCGTTTCGGCCAAAGACGAAAGACGCGCTTGAATTGGTAATAAAGCTGAGCAACCGGTGGATGTAAAGTGATGTCTGAAACAGACGTAAAAGACGCAATTCTGTTGTTAACAGAACTTAGTAGTATGTATGAAAATGTTTGAAGTAGAGAGAGAGATCGCTTCAGTTGATAACAGAACTTATTGGTATATATGACAACGTTAGAAATAAGCAGAAGGTGCGTTTCAGTTGATAACACAACTTGGTAATATGTATGAAAATATTTGAAGTAGAGAGAGAGAGCGATTCAGTTGATAACAGAACTTATTGGTATATATGATAACGTTTTAAATAGACGGAAGGTGCGTTTCAGTTAATAACACAACTTAGTAATATGTATGGAAATATTTGAAGTAGAGATCGAGAGCGCTTCAGTTGATAACACAACTTAGTAATATGTATGAAAATATTTGATAACAGAACTTATTGGTATATATGATAACGTTTTAAATATTAACAGAAGGTGCGTTTCAGTTAATAACACAACTTAGTAATATGTAGAAAATATTTGAACTTAGTAATAGTGAAAATATGTGAAGTAGAGAGCACTTCAGTTGATAACAGAACTTATTGGTATATGTGATAACGTTTCAAATAAACAGAAGGTGCGTTTCAGTTGATAACACAACTTAGTAATAGTTTCAAGAAGACAGATAGCGCACTTCAGTTGATAACAGAACTTAGTAATATGTATGAAAATATTTGAAGTAGAGAGAGCACTTCAGTTGATAAGAGAGCTTATTGGTATATATGATAACGTTTCAAATAAACAGAAGGTGCGTTTCATTTGATAACACAACTTAGTAATAGTTTCAAGAAGACAGATAGCGCACTTCAGTTGATAACAGAACTTAGTAATATGTATGAAAATATTTGAAGTAGAGAGAGCACTTCAGTTGATAACAGAGCTTATTGGTATATGTGATAACATTTCAAATAAACAGAAGGTGCGTTTCAGTTGATAACAGGACTTAGTAATAGTTTTAAGAAGACAGATAGCGCACTTCAGTTGATAACAGAACTTAGTAATATGTATGAAAATATTTGAAGTAGAGAGAGCACTTCAGTTGATAACAGAACTTATTGGTATATGTGATAACGTTTGAAATAAACAGAAGGTGCGTTTCAGTTGATAACACAACTTAGTAATAGTTTCAAGAAGACAGATAGCGCACTTCAGTTGATAACAGAACTTATTAATAGGTATGAAAATATTTGAAGTAGAGAGAGAGAGAGAGCTCTTTAGTTGATAACAGAACTTATTGGTATATATGATAACGTTTGAAATAGACAGAAGGTGGTTTCAGTTGACTATTACACTCTTACTACGTCATACTACTTTTGACCAATAAAACGGTACGAAAGGACGTATTTCAACCAATCACGGCTGCTTATCGCACAATTTTATCGCGTCCCTAGCATTTGTTTCTTTGTTTGCCAACATTTGAAACTGCGCTGGTCTGGACGTCAAAAATATATATAAAATTACAAACCACTCCAGTCGATGCACAGCAGTTTCAAATAAGACTCGCATTGGCATTCAAAAACAAGAATTAGGCCTAATAAAAATCACTGATCATACCTATGCATCTTCTGAAATACGATTTACAAATAAATGAAGAGCACCATTCGGAAATCCTGAATAAGTTGAATACACCATGTAGGCCTAAATCAACGAGTTCCACTTCTATTACGCACACGTCCAATATAACATCAATTGAACCACCAACCACATTCAAATTTGAAAATTGTACATGCAATAATTATTCCTTTTAAAATTATTCATGTTTATTTTTTATGTCATCGTCATTAATTAAAACTTTTCTAACACTTGTGTATATTAGTTAGGTTATGTTATAGCATCTGCTCTGAGAGGATAAAAAGAACTTCTGCTATATGATATTGTGGATAGTCACGTATCAGAGATTGTTTAATATTAAGATTTATTGAATAGTAATCATTACAGTGTCTGTATAAAGACACTACTGCCATCTAGCATGCATCTAGCGTAATATTTGTAATGTTGAGATGGTACAATAATACATTTGAAGGCAGTTGTATTTTCGTAAGTCAATTAATATTTTATTGTTATGGAGTACTTCGTTACTTCTAATCTTTATATACTTTCTTCTAATCGTGTAATAGTCAATTAAATCCCACTCGAGTTTTGATTTTCTCTAGATAAATCAAAACGTCTAGTGAGGTTACTGCTGATAACACAACTTAATAATATATATGATAAAGTTTCAAGAAGGTAAAAGACGTGTTTCAGTTGATAACATAACTTAGTGGTATGTATGAAAACATTTCAGAGAGTAGAGAGACAGCGCATTTTCAGTTGATAACATAACTTAGTGGTATGTATGAAAACATTTGAAGTACAGAGCACGCTTCAGATGATAACAGAACTTAGTAGTATGAATTTCCTCCAGACCTGCTACTGCGCGTCATGGAAAATACCATGACTCGGGTGAGGGAGTGCGTCAGTGTCCATAGACGATACCTGGCGGGCGTTATTTTCAAGAAATAAATTTGAATTTATGCCCTGTAAAACTGGCAAACTTGTGCCTCCAAGTGATAGGTTTTTCAATAAATTAAATATGAATTTCTTTTCAATTAATGTCATATTTTAAGGAGCCGGGCTCTCGTTCAGAGAGTCGTAACTTCAAATCCACAGAATACTCGAATCCAGCTTTCAAATAATGATGCTAGTGAAATAAATTTCAAATTATTTTTGACGACAATAACTTTTAAACCATAAAATATGGAACATGTTTGACATAAATTTTAAATTATTTTTGACGACAATATCTTTTAAACCATAAAATATGGAACATGTTTGAAATAAATTTTAAATTATTTTTGACGACAATAACTTTTAAACCATAAAATATGGAACATGTTTGAAATAAATTTTAAATTATTTTTGACGACAATAGCTTTTAAACCATAAAATATGGAATATGTTTGAAGTAAATTTTAAATTATTTTTGACGACAATAATTTTTAAACCATAAAATATGGAACATGTCTGAAATAAATTTTAAATTATTTTTGACGACAATATCTTTTAAACCATAAAATATGGAACATGTTTGAAATAAATTTTAAATTATTTTTGACGACAATAACTTTTAAACCATAAAATATGGAACATGTTTGAAATAAATTTTAAATTATTTTTGACGACAATAACTTTTAAACCATAAAATATGGAACATGTTTGAAATAAATTTTAAATTATTTTTGACGACAATAACTTTTAAACCATAAAATATGGAATATGTTTGAAGTAAATTTTAAATTATTTTTGACGACAATAACTTTTTAACCATAAAATATGGAACAGGTTTGAAATAAATTTTAAATTATTTTTGACGACAATAACTTTTAAACCATAAAATATGGAATATGTTTGAAGTAAATTTTAAATTATTTTTGACGACAATAATTTTTAAACCATAAAATATGGAACATGTCTGAAATAAATTTTAAATTATTTTTGACAATATCTTTTAAACCATAAAATATGGAACATGTTTGAAATAAATTTTAAATTATTTTTGACGACAATAACTTTTAAACCATAAAATATGGAATATGTTTGAAATTAATTTTAAATTTTTTTACGACAATAACTTTTAAACCATAAAATATGGAACATGTTTGAAATAAATTTTAAATTATTTTTGACGACAATAACTTTTAAACCATAAAATATGGAACATGTTTGAAATAAATTTTAAATTTTAAATTATCTTTTTTTTACGACAATAACTTTTTAACCATAAAATATGGAACAGGTTTGAAATAAATTTTAAATTATGTTTGACGACAATAACTTTTAAAAACCATAAAATATGGAACAGGTTTGAAATAAATTTTAACTTAAGTAAAAATATGTGAGTCTTCTTCATATGTAAAAATGTGTACTATATCCGGAAATATGGACAATAAAATACGTTTTAAATCACTCCAAATTTCCTAATCAGTAAACATATTACAAAATGTTAATTGTATGTAATGAAAACAAATAACTTTCGTTCTAGGAACCGGCCATACATCTTGCGAATAACAGTGAAAACTGGTTCAAAATAAAGACATCGTTCAACCGGTGATAAACTCAATAGCACAGGAAGGATACGTGCCGTTTGAAACTATACCGTAGTACGTGGACTTTTGTCTTTGCGCAACGTTGGCAATAGCATGCTGTATGTATGCAGATGTCATAAATGCTGATGTAACCGTGAACTGGATCCGAATGAAATTTGGTGCTGACGTTGCTTGACGGAGCCTCAGAGCTCAAGAGCGACCCCGCCCGGACAAGACGATGGGAGATCCCGCCCTGCAGGGGTGTCCACACATGTATTCTAAGTTTGCATAGCTACGCCTTTTTCATTCTTTTCCGATTATGTGGTTTATATAGACTATATACCGGTAAGCAGTTAGTATCAACGGAATCTTGGATAAAAATCTATACATGTAATCGACTATAAACAAACCAACAAACTCATGATAAAAAATATAATTAATTGATTAAATGGCGATCTTACTCGCGTTAATTACGTAAGCATGTGCGGCTTACAGCTGTTTCGGTGCTACTTAACACCATCCTCAGAGCCTACTAGATCTCGGCGCTGTCTTAACATCGCTGCCTGTTGTGTGGGTGCGTTCGTGTGATGAAGAGTTGTGTCAAATAGTGTGTGTTCTGAAATTGATCTGTGTGTTGAGTATTTGATTAGGGTGTGTTTTAGTGTGTCTGTATATTTCATATTGTTCTAGTGTGTTGAGTTTTTGGTTTTTGGATTGTATGTGTAGGATTTCCATGTCTGTATTTATGTTATTGTATGTATGGTTAGCATTAGTTATGTGTTCGGTATATGTAGATGTATTGTGTCCTCTGGTTATTGCTTTAATGTGTTCCTTGCACCGAGTTTGGAATGATCTGCCTGCGTGTCCAATGTAGAAACTGTCGCAACTATTACATGTGAGTTTGCCTGTGTGGTTATATTTATTTGTTTGTGTTGTTTGTGTGTTGAGATGTCTTTGTAGTGTGTTTTTTCTGTTCTGTATGCTAAATGTTGTATTTCTGTTTTCTGAATGAGGATGCGATCTTGTGTGTGTTTTTGTTTTCGTATGTTAGTGTGATGTATTTTTGTTTTTGTGTTGTGACTTATTTTGTGCTTGTCAAGTTTTGTTTTGTCTTCCTTATGATGTTGTCTATTATGTTTGGGTTGTAACCATTTTCTTGTGCTATGTATTTGATTGTGTTCACTTCTTCATTGTAGTGTTGTTGGCTCATGGGTATGTTGAGTAATCTGTGTTCCATTGTCCTGAATGCAGCATGTTTGTGTTGTGTGGGGTGATTACATGTGTTGTGTATGTGTGTGGTGGTTGGTTTTCTGTATATTTTGAAGGTGTGTTTGTTGTCAACTTTTGTTATGGTGATATCTAGGAAATCCTACACATACAACCCAAAAACCAAAAACTCACACACTAGAACAACATGAAATATACAGACACACTAAAACACACCCCAGTCAAATTCTCAACACACAGATCAATTTCAGAACACACACTATTTGACACAACTCTTCATCACGCGAACGCACCCACACAACAGGCAGCGAAGTTGAGATAGTGCCGAGATCTAGTAGGGTCTGAGGATGGTGTCGAATAGCACCGAAACAGCTGTAAGCCGCACATGCTTACATAATTAACACGAGTAAGATCGCCATTTAATCAATTATTAATATATTCTCCTTCACTATTATAACAATCTGCCAACGCTGGAGTAGTTTTTCGATTCCACGCCCGTAGAAATCGCGCCATATTGCGAGCGCATTTTCATCTGGAAAGGAAGTTCCTTGAAGCAGGGTTTAAGCTAGAAAATAAATAATTGTCGCAATATTATAAATAATTGTGCAGAACGATAAAATTAATAAAGTGTGCAGAAACAAAAAGTTTCTTGGAGTATTATTATATTCAATCCATCTTATCATAAACTAGATATACTTATGTATGTTTAGAATATATTACTGCTGAATTTACATCACATTAAAACACGTTATTTTATGGGCACTCTAAACATTGAAATTTTCATTTCAAGTTTTATTTTTAGCAGAGTGCTAACTCTTTTTACTGAAAGGCGGTTTCTAATTCCAGTTTTTACAAGATTCATGCAACTAAATCCTCGCTCACAATTTACAGTATGCGATGGAATTATATAAATCAGTTAGAAGAAATGGTTCACTTAACTTAAATGGCACACAACTCTTTGAAATCAATTCCTGAACATTATTGTTTAATAACTTTTTGAAAATTGTCCATGCCATTAGCATTTCATTTAAATTCAGATTACTTCAAACACATTTCTGATTTAATTTTTTCCATTTCCATCTTCGTTTCTGAAGTCCAATGTTGTCGCATTTTTGCACGTTTACATTCAAAGTTTGTTGCTTTTTTACAAGTCGAGTAGCAAAATGCGACTGTAGCTTAAACCGTGCCTTGAAAGTTGTGAGATAGAGAGCGGAAAAGGTGAAAATCTGAGGGCGCAAGATCAAATGAATAATGTAGGTGCGGAATGGTTTCCCAACCCAACTCCTGGATAGTGTTTTGTGTCAGGTTAGCAGAGTGCGGACGGGCGTTATCGTGGAGTAGCATCACTTCACGCAGTCTTGTTGGTCATTTTTCTTGGATTGCGTGTGCAAGACGTCTCAGTTGGTGGCAATAAATGTCGGCAGTGATGGTTACACCTCGGGGAAGCAATTCGTAGTACAGCACACCCTTGCAGTTCCACCAGATGCATAACATCTTTTGTACGGGGAGTTGCTTTTTCTTTCGGGCTCAACCATTCCTTTCTTTTCTTTATATTAGCATAAAGACACCATTTCTCGTCATCAGTAATTATATTGGATAGGAATGTTCGATGTTGTTCACGAGCCAATCGATGACGAGTAAGCAAAGATGCACATATGGCGACCCGCTGATTTTTCTGGTTTTGGCTTAGAGCATCCAGTATCCAGGTTGGAGGTTAAAATGTCCATTTCAATACGTCCGCAAACCGAAATGTCCACTAGCAAAATGTCCACTTATATAAATGTCCATAGAATTAAATGTCCACTTGTTTTAATGTCCTATATATGAGATTATAATGTTTAATGTATGAACATACACACAAATCTCCAATTTAGAATGAATTTTTATGTAAAAGTCCTATATGAGATCATAATTTTTATGTACGTATAAACACACAGAAATCTCCAATTTACAATGCATTTTTTATTCCATCTCTTGATCTTCACCTTCCTCTCCTGGCTGTCCATGCATTTTTAAGTGATAAGATATTGCACGAAGGTAGCGTTTTATATCATTCCTGTCTTTGTATTCATGATATCTCCTGCCGTTTTCCCCTATCCATTGTTGGTTTCTTTGGTAGCCTATGTTTATTAACTGGAGGCCTAATATTTCGATGACCTACTCGAATTTGATGTATCAGAGTCTCGTTCTCATGTTGTTAATCTTTGATGTTTTGAATTAACCTCCAAACACTCGAATGATGAGCAGCGACCACCTTCTAAAATTTTTGTTTGTGTCTATTTTTCCTCTGGTCATTTTGAAGTGGGCAATGTAACCTGGAAGCTGTACCCATACACCTGATTTTTTAACCTTGCCCATTGAATGCAAGTCTCGCACGATGGTGGAATGGTCACAGTTCATCACATTTGCCAGTTCTTGGGCACACTGACGTGGACCATTTTGGATTAATGTGTTTAAACGGTCTTCATCAAACCCCGAAGGTCTTACTGAACGTGGAGTGTCACTAATGTCAAAACGATCTCTTTAAAACGACAAAACCATTTTCTTGCCGTGCTCGCTCCGATAGCATTGTCCCCATACACGGCGCAAATGTTTTCACCGCCTCCGCTGCTTTTGCCCCTCTATTGAACTCAAAAAGAAGAATGTGTCGGAATTGTTTCACTTGACACTCCATTTTCTAGCGTCCACGGCTCCACTCACTATCTGCAAAAATGAAAACTTCAATATGTAAACTCAAGCACAACAATTGAACTTAACATAAAAAATGGCAATCGATAAATAAACACATAACAACCGGAGTACCAACACGCGAAATAAAAACGCTACGAACTTATGCACCAACCCAATTGAACCAATATTTCACTCACTTGAAACAGAAAATATTTCTTTGTAAATTACGCTCTCATAAAATCTCTGCTGTCTTTTTAAATAGGGGCCTGTACTTTTGGATAAATTCGAGCAAATCTGGCCCAGTTGTCACAAACCTACTGACCTGCCAGTATTTAAATATGAAATAAATTTAACTGTAACAAATCAATAAGTTTATAATAATATTCTTAACACTAAAAACTGTATAAAATATTTCAGGACTAAACCCGATCTTCATAAATATCCAACTGAACAAAATTATCGTTTGATTGAGCCTTATGTTAGACTAACCAAGTCAAAGAGATCATTATAATGATAACTTAATAAATTTCCTCAAGAAATGCACACTTTAAATTTTGATGTACAGTCTTAGAAATAATTATGGCGGACAGATATTTTCAGTTCCAGAGGTCCGCAGAAGATGCCCCTTTTTCTATTAACAGCTTCCTTTGCCATAGCTATTCTCCTTTTGACCTCCTGGCTGCACTCACGTTACTGCTTATAGTACACCCCAAGTATTTGAAGCTGTCCACTTGCTCTAGTGCCTCATTTAGAATTCGCAAGTTTACCTTCTTGATATTTCTTCCAACAACCATGGTCTTCGCCTTGTTTGCATTTATCTTCATTCTAAGCCACCGGCGTGGCTCAGTCGGTTAAGGCGCTTGCCTTCCAGTCTGAAGTTGCGTTTGGGCGCGGGTTCGATCCCCGTTTGGGCTGATTATCTAGTTGGGGTTTTTCCGAGGTTTTCCCCAACCGTGAGGTGAATGCCAGGTAATCTACGGCGAATCCTCGGCCTCGTCTCGCCAAATACCATCTCTCTATTACAAATCTCATCGACGCCAAATAACCTCGTAGTTGATACAGCGTCGTTAAATAACCCACTAAAAAATCTTCATTCTATGCTGCTCACAGCTGTCATTTAGCTCCAGTAGCATATCTTTTAGTATCGTCTCCTCTTCTGCTAACAATGCCATTTCATCAGCAGATCCTATGCACTTTATTCTTATTCCTCCTACTATCACTCCTCCCATGTTCTGAAAACAGTAATTTACTAAATCCTCCAAGTAGATGTTGAACATAGTAGGTGATAAAGAACATCCTTTACGTACTTTTCTCCCTATTTCACTTCCTTCAGACATTTCTTCTCCTATCCTGACTTTTACAAGTTGTTTCATATAAAGATTAATTATTAAACTGTCTTCTCTCTAAGTGAGACTAGTGACCAACAGGCTTGGAGCTCACATATTTAGTTTTGTACAGCCCCCAACCCCTTGCAAGGACGCGTTTTGCGTACCTTTTAAATTTGTCCTCCTCTCCTCTCTTTCCAACCCACTCCAATTTTCTTTAGAATCCCCATCAGTTTATTCCAATCCACTCTGTCAAATGCCTTTTCTAGGTCCGAAAATACTACGTACACTTCTTTATTCTTCTCTAGGTATCTTTATTGCTATTGTTCTTGTTGCTATATTATTCGCTTATTGTTATTATCCGTAGTGTTGTAATAGTAATATGCATTACAAGAGCGGTATGTTCAAGTTTTCATGTTCGAGGAAAAGTTTGAAAAGCGAAACGTAGTTGAGCTTTTTAATTTCCCGAGAATTGAAAGAAAACATACCGCTCGTGTATCGTACATTATTTTGTGCGAAGATCGTTTATTACATACCTGAAAGAAGAATTTCTAATTAGTTGCAATGAAATCTCCATCTTGGTTTCTGTTCAATGACGGCAAATTTGCAAAACAAAAATATCTATCTTCAACATTGTTGCTTTAAAATGTTTTCTGTGTTTACTATAGGCCTACTCCAGCAGGCCGTGATATACGTCTGTCTTTTTTTCCCCCCCAGTCTATGATGAGTCTGCTTTTTTCACGGCTTCCTTAATGTTACTTGCATCACGAATGCAGTAACTTTAGTGGAGTTGTAGAGTTTACTTAATTTTTGCAAATATTTAAAAACAATAATTAACATTGCAATTTAGGTGAAATTGCAGTGGTAAGTTTCCAATTTATAATTATGACTATATTGAACGTCTCTAAAAATAATATGTTAAAAGCCTAAAGCAGTAAAATCAAAATGTCACTTAAGCGGTAAGAAGAGGGAAATTGTTATGTGTGTTAGGTTGGGGATACTGAATGTGGAATTTTAGACTTTCCGCGGATTGGTTTTGTGCGGAAACCAAGCAAATACGCACGATCTCGCACAATAGTAATGTGCGTTACAATAGCGGTATGTTGATGTTTTCATGTTCGAGGAAAAGATTTTAAAAGCGAAACGTAGTTGAGCTTTTTTAATTTCCGAGAACATGAAAACAAACATACCGCTCGTGTATCGTACATTATTTTGTGCGAAGATCGTTTATTACATACCTGAAAGAGGAATGTCTAATTAGTTGCAATGAAATCTCAATCTTGGTTTCTGTTCAATGACGGCAACTTTTAAAAACTAAAATATCTATCTTCAACATTGTTGCTATAAAATGTTTTCTGTGTTTACTATATTCCAGCAGGCCGTGATATACGTCTGTCTTCCCCTCCCCCCCCAGTCCATAAATGCGAACTTAAAACAAACGGTAGGGTTATGTAATGATTTATTTTTCATTTTAATACTTACAAATGGCTTTTAAGGAACCCGAAGGTTCATTGCCGCCCTCACATAAGCCCGCCATTGGTCCCTATCCTGTGCAAGATTAATCCAGTCTCTATCATCATATTCCACCTCCCTCAAATCCATTTTAATATTATCCTCCCATCTACGTCTCGGCCTCCGTAAAGGTTTTTTTCCCAACTAACACTCTATATGCATTTCTGAATTCGCCCATACGTGCTACATGCCCTGCCCATTCAAACGTCTGGATTTAATGTTCCTAATTATGTCAGGTGAAGAATACAATGCGTGCAGTTCTGTGTTGTGTAACTTTCTCCATTCTCCTGTAACTTTATCCCGCTTAGCCCAAATATTTTCCTAAGCACCTTATTCTCAAACACCCTTAATCTATGTTCCTCTCTCAGAGTGAGAGTCCAAGTTTCACAACCATACAGAACAACCGGTAATATAACTGTTTTATAAATTCTAACTTTCAGACTTTTAGACGACAGACTGGGTGATAAAAGATTCTCAACCGAATAATAACACGCATTTCCCATATTTATTCTGCGTTTAATTTCTTCCCGAGTGTCATTTATATTTGTTACTGTTGCTCCAAGATATTTGAATTTTTCCACCTCTTCGAAGGATAAATCTCCAATTTTTATATTTTCATTTTAATATTTTAACAATATTATTTATATAACATATTGCAGTAATAACATCGGACTCTGGAATCTTGTTGATTTTTTCACGGCTTCCTTAATGTTACTTACATTACAAATACATTAACTTTAGTGGAGTTGTAGAGTTTACTTAATTTTTGGAAATATTTCAAAACAATAATTAACAGTGCAATTTAGGTGAAATTGCAGTGGTAAGTTTCCAATTTATAATTATTAGTATATTGAACGTCTCTAAAAATAATATGTTAAAAGCCTAAAGCAGTAAAATCAATATGTCACTTAAGCGGTAAGAATAGGGAAATTGTTACGTGTGTTAGGTTGGGAATGCTGAATGTGGAATTTTAGACTTTCCGCGGATTGGTTTTGTGCGGAAAGCAAGCAAATACGCACGATCTCGCACAATAGTAATATGCGTTACAAGAGCGGTATGTTGATGTTTTCATGATCGAGGAAAAGATTGAAAAAGCGAAACGTAGTAGAGCTTTTTTAATTTCCCAGAACATGAAAACAAACATACCGCTCGTGTATCGTACATTATTTTGTGCGAAGTTCGTTTATTACATACCTGAAAAAGGAATTTCTAATTAGTTGCAATGAAATCTCAATCTTGGTTTCTCTTCAATGACGGCAACTTTTAAAAACTAAAATATCTATCTTCAACATTGTTGCTATAAAATGTTTTCTGTGTTTACTGTATTCCAGCAGGCCGTGATATACGTCTGTCTTTTTTCCCCACTTCATAAATGCGATCTTAAAACAAATGGTAAGGTTATGTAATGATTTATTTTTCATTTTAATATTTTAACAATATTATTTTATACAACATATTGCAGTAATAACATCGGCATCTGGATCTTGTTGATTTTTTCACGGCTTCCTTAATGTTACTTACATTACAAATACAGTAACTTTAGTGGAGTTGTAGAGTTTACTTAATTTTTGAAATATTTCAAAACAATAATTAACAGTGCAATTTAGGTGAAATTGCAGTGGTAAGTTTCAATTTATAATTATTACTATATTGAACGTCTCTAAAAATAATATGTTAAAAGCCTAAAGCAGTAAAATGAATATGGCGCTTAAGCGGTAAGAATAGGGAAATTGTTATGTGTGTTAGGTTGGGAATACTGAATGTGGAATTTTAGGCTTTCCGCGGATTGGTTTTGTGCGGAAAGCAAGCAAATACGCACGATCTCGCACAATAGTAATATACGTTACAAGAGCGGTATGTTGACGTTTTCATGATCGAGGAAAAGATTGAAAAAGCGAAACGTAGTAGAGCTTTTTTAATTTCCCAGAACATGAAAACAAACATACCGCTCGTGTATCGTACATTATTTTGTGCGAAGTTCGTTTATTACATACCTGAAAAAGGAATTTCTAATTAGTTGCAATGAAATCTCAATCTTGGTTTCTGTTCAATGACGGCAACTTTTAAAAACTAAAATATCTATCTTCAACATTGTTGCTATAAAATGTTTTCTGTGTTTACTATATTCCAGCAGGCCGTGATATACGTCTGTCTTTTTTTTCCCCCCACTTCATAAATGCGATCTTAAAACAAATGGTAAGGTTATGTAATGATTTATTTTTCATTTTAATATTTTAACAATATTATTTTATATAACATATTGCAGTAATAACATCGGACTCTGGAATCTTGTTGATTTTTTCACGGCTTCCTTAATGTTACTTACATTACAAATGCAGTAACTTTTGTGGTGTTGTAGAGTTTACTTAATTTTTGCAAATATTTAAAAACAATAATTAACAGTGCAATTTAGGTGAAATTGCAGTGGTAAGTTTCCAATTTATAATTATTACTATATTGAACGTCTCTAAAAATAATATGTTAAAAGCCTAAAGCAGTAAAATGAATATGGCACTTAAGCGGTAAGAATAGGGAAATTGTTATGTGTGTTAGGTTCGGAATACTGAATGTGGAATTTTAGACTTTCCGCGGATTGGTATTGTGCGGAAACCAAACAAATACGCACGATCTCGCACAAAATTATGTAAATGTCCTTTCTGTTATACGAGTATTACGTGATACTGTCACATGACATATGCCAGTTAATAATACAATATGATTCGTATTTCTTTGCTTCTCGCACTTGTTTTTGAATGATATTTGTGGTTTTTATCCTACGGCCTTGTACAGCTCGTGTGGTCCCGTTGCAACTAGATTTTCAAGCGGCGCGGCGCTTATGCGTGCGTGAAGACGATAAATCTCGTTCCCATTCCTTCCAGTCTAGTCCCTTGCATGGTTGGGAGGGCCGTGTGAAGACGACTACGTCATAATGGACAAATGAGAATGGTAGAACATAATCCGTGTCACCTACTGGCGTCTGTTTGCTCTTCACGGTTCCACGCTCTCTTTCTTAATCTTTCGCAGCTCAAGGGCTGGTTGGATATGAAACCCCAGCTATGTAACAGATGGAGCCGAAGTTGCTCTGTCGGTATTGAATGCTCGTATAATCTCGTCTTTCTAGTGTCGAAGTTGAAGTATGGCGTTCCTACCCACCGTATTAAAGTGTGTATGACAAGGACGGACTTTTTCATGAGGAGACGTGGTAACTAGGGCTAGGAAGTTCATGCTTTTGCCTAGTTTTTTTTTTAAGATTGTTATTGATATGCTGCATAATTATCTGTAGTAATGTCACGAGAGGTCTGAGATTTCCCAGACATTTATTAAGACTATTTCGTGAATAAAATAAAAATGTAAATAATATATCCCTAAAATTCGATCACAAAAGTTAATAATTGAGCCGTCCAGAGCAAAAGTGGTGTAAGTCAAAATTGGATAATGGGTTTAAAGTAAAAATTCTGTAAAATATAGCGCAAATTATCAATTAATATGTAGTTCTTGCTATCCACTGACTATTAATAGTTTAAATAAATTGAATATTAATTGCTTCTTCGCGCCGTATTTTACAGAATGTTTACTTCAACCCTCATTACCCATTCTTGACTTACACCACTTCTGCTCTGAACGGCTCAATTGTATATTAACCAATACTTAACCTATTCAGACATTGTGAAGTTGAAATACTCCTAGATGAATATAGATTATTGCAATAAAGAAATTCGATGTTATTATACAGTAATGCCAATTGTGAAAAGCGAAATACAGGTTTAACAATGTTAATTACATGTACTGCACTTTTCTCTTATTATTATAACATAAGTACATTTTCATTATCTGCTGAAATCATTTGAACTGGTAATGGAAATTACGGGAAAACGTCTGAACGGATTTTAATGAATGACCCATCATTTTGAAGCTTGGTATCCATGGATTTTCAGAAAAATAGTAACTTTCAGTGAAGCGTTAGTTTTTCTACATCATTTTCCTATTTTCCAAAATCCATCTTTCGTCAGTTTTTAGAACTAATTGCATTTCAGAATAAAACAAAACACACACTACAATAAACAATAGACTATTACACGAAGGCCATAACCCATAGGATTGCTGACCTAGAGTTCAGATGGCTCAGATTCTTTCACATAATGCCAATATGTCGATCTTCGTTTGTGTAATTTTTTGATAACGTATAAAAAATAATTTACAGGTTTGATTCTCTGGTCTGTAGTTTTCTGAGTACAGCTGTGTATTGGGTATTAAGAACTACAAAACTTAAGAATGTTTGATGACATTATTACCATTAAAAATGAAATATTATTAAGCAACACATAATGGTGTACTGATGATATGACAGTGAAACGTTTTGGGACTTTAAGTAAGTAGACGCAGAGAAAGAATATTTTATATTAGATCTTCATTTCTATAATTTACTGAGTAACGGCTATATATGTTACTGAAAACTATAAAAATTACGTAAGGTAACAATATTGTTATTAAACATGAAATACTTTTATAGTTATTAATCAAGTAGTGTGGGTTTTTTTTCATATATTTAATGATATAGATATGTATAAGATGTCTGATTCTCTAATTTTCCTTGGTAGCAATTGAGTCGTGCTTCCTATTTTAGCTGCGTCTTTAAACTGCATAAAAATTAATTTAATATTTCTTTGGTTTAATAGAGTAGATTTGTGATCGCTGCCAAGCATATTTTGTTGTAGGGAAAACAGCAGGCCATTTCACTTGCTACCGTGATGAGTAAGTTTATTTCCCGCATCGAGCAACGAATGAAACATTGAAACTGCTAACGATTTGCGATGGACAGTTTTATTTATGGCGCATATAAGATTCTACAACTCTGACATATAATTCGCCTCATTTTCCACATCTCAGCAATAGATTCCTCACAACAGCCTATATTACAGAAAATATACGGGATAACATTCATTGTTACACAAATTAATCCAGCAGTATTTGGTAGATCAGTATTGTCTGGAGGAAGCGCAAAAATTACAATTCTTAAGAAGAGACCAAAAGGTATTACTTACTGATAAAATAAGAGGCCTACAAGATTTCGTAGTCTCTTGATCACATCAGTAAGATTTCTTAGTGGGAAAAAGTGATTCTGCCCTCTACATTTCAAGGTAGTTCACGAAACACTATTCCAAGATGCTAAGGCTTTTGTTCAAAGCATGGCAAACGTTACATTTTCTTAACTTTCACCTACAATCCGCAATGACTTGAAATAGCTACTGCATTACTCCCACACGAAAAACTCGCTGATCGTCCTGACATTGTTACTTGCGATTTCGCATTGAAACTCAAGAACTGAAGACGGATAGGTTCAAGGAAAAGGATTTGGCATAAAAAAACATTCAGAGGGAGTATGTTTCACTATTATGGAAACAAATAACTTTCAAAATGTCTGGTGTCCTTCACTGAAAATAAATCTGAACAATTTTTATTTGAACTTTTTATTTGCTGCAAAAGCCACTAGTTTTATAATATAATTACAAGTAGCTTTATTAATACATTAATTAAATGAAGAATTGTTGAAAACGCAGTTATCAAATCTGAATGGAGGAGTGTAATTTTTTTCAGATAGTCTACAATGGACATGGAATTAGAAGATGAAGATGTCGATATGGAAGTGGGATGTCGCACTTTATTTACTACTTCATCGTTACATTACACACTACACCGAGAACTAAGAACTATGTAATATATGTGGAGACAGCTATATACCAATGCTTATATATTCACACTACAGCGAGACATACGTTGCTACACCATCTCTGTATAGATAATTAAAACACGAATTTCATTACGCCATACGCAAGACAGTTTGATTAAAAACCTTGTATATAATACTGTACAAGGTCTTTGAGTTTGATATGCGCTGATGTTACATAAATTTGAACCTCTGACTTTCTATTGATAATTGTTCAATTTCATTCACGTAATACAAATTTTATAGGCTACAATTAGGTTAGGTTACCTGTGGGAACGGGGCCAATATCAGGTGTGCTTTATTTCGACCGTTACTCCGTGCTACAGGAAAGCATTTTCCATAGCTCGACAAACGCATTCTCGCTGTAGTGTATAGCGGGACTAAAGCGGGACAAATATTCGCTGTTCACGAGTGCAGCCATTTTTTTACAGCTGTACATATCAGCCAGAACTTCAATCAGAGGATTGAAAATATGTATTTACATTAAAAATTCAAAATATTTGATTTTAAGTGAAATAAAACTTGAAGTATATGCTCAGGTGTACTTGTCCGAAACTTAAAACACAATTACGAGTTTTATTAAAAATATTTATTTATCTAAGAACCCTAGCCCTACTTATCACATCTTCAATACATGGTGATTTGAATGCTTTCAATAGTAGAAGAAAACATTTGTGTCAGTTTTTTTCACATGCTTTTGTGGAGTTTTGTGCAACATTTCACTGGGATTGGAGAAAAACTGCATTCATTAGAGCATTTTGAATGCTACAATAAATGTTGAAATTTGGAAAATCGAGAAAACACGTGTCAAAGTACAGCATGTCTGTGATATATAGGCTACTATTTATATCTTTCCTTCCTATACAGTCTACCACACACATTTTTCTCCTACATAACAGTGCGAAATATGAACTGAATGGAAAGTAAAATTAGTTAGAATGAAGAACAAAGTATGTCAGAATCAGTGCTGCTCATCGGAGTGACTACTACCGCGGAGGAATCGGAGATTACGAATAAAGCCCTCTACCAGTGATCTCCGGTACTACCGTAGATGGAACAGGGGACATACGGAGGGATGCGGGGGTTTGGAGCGAAGCGACAGTTAGCTCAAGGACGACCGGCGCGTACGGACTGACGGTAGTTGTGAGTGGAATAAAATGGCACCAAATCGGATATCCGTCGCATGGAAATTCTTTAATTTAGTTGAAGGTAATAATAAAGTCGCACACTGTAAACTTTGTGGGAGAATTTATTCTAAGGGTGGTGGAACTTCGAATTTATTAGACCATTTGAAGCGATCGCACCATCGCGAACTTGATGAAAACAATTACGTAAAACATTTGATACGATTTATTTTTAAATTGTTATAGTGCTATTGTTCCCAAAGGCTCACAGTCTATGAAAAAGTCTTGAAATTTCTCTAAAACGTAACTTTCGAGGCGATAAAAAACATATGAAATATTTACAAGACGACTTGAGTTATATCTTACTGTTTAGACAACTTGAGTTATACATTACTGTTTAGATTAAAATATTTCTGAATGAAACCAAAGAAACATGTGGTAATAATATAATTACAATTATCCTGAAGTTGATATCCACTTATATTTTTATTACAGAGTTGCGCGTTTTAGAAGAGGCAGTTCAAATGCTGACACATTTTAACACAATAATCACAATCCTGTCCAAGATCCTCTACAAAGGTGAAGAATCTGAATAAATTATGTTGGACAGTAAACTTTATCCCATTGATAGCCCACGTTTCTTTTGTTTCATTCTGAAGCTACCTTAATATATTTTACGTTAACTAAGCACCGATTAGAACCTGTTTGCGATTAAACAAGAGTTTCTAGGAGAATTAAAGTCACGCGGCATTAGAATGCTATTCATGAGACATTTCGCAGCACGAGAGTTTCGCTACGACGCGCGTACTAAGCTAGCCCCGGCTATCCATTGGTTACTTATACAGAATTCAAATCATGTCCTATCGCTAACACTGGTTTATGAATACGAAAAACGCTGATCATCCACCGGAAACCCGCGCTAAAAATGTCTATGAATACGGCCCTAAATATTTACATTAGCTACTGAAAAGCTTTACTTCTGCGTTAGTTTTGCAGTTAGATTGAATGTTATTAATTTGATCAATGACATAAAACTAATACGGCTTTCCACATATACTGTGAATTTCAAAACTAGAAAAAAATCTGTCGGCTAACGTAGCACATTAGCAACACAAAAAAAGAGCCGAAGAAAAGAGAGAGATTAACATAAAAGAAAGAATATACAACAACAAATTAGAACTTATTTTAAAAGATACGCGGACGTCAGCGGACTCGAATCACTACCTGATCCGATTAAAGGAATGCTCAGCGGAAAGTGTATGTCTGCGCCACAGCACATATACAACCTGCGCGGCATCAATCGGAGGTAACCGGAGGTCTCCGATTGAAAGCGCGCAAACAACCGCTCCGGAGAAAACCTAATCATAAGCAGCACTAGTCAGAATGACAGCTGAGTGTCAGAAAACACTGCAGCTCCAGACACGCGCTCGTCCCTTTAAATTCGTCTTGAGGGGCTCTAAATTGTAGTAGGGCGAAAATAAGCACAGATTTAGAAAACTGAAACAACAGTTTATTTTTAGAGTTGAAAAGAAAATTGTTCATTGATAATAAGGAATCTAGCGAATTTTGAACTAGTGTTTGGCGACTTTCCTCTTTAAACATTAATAACTTGTTTTAAAATAATTGTAGGTTGTTCTTGTACATAACATCTGAGGAGTAAGCAGGTACAAATAATATGATAAAAAAAATTGCTGCTACATCACGCATAAAGCACAGCAGAAAATTGTACGTATTTTTAATTAACTTACCCGGCACACCGAAAAATTCAAGCGACGTTTCCTTCCAGCAATTTTCTTTTTGTTTCATTGTTACGCTATCGGTATGTTTATTTTCCATTATTCCTTTATAGAATCTCTCATCATGATCGAGTAAAAATAAATATCCGTATGCGCTGAATTTTGGTGCTCTCCCTCTTTTCGTGTCTTTCCTTTAATTTAATTTAAACACACTTTCCCTAAAATAGGGGTTGCCCTGAAGGACAGAGTATACCAAATATACAAGTATTAGTTAATGCGTACAATTTTCGTGAGAAATATAATTATTAGTCTTTTGTTGTGCTATAAATTTGGTTGTCATTTAGTCTGCTGTCAAAAAATCTGAAAGTTAGAATTTATAAAACAGTTATATTACCGGTTGTTCTGTATGGTTGTGAAACTTGGACTCTCACTTTGAGGGAAGGACAGAGATTAAGGGTGTTTGAGAATAAGGTTCTTAGGAAAATATTTGGGGCTAAGAGGGATGAAGTTACAGGAGAATGGAGAAAGTTACACAACGCAGAGGTGCACGCATTGTATCCTTCACCTGACATAATTAGGAACATTAAATCCAGACGTTTGAGGTGCGCAGGGCATGTAGCACGTATGGGCGAATCCAGAAATGCATATAGAGTGTTAGTTGGGAGGCCGGAGGGAAAAAGACCTTTGGGGAGGCCGAGACGTATGTGGGAAGAAAATATTAAAATGGATTTGAGGGAGGTGGGATATGATGGTAGACACTGGATTAATCTTGCTCAGGATAGGGACCAATGGCGGGCTTATGTGAGGGCGGCAATGAACCTCCTGGTTCCTTAAAAGCCAGTAAGTAAGTAAGTAAGTAAGTAAGTAGGTAATTAAGTATTACACATACAGTGACAGGCTTCGTCACAATACATAAGGGAGGGGAAAAAAGCATACATTTGAAAATACACATATAATTGAAGACAGTAAAGTTTAATTAGAATGAAAACACAAAACATTTTGAAACTCTAAAATTAATGAAAACACTTCATTCTTAATGTAATAATTGTAACTAAATGTAAATAACTTTATTTATCAAAAAACAATTTCGTATGAATTTATGTTAAGGATCTCATCTACAGAGTAGAAAGGATTAATTAAAAACCAATTATAAAATCTAGCTTTGAAACTATTGGTTGGTAACTTATAATATTAACTGGGAAGCTTATTATAAAATTTCATCCCCATGACAGAAAAATTTGTCCTAGTTTTATGTAATCTACAGTATGGAATATTAATTTGTTCTATTTCTAATTTCATGATCATGTATGTTGGCTATTAATGAGCAGGATAATTATCTATATGTTGTCGAGTGTAAAGGACTATATATATATTGTAGGGAAATGCGTGTTATTATTCGGTTGAGAAGCTTTTGTCATCTAGTCTGCTGTCAAAAAATCTGAAAGTTAGAATTTATAAAACATTTATATTACCGGTTGTTCTGTACGATTGTGAAACTTGGACTCTCACTCTGAGAGAGGAACATAGGTTAAGGGTGTTTGAGAATAAGGTGCTTAGGAAAATATTTGGGGCTAAGAGGGATGAAGTTACAGGAGAATGGAGAAAGTTACACAACGCAGAACTGCACGCATTGTATTCTTCACCTGACATAATTAGGAACATTAAATCCAGACGTTTGCGATGGGCAGGGCATGTAGCACGTATGGGCGAATCCAGGAATGCATGTAGAGTGTTAGTTGGGAGAACGGAGGAAAAAGACCTTTGGGGAGGCCGAGACGTAGATGGGAGGATAATATTAAAATGGATTTGAGGGAGGTGGGATATGATGATAGGGACTGGATTAATCTAGCACAGGATAGGGACCGATATATAGATATATATATATATATATATATATATATATATATATATGATAGTTAATGTCTGTGATTGTTTGAAAAGAGGTCGACAATGTTCAAGATAGTTTGTTTAACATAGAATTCTAATGGCTTTCTTTTGCAAAATCGAGACACTCCTGATTTTGCTACCATTTCCCCAAAAAAATTAAGGCATACCTAATTATCGACTGAAAGAACGAAAAGTAGGCGCATGTTAAATAATTTTGAGAAACGCAAGTCACTAATTTATACTAATAATAAATCTGTAGCCGAAATTTTTCTGGTAATTTTCGCTTTTCCAAAAATAATTGGTCCTAACGTGTATAAGTAACCATCCTGAAACCGAAAACAGCTTTTTTTAATTTTTGTTTGTATGTCTGTCTGTATGTTTGTTACCTTTTCACACGATAATGGCTGAACTGCATGCATTGTACTGTATTCTTCACCTGACATAATTAGGAACATTAAATCCAGACGTTTGAGATGGGCAGGGCATGTAGCACGTATGGGCGAATCCAGAAATGCATATAGAGTGTTAGTTGGGAGGCCGGAGGAAAAAGACCTTTAGGGAGGCCGAGACGTAGATGGGAAGATAATATTAAAATGGATTTGAGGGAGGTGGGATATGATGATAGAGAATGGATTGATTTTGCTCAGGATAGGGACCAATGGCGGGATTATGTGAGGGCGGCAATGAACCTGCGGGTTCCTTAAAAGCCAGTAAGTAAGTAAGTAATGGCTGAACCGATTTATATGAAAATTGGAATATAAATTAAGTTCTTTGTAACTTAGATTTTAGGCTATATGACATTCAAAATATGTTATTTAAAAGGGGGTTATAAGGGAGCTTTAATTAAATAAATCGAAATATCTCCCTTATTATTAATTTTCATGAAACATGTTATATAACAAAAGTTTCTTTAAAAACGATTTCCGATAAGTTTTATTCTATACAAAATTTTTATAGGACTGAAATTTAATGAGATAAATGAGTTTTAAAATTAAGATAACAACGCCATCTAAGTCGCTGTAATGAAATAAAAAAATGACTTCGTCTATAAGGGGCCTTGGACAACAACAATCGAAAGCTATTAAACATAGCCTACAGCTGGCCTACAGAGAATGTTTCTGTGTTTGTATGAAGTAATATCGGAAGCTATAGTAACCGATTTGTATAATTAATTGTTATTATTTCACCATTGGAAAGTGTAGTTTCTCTAGATGGACATAATTCTATAATGTTATTACAGTAACTTCTGAGTGAATCGAGGACAGGTAAGATTAAAATAGCTTCTTATGCATAGAAAACTTGATAGGCTATTCTGTATATTCATTTCCTGTATTTCTTAAAATAATGTTTATGAACACATACATTTTCATCTCAGAGAATTAACGATTGGTGTTAACATGTATAATTATTCATCCTGAGACCGAAAATAGCTTTTTTGAAATTTTGATTGTATGTCTCTCTGTATGTCTGGATGTTTGTTAACTTTTCACGCGATAATGGCTGAACGGATTTCGATGAAAATTGGAATATAAATTAAGTTCGTTATACGTTAGATTTTAGGCTATATGGCATTCAAAATACTTTATTTGAAAGGGAGGTTGTAAGGGGGCCTGAATTAAATAAACCAAAATATCTCGCTTATTATTGATTTTGTGAAAAATGTTGCATAACGAAAGTTTCTTTGAAAATGATTTCCAATACGTTTCATTCAAGCAAAATTTTGATGGGATCAAATTGCACCAAAAACGGATGTTCTCTGAACCAAATGATATTTTCATTATTTGCATGTAATAACAATTAAGAAATATGTTAAAGGAATTATCATTTCACTAAATGAGTGGTCTCTGGACCAAAATGATCGTATTTTAATTATTTAAGTACAATTTAAATTAAGTTACATATTAAACTATTTACTCTGTCACACGTTAAAAGTGTTAAAATTGTTTAAAAAGGTATTTACCTTCGACAGACGGCCCGTTTCGACGCTATTTGTCGTCGTCTTCAGTGTCTCTTGAGTGGTTCAAGAGACACTGAAGACGACGACAAATAGCTTCGAAACGGGCCGTCTGTCGAAGGTAAATACCTTTTTAAACAATTTTAACACTTTTAACGTGTGACAGAGTCAATTTTATGTTTTTAACAAAGTGTTAACGAGAACTTTAATCAATGATTAAACTATTTATCCTTCTATCAAACACGAATGTTCCCTGGACCAGATGTCCTGTTTTAATTATGTAATTACTTTATATTTATTTCTAACAAGTGCAGCGGAGCGCACAGGTACAGCTAGTTTCTTTAATAAATGTATAACTATTGATAATTTTTGCATATATATTCGATATGTATTTCCCATGTTAAACTGGAGTCTATAAAAAGTCGTAGAAATTTGGTATAATGTTACGCTCAGTTCTTTTGTGATTAAAATTGTGCTTATAGTTTGTACAACCCTTATTTTTAACAAAGCTGCATTGATTTCAATGTCATCTGTTATTTAACAAATCTACAATTTATCATTTTCCCAGCTTCTCTTGATGTTGTACTCTTATTGGTATAGCTGATAGCTATATCTGTAATTGCGAGCATTTCGCGTCAGTTGTCTCGGATTACGATGTCTGGCTGATTCTCTTTTGTATTGCTGCTGGTCTACATTGAAGGGGACCCAGAATGCAGTGACATCGTTTCTAGTCGTGCGTGTCCTTATGTCTTAGTCGGATGCATTGATGTACTCCTGGGATTACGGCCGGTAGCCTTCCCGCCGGAACCTGCAATCGATAAGATAAACATACGAGAGTCCTCTGTCGGTGACTATGCGAAACAGAATGTTTGATTGTGGGCGAACGCGGCCCGCGGGCCACGTATGACCATCCTCTGGATCAATACGGAGACCGCGTGACGCGCCGTGACGTAGCGTGACTCTCCGTGCAGCCAGTCCGAGCATGCCAGTGTGTCCGTCCTGACGCTATGGTGGCCAAGACGCTCTCCAACTTGCGGAGTAAGTCTGTCTCTGCTTTATGTCTTTTCTGGAGATGGTACCGAAATTTTCTTCTGTTCCTGTGCACGTCCGTGACGAATTTTGGTTCTGCTTTATACACTTCCGTGATCAGATTTCATCTTCTGTTCCCCTGTTCTTCCGATATGAGTTTTGTTCTGCTTCTGTGTTTTCAGAACAAATTTATACTTCTGGTTTTGTGCACTTTCTTGTTATTTGTTCCTCTTGTTTTGTGCACTTGTTATGTGTTTCTCTGTTTTTGTGCACTTTATTGTTATTTGTTTCTTTGTTTTTGTGCACTTGTTATGTATTCCTCTCTTGTACTTCTGGTTTTGTGCACTTATTCCTCTCTTCTACCTCTGTTTTTGTGTACTTTTATTTATTCCTTCTTTACTTCTTTCTTTGTTTTTGTGCACTTGTTATGTATTCCTCTCTTGTACTTCTGGTTTTGTGCACTTATTCCTCTCTTGTTCTTCTGGTTTTGTGCACTTTCTTGTTATTTGTTCCTCTTGTTTTGTTTTTGGTATGTATTTTCTCTGTTTTTGTGCACTTTATTGTTATTTTTTTCTTTGTTTCTGTGCACTTTTATTTATTCCTCTCTTGTACTTCTGGTTTTGTGCACGTTTTATTTATTCCTCTCTTCTACCTCTGGTTTTGTGCACTTTTTATTTACTTCTTTCTTTGTTTTTGTGCACTTGTTATGTATTCCTCTCTTGTACTTCTGGTTTTGTGCATTTATTCTCTCTTGTACTTCTGGTTTTGTGCACTTCCTTGTTACTTGTCTCTTTGTTTTTGTGCACTTGTTATTTATTCCTCTCTTGTACTTCTGGTTTCTTTATTTTTGTGCACTTGTTATGTATTCCTCTCTTGTACTTCTGGTTTTGTGCACTTCCTTGTTACTTTGTTTCTTTGTTTTTGTGCACGTTTTATTTATTCCTCTCTTGTACTTATGGTTTCTTTGTTTTTGTGCACTTTTTATTTATTCCTCTCTTGTACTTCTGGTTTCTTTGTTTTTGTGCACTTTTTATTTTCCTCTCTTGTACTTTTGGTTTTGTGCACTTGTTACTTGTTTCTTTGTTTTTGTGCACGTTTTATTTATTCCTCCCTTTGTACTTTTGGTTTCTTTGTTTTTGTGCACGTTTTATTTATTCCTCTCTTGTACTTCTGGTTTTCTGCACTTCCTTGTTACTTGTTTCTTTGTTTTGTGCACGTTTTATTTATTCCTCTCTCGTACTTCTGGTTTCTTTGTTTTTGTGCACTTTTTATTTATTCCTCTCTTGCACTTCTGGTTTTGTGCACTTCCTTGTTAGTTGCTTCTTTGTTTTTGTGCACTTTTTATTTATTCCTCTCTTGTACTTCTGGTTTCTTTGTTTTGTGCACTTTTTATTTATTCCTCTCTTGTACTTCTGGTTTCTTTGTTTTGTGCACTTTTTATTTATTCCTCTCTTGTACTTCTGGTTTTGTGCACTTTCTTGTTATTTGTTCCTCTTGTTTTGTGCACTTTGTATTTGTTTCTTTGTTTCTGTGCACTTGTTATTTATCCTTCTCTTGTATTTCTGGTTTTGTGCACTTATTATTTGTTTCTTTGTTTTTGTGCAATTGTTATTTATTCCTCTCTTGTACTTCTGATTTTGTGCACTGGTTATTTGTTTCTTTGTTTTTGTGCACTTGTTATTTATTCCTCTCTTGTACGACAGGTTCCTTTGTTTTTGTTCACTTGTTATTCATTCACCCTTGTACTTCAGGTTCCTTTGTTTTTGTTCACTTGTTATTCATTCCTCTTTTGTACTGAAGGTTCCTTTGTTTTTGTTCACTTGTTATTCATTCTCTCTCTTGTACTTCAGGTTCCTTTGTTTTTGTTCACTTGTTATTCATTCCTGTCTTGTACTTCAGGTTCCTTTGTTTTTGTTCACTTGTTATTCATTTCCTTGTACTTCAGGTTCCTTTGTTTTTGTTCACTTGTTATTCATTCCTCTTGTACTTCAGGTTCCTTTGTTTTTTGCACTTATTATTTATTCTCTCTTTGTACTTCTGGTTTTGTCCACTTGTTATTTGTTCCTTTTGTTTTGTGCATTTGTTATGTGCTTCTCTATTTTTTTTGTGCACTTATTATTTGTTTCCTCTGGTTTTGTTCACTTGTTAATGTTCCTTGGGTTTTGTTCACTTCCTTGTAATTTGTTCTTCAGATTTGTGCACTTCCTTGTTACGTGTTCTTCTGGTTTTGTGCACTTTCTTGTTATTTATTCCTCTGGTAGAGATGGCCGTTAAATCACAATATGACTTAGAAACCAGACTGTCATTTAGATCAGCGGTCATCATTTGTTCACTCTGGGGCTTTTCTCTTACCCGCGGAGAACCACTGCACTTGGTGCAATCGTTATTTGTTAGCTCTGTTTTTGCACTTTCTTGCACGACGGGTTCCGGAACGGCTGCTTACCCTTTCCCATTTTTGTTGCCGACTGACCACCGATTTAGAAGATATTTGACTCAAGACGTTACATATCTGTGCCAAAATATCACAATCTCTGCTCTACGTAATACCGAAGGTATTGAATATTCAGTATACTCTGATATTTTTATGACTTGTGATGACTTTACTTTTACGACTGAGAAGTAATCACATAACCTCAGTTCCTTCATACTCAACTCCATTTCAAAATATCGACTGATTCAATACCTATAATATTGTGGTACGTGCACATTACTTATACATTACTCTCTGTTTTTACTTTTCCAATATTAGACCCTCTACCAGTTTGTTGCATTAGATATTATTTGTGAAGGTTGTTTTACTTTCTTATTATTTGGCCTCTTCACAAAGCTTAGAGAAATTGTTCACATTTCAGTTTTTTGTTTCATATGCAGGTATGTTAAATTTATCGATGGTCAATATCTGTTTTTTAACATATCTATCATTATTTGTTCCTCAGTTGTCACATATTTTAAAATGTCGTATAAAATTATCTCCATTCTCTGGTCTTTTTCACTTTCTTGTTATTTGTTCCTCTGGTGTTTTTCACTTTCTTGTTATTTGTTCCTCTGTTTTTGCACTTTCTTGTTATTTGTTCCTCCGGTGTTTTTCACTTTCTTGTTATTTGTTCCTCTGCTTTTTTGCACTTTCTTGTTATTTGTTCATCTGGTTTTTGTACTTTCTTGTTGTTTATTCCTCTGATTCTGAACACTTCCTTCATTTTTGTTCCTCTGTTTTTTTGCACTTACTTGTTATTTGTTCCTCTGCTTTTATACACTTCCTTGTTGTTTGTTCCTCTCGTTCTGAGTGCTTCCTTGTTACTTGTTCATCTGGTTTTGTGCACTTCCTTTTATTTGTTCCTCTGAGTTTTTAACTTATCATTTTCCTCTGGTTTGTGCACGTGTTATTTTTCTTCTCATTTGTACTTTCTTGTTTGTTCTGGATTTTGTACTTCCATGTTTGTTCTTCCTCTGCTTCTGTGCACTTCCGTCTTATTTGTTCCTCTAATTTTGTGCACTTCCTTTTATTTGTTCCTCTGATTTTGTGCATTTCCTAATTATTTGTTCCTCTGGTTTTGTACACTTAATATTTTTTCCTCGTTTTGTACTTTCTTGTCATTTGTTCCTCTGCTTTCGTGCATTTCCTTGTTATTTGTTGCACCACTTCCTTTAAGTCTCTTTCACGTCCGAATTATTCGAAACTGTCGCAGTTTTCCATGTTCCCGGAGGATTTCATTGGGACAGTTCCCCGGAATTTGGCCATTTGACGCTTTGTTTGCATTGCGATATTATGAAGAACAGTGTTTTGTGCTGTAGGAAATAACACAGCTAAAGGGAATAGTTTGAATATTTACTTCGGACTATCATATTTAAAAGTTTAGTAATTCTGAATGTCTGAATACGGGACTCTTTCTGACTTCACCCGTCATCTAAGACGTCATGATGCCGAAGCGAAAGAGTAAATTTACCGAGTAGCTCCAAGTAAAGTCAGCATCAGAATTTTGTGCGCTGTGCAGCACTTTCACAAAGACGGTAATTCCAAGTTTAACCCCTCACCTGTGTTTTTTCTGTTTTGCAGAACGCGTCCTGCGGGACGACCAGCGCCCCCTGGAGATCTTGCAGGAGTGGGGGCCCCATCAGGACCGCGTGCGCTTCGTCCTTCGCTACACCGTGCTGCCGTCTAGTGCTGCCCGTGAGTACCATTTTGACGTTCTCATGTTGGGTGGTGTTACTGATAGACAGGGTGCTCCTCTTTTGAATATACTGATGCGGAAAGTCGTCGTTCAGACAGGAGTGACTAAAGTTTTTGCGTGTAGTCTCCTGAAAATAAGTTACATAACAAGAAATCTAAATTAAAGATTCTATAAAACTGTTTTTCCATTCCCACTGCAGTATGCTGTTCTTACCTTGATTTTAGGGAATTAAATGGATTTTATTCGTGACTGGATTCGAAACTGGTCTTCATTTCATCGTCCTTAGGAACCTAAACAATAGCTTTACTCACAGCAGTGAATTAAACGTTTTGAACTGATAAGTATCGATTATTCTCGGATATGCAATCGAAAGAGAATTATCGAAAAGTCACGGAGGCTGGAAATCCAATACTGTCGCAGAAGGTTATGTTCTGTTACTATAATAATAAAATTAGCGTTAATTGTAAATAATATTCAAATAAATTCAATTTGTCATCTCGTTTTTCAATCTCGAACTCAATAATCAAGGTTATACCAAGTTTAACAGAATTACACCAAGGTCAATGACATTATTGTACCTCGGAAAAAAAATCAATACTTTCGCGTCTGCGCACATCTCACAATTCACGACCTAGAACAAGGTCACTTCCGGTCTTGTCAGATACAAATAAAATGTATACATCTGAATATTTCAAGTTAGAAATACGGTCGAGCGTAAAAGTCGTATGACACTCGTCTATAATGGTAATTAAGAAACTCGTATGAAAATTATGAAACTCGCTTGCGCTCGTTTCATAAACATCCATACTCGCTTCTTAATTACTATCATTATAGGCTTGTTGCATAATGTACTATTAAATCACTCTCTCCATGACAACCAACACATTAGCAACAATAAATTCATACACACATATAGATTAACAAATCGAACTGAAACCCTGACCGAGTTACTACGTGAGCGCTGGCTGTCTTGGGGAGGAGCAAGTGAGAAAGCACGGGGGGAAGGGAGAGAACACTATGCACTATGTACTTGCAGGTCCACTCACAGTTTGTCAAACCTGCTAACAAAAGCATTAAAAGGTTGACTAGTTGCCTGCAGTGCTAGCATAATGGAACCTTCCTAGCCGACAGTCGAGGCAAAAATGAAGAATCCGTTATTGTGGTAATACTGGAGAGTGGTTCTTCTATTGGTCGCGACACCCTCTCAGATATTTACGTGGTGACTGGTGACTGAATGACGAGGAGCGAGGGAGAGAGAAGAAAGAAAGAGAGAGATTCCAGAAGTTGGCGTGTTTTACGGGGTTTCACTTGAAGTTGTCGAACTATACATATATACATTCATTCATTCATTCATTCATTCATTCATTCATTCATTCATTCAACCCTAGCATTAAGAACACTGTTATGACCCTATAAATCGTGCACAATTTTATTGGCCTAATTCTTGCACTGGTGCCGGAAAAGGTTACCTAAATGTTAACAACTGGCAAAACTCCGCTGTAAGAGGTTACTAAACCTTACCGCTGCGCTGGAGGCGGAAAAGGTTACCTAAATGTTAACAACTGGCAAAACTCCGCTGTAGGAGGTTACTAAATCTTACCGCTGCGCTGGAGGCGGAGTCGGAGTTTCCCTCCATTAATCTCAACCATTGTCACTACTGATTGACAGGTGATCTGATGCATCACTGCTACCAGTTAAACATTCTCCTAACGAAATTATTCTGTTAGTTTCACTGTCTATTACGTTAGCACTACAAAAATATTGTTCGTCGTTATTTTTAACGTCCTCAACACATTTCTTCCATTTCAAGAGACCGCTGCAAGAATGATGGATGTCACTTTCTTGTCGAAAATGAACCAAGACTGTCAATGCATAGCTTAAGACATATAGAATGTACATACAGAGTTATATGGCATTAACACTGATAGTCATTGTGCAGTAATGATCGGAAAACCACAGTTAAGCTTTGAGCGCTAAGCATTTCAAACTTTCAATTGCTTCTCCTGGAAAATGTATTCCAAATGACATCCATCATTCTTGCAGTGGACTCTTCACTTGTCTCTTCCATATTCTGCGAAAGGCGGCCACACAATCGTTCCTTTACGTTAAGTGAGGACCCAATTTCTGTTATAAAAATGCATTTGAAAATACTGGAGACAACCGACTAAACATTTTAGTCTGTCCGTTTAAGTAAATGAAACCAATCAAAACAGTAAATGCTTATTTTTAAAGCATGGTTGGATTTTGAAGATAAATAATGTTTATGTACGCGCTACTTGACGGACCGCGAGCAGTCAGACATAAACTTAACAAGTGATTATATCTTGATGACTCATTCTATTAACATGGGTTTTTTCAACAAAGTAGAATCTATGTAGACGATTTCAACACTGCAACTACCCACTCATCTCTTCAAGAAAAAAAAAAGTTTGTGCGAGATCGTGCGTA
Organism: Periplaneta americana; assembly: GCA_025594305.2. Lineage (NCBI taxonomy): Eukaryota > Metazoa > Arthropoda > Insecta > Blattodea > Blattidae > Periplaneta > Periplaneta americana. The sequence continues at coordinate 560,467 of JAJSOF020000041.1, forward strand.
TTTGCTTGATTTCCGCACAAAACCAATCCGCGGAAAGTCTAAAATTTCACATTCAGTATTCCCAACCTAACACACATAACAATTTCCCTCTTCTTACCGCGTAAGTGACATATTGATTTTACTGCTTTAGGCTTTTAACATATTATTTTTAAAGACATTCAATATAGTAATAATTATAAATTGAAACTTACCACTGCAATTTCACCTAAATTGTACTGTTAATTATTGTTTTTAAATATTTGCAAAAATTAAATAAACTCTACAACTCCACTAAAGTTACTGCATTCGTGATGCAAGTAACATTAAGGAACCCGTGAAAAAATCAACAAGATTCCATAGACTGGGGGACAAAAAAGACAGACGTATATCACGGCCTGCTGGATTATAGTAAACACAGAAAACATTTTAAAGTAACAATGTTGAAGATAGATATTTTTGTTTTGCAAATTTGCCGTCATTGAACAGAAACCAAGATGGAGATTTCATTGCAACTAATTAGAAATTCCTCTTTCAGGTATGTGATAAACGATCTTCGCGCAAAATAATGTACGATACACGAGCGGTATGTTTTCTTTCAATTCTCGGAAATTAAAAAAGCTCAACTACGTTTCGCTTTTTCAAACTTTTCCTAGAACATGAAAACTTCAACATACCGCTCTTGTAACGCATATTACTATTATCGCTGATCGCTTTTCTAATTCAAAAACATATTTTCCCACACTGCAGTAGTCTAAAACAAACCTCAATTAACAAGTCTGACATTTGCGGCGAATCGAGCATCTTAAAAATCTGCAAACAATACTCTTCAACATGCTTTTTTCCTTATTAGAATCTCACTACTACTTTTTGAGTTATTATTAAGCATAAAAAATGGGAAAATATTCTGTTTCATTGAAACCCTATGTAGGTAACGCCTTCTCCCGTTATTGGTCGATAATTAGGAAGGAGGAGGTGAATAGTATATTGTGTCATGCTTTAAGATTGACGCATGCTCAGACCAACGAAGTTTCCTAAGTTGTTCCCCTATAACAGTCATGTCAAAAGATGCCCATAGGAGCAAGCGGGCGCTTTAGAGCTCAGGAGAGCTTGAGCGCTTTACAGCAAAAAGGAAAGAGACAGATGAAAGAGGTAGTATATACCGCTTGGTCGAGCTATATTCAGGGATGGCCAGCACTGATTCAATGGATAAAGGGAAGAGAACTTATTAAAACTGTATCCATGTTAATTTTTAGATTTGTCTGAGAAGTATAAGTGCATTATAAGAATGTAAGTTTTAATTGTAATGCTCGTTTTTGAGAAGTTTGCTATTTTATTGAAAACGAATATTTTCTCAAATGTTTACAGGAAAGTGAAATTTTCCGGTATGTTTATTTAGTAGCCTTACAGGTACTGAAACAATGTTTTTGTAAAACTAATATATCGTAAATACGTATTACTGAAGATAGTGTATTGAAAATTTTGAAAATATTCGCATGGAAATTGTTTGTAAGGAAATGAATTAACAAAGGAACTACTGTTACATCATAAGCAAAATATACGTGCCGATGTGTTTGTGAAACGTCAGCTCTACAGCTTCAGCAGAATTCGAGAAAATAATTTAATATTCTGATGATAGGAAGTTGCGCACAATATCAACTTAAAGGCATAATGCGTTTTGTTATGTAATATTAGTTACAGTTAAAACATATACCTAAGTAACTTTGCTTTGTACTATAATATTGTTTTGATTTGTTTATTGATTACTTTAATAAGACTAAAAATAGAATCAATATCAATTCCAACTTACCATGACATACTCAATCTCTTTCTTTGGGATATCACTTTCTTTACGAATGATGTTTCATCCACTTAGTACAGTATAGTTGTACTACTGGAATTTATGTGAATATTATTATTTCTTCACAACTCCTTATTATGTTATTAACGTTTAAAACACAACAGCAATAATAAGAAATTGGTATTAGTACTGTTGTTTTTCAGATAATATAGATAATATCAAACAGAAAGAAGCCATATAAAAATTACGACATAAAATGTTACGTTCCGTTTGAAGTTTGCAGACCACTGTTTTCTTAATCCAACAGACTGCTTATTCATATGCACAATCCTTTCTCCTTCCATACCTAGCGCTTGATGCCGCGCACGACGTCAAGGTCAGAAAAGTGCGCTTGCTTTGCCATCACTGCCCTACAGCAACTAGTATTCCATGACGTCATCACCACCTTCACAACATAATAATTTTATACAACGTACCTGTAAGAAACAGCTTCAAAACAACAACAAATTAACATTGTCTTAGAAAGGGTTACTTAGGGTCGTATTCATAGACGAGAGACTTTAGACCAAAGTTGACTTTTGAAAGTACAAAGTCACCATTTTCCTATTCACAGTCGACACTTTGACGAAAGTAAACTTCAATGGCGACTTTACTTCGAAGTCGCCGAAAATCTAGACTTTGACTTTGGTTCGTGGACATAAGCGAAATGGCTGATATTTGCAAAATAGTTGAATTTGCTGAGAATATTGAGGACATCCAGCAGATTATTAAAGCTTCTCATGTTTGTTAGCTTATTTTTATAGATTATAAATTCAAATCAAGGCACAGATTAAAATATATCCTCGTCATGTTTCAACTTTCATTGATGAAGAATCAAAAAGGATTATTTGTTCCACCAATACATACTACAATTTATTTCATTGCGATTTTACACTATAGGTAAGGATTGACAGCTTAATAATGATTTTGACTATTTAATTATATAAAGGATAGGTTATACAGTTGGATATGCAGTTAATTTATAATCCTGCGGTCGTCATAATACTGTTTTCTGCATATTGATTTCAGATAATTTTAAGTAGTTTTGCAGACATGCAGGGAATAACTATGCCAACTGACAGCAGGATAATATGTTTCTTTCATAGTCTAGGCCTATCATTGGTGGCATCTTCTTATCATCTATATCTTCAGAATAAAATTATTTTACAGTGAAATAATTTGAGGGCTTAATGTGAAACTAAATTAACTACAATCGATGTTTTATTCACAACAAAATTCTTAACAGGCAATTCTATTTCATATGAACTCTACCATCATGTTTTTTAGTTACGAATTATGTTATACACAAGACTGTTCGAACTGAGTTACGATTTTTGTGACCAAGTAGAAGAACAAATTATTATCGATTGGTGTAAAGATCTAAAAATGTCAATTTTTGTACTTACGTTACTTTCACATTAAGCTCTCGAATATTTATTCTTATGTAAAGCTGCTATAATGGTTAACAATCGCTTAACATGTACCGATGTTCAATTGTTTCATTGATTTGTGACTCAAAAGATGGCTTTGATTGTGGCAATGCCTATTCTATTTCAACTATCTATTAATTTAATTCGTTTACAAGGCAGTGAATTTGATGCCAACATTAGAACAAGATCGTCAAATCTCGACTTACCAAAGTCAAAGTCAAAGTCTTAGAAGTATTGTCTATGAATAGCACTTTTAACGAAGTTAAACTTTACTATACCTGGTAAGGTTTATCTTGTCTCAGTAGCAATAAAACCAAGTCCCTTCAAAGGAGGGTGGAGATTATAGGAGGGTTGTAAATTTTCAGGATTCCTTTCAAAATCTTGTTATTGTACAGGCTGCCGGAACTCAATTTCTTGAAAGACAAGCTCAGTGACGGAACTACACAGTATGAAGAGAGATACTTTGTTATTTTATTTTGCGCTACAGAATGTATCAACTAGTCCCTTCCACCACTGGATGGATGGACGGCACAGCTCCACTCTCCCATCGCCATAACAACATACACGAAGTAGGACATATCTCCTTTCTCTCTCTTTTCACAGTGAGACAAGATACATCACACAGCCTTTACAAAGGTCGGCTTTGGAAAGTCTTCATCCAAAGTCTCGTTTATGAATACGGCCCTTAGAAACCATGCAATATATTACGTCATATCCAGTACTTATATCTCAACTACGTCATAACATTATATCTTGTAAATTTATAATACCATTTTTTTACATATTTTAATGCTAGAATAGCATAAGACGTTGTATGAAACACGTGTATAATCTCCATTATAAGCACTCGTGAAAATTAACGCGTGAGCCATAATTACCAAGCTTGTACACTAATTACATAAATTACTATTATGACTTCTTCAGCAACAACACATTACAAAGAAAAGGTTTACAAATAAATTTAGATACCAGTAATGGATAAAATATTGTATAGCACGCGAGAGTAAACGGATTTTATGCGCTCGTAGAAATGATCGGTTTTGCCTCGGGCGTTAAACTTTCCACTCACGGATAAAATCTAATTTTACTCTCTTGTACCGTCCTAATGTTGGTTGCTAATGACGATGGAACGTAAGCCACATTACTTCTCTAGGAAAGTAAGTGAAAAGATGGTTAGCAACAAACAATTGAAAGATAAAAACCAAAATATTCCTAGACTCAGTTTTATATTACAGTTTAATTAACCATCAATACACAATTTACTTTAAATGTACCGGTATATTAATATTATACTGGATGTTCAGTTCAAAATGTGTCATGGCTCGCTGTATGCCGTCATGTGGCTAGCCGATGAGCCTAGAGAATTCAATCTTCCTACACTTCCGCAGAGGTGTATAACCTATGAGGCAGAAAAGTTGCCTAGCAAGTACGGCGTTCATTCTGGAGAGTACGTACCGATACGTACGGTAACGCCGGTAGTGGCAGGAATGTGAACTGTTTGGAAATTCGTATTGTCGGGATATGGGGAGAGGGTTAAGACGCTTACTTACGTATTTGTTGACATTAACGTCGACGGTCAACATGGACACGGAGCATTTGATTTGTGTTGTGGAATGTTACCGTACGCAACCGATGATAACAACTACCCTGCGTACGACTTGCCGGCGCAAAACACAGTTCGAAAGAAGTTATGGTATCACACAGACCGTACAGACCGCCATCTGTTGCTACGACTTTCAAGTTATACCGTACACGTTCTCAAGTTCAGATTGAAGAACGCCTTAAATAATAGGCAACTTCTCTGACATATAAGCTGAAACTCGCTTCAAATCGGTGACCCAACAACAGTGACGTCATGACACACTTTGAAATTAACACCCAGTAGTCTAGCATATACAGTCACGAAGCTCAATACGTAGTAAATAAGCATCCATAGATAGTTGCTAACCACGATGATCGCTACTATCGCCTCATTACAGACAATGCGAAATAGTAGCTGCACAGTCTATTGTTCCTAGTACCCTCATAAACTCAAGCTTCGTGACTGTATATACTAGACGTGTTAATATTATAGTTGTTACAGTTATTCATGTTACACACAGTATTTGGGTAAGTGGGTTACAATCACGATTTCTTTCTGTAGTTATTTCAACTTTTTTTTTAATTTTAGTTAAATCCTCCATAATAACTACTTCTTAATAATAATAATAATAATAATAATAATAATAATAATAATAATGATTTATTTTAGCTTCTTCACATGTACTAGAACCTGCACTTCAGTAAAGAACCCCCTATGGGCTACTTTTTTCTTGTTAGATATATTGTCGGCAACATAATTTTCTGCAATTGTAGAAGATTTTCAATCCCTATGCCTTTTCAGGGCTAAAGCATCAACACCTGTATCGGCCAAAAAAGTAGCAGAAGTTCTAAATGAATGGTCTTTTTTTTTTCTCTCAATTCAGAAACATTCCTATTTTTACTAAGAATAGCAGAGAGTACTCTTGCCAAATTTTTGGTTATAACATTTCCCTCCTTGATATCGCACAAAGAAGCGCGGGTTTTATGTCGAATCTTAGACCTAATCATTATACATTTCCTCACAATAAATTTCGAAATGACACATATTACCTTTACTAGCAGTAATTTTTAATGTACGTGACATACCATTTTTTGGATCTGAAATATTTAGTCAGGGTAATAACATCATTCCTTAACTCGATGTTCTCCAGTTTCAATTGAAGTAATTCATTAGAACGACATGCACCAGCAATTCCCATCACTGCCACTACCTTCATGGTCTAAGTAAATATGTATCATCAGGTACATTTTTAAACAATTAATTAACTTGTTCTCTGGTGAAAACACTAGATTTTCTCGGTTTATGTCCATCATTCTTACGCTTTAAAGCACACTGTGACGGATTTTTTAGAAAAAAAAAACAATTTTCGGTTTTTCATGGAAAAAATAATCTTTGGGCACTTAGAAAGTTCATAGTAAGAAGTTGTTTGCTTCTACGTCTTCGAAGTAGGTTATTTTACGACGCTTTATCAATATCTTAGGTTATTTAGCGTCTGAATGAGATGAAGGTGATAATGCCGGTGAAATGAGTCCGGGGTCCAGCACCGAAAGTTACCCAGCACTTGCTCATATTGGATTGGTTTCGCGGCCAGACGCGCTAACCGTTACTCCACAGGTGTTAACTACGTCTTCGAAGTCCAGGAGCGATTTTTTATAGGATTTCTGCATGTCTCTTTTTACAAATTTGCCTTTTACTCGAAACTATATTTTTGATACTAATTAATGGAGAAAAATTCGTTCCGACACCGGGAATCGAACCGAGGACCCTCAGCTTGGCGCGCTGAGTGCTCTTACCATCTGAGCTATGCCGAAACCCGATCCACAGTGCCGGCCTCCTTTGTATCGTCAATGGCCCATTACCTGTATTTTAGATTTATATATATATATATATATATATTTATATATATATATTCTTATATATATATATATATATATATATAGGAGCGGGCATATTTTAATGACTTCATGGCCATTTCAGCAACAGTTCTGGAACTATTGACATTGACATATTCTTATTAGAGATATTTTGTCATGCCGTGATCTACTTTCACATTCTTCACGAAGTCAACCTGGTTGGCGAGTTGGTATAGCCTTCTATGCCCAAGGTTGCGGGTTCGATCCCGGGCCAGGTTGATGACATTTAAGTGTGCTTAAATGCGACAGACTCATTTCAGTAGATTTACTGGCATGTAAAAGAACTGCGGGACAAAATTCCGGCACATCCGGCGACGCTTACATAACCTCTGCAGTTGCGAACGTCGTTAAATAAACGATGTTTTTTTTTTCTTCACGAATGAATCTCTCACATATGCAGTTTCATGTCTGCCACACGATCGATATTGCAGATGGGACAGTACCAATATCTTCAAAATACTCCATGCGCATACATTTTTAACGAAAGTCAATGAAAATATTCCTACGTGTTCATGCACATATTATTATCTGAGATCAAACGTTGAGAAATGTTAAATATATTGAAAATTAGGAGCTATAAAATTGTCAAATTATGTAAATCGGAAATTTAATCTCTGATTTTCACAAATTTATTTCGCGTAAAGTAGCCTAGATATCATGGATTGTCCACACCTGTGGAGTAACGGTCAGCTCGTCTGGCCGCAAAACCAGATGGCCCGGTTTCGAATCCCGGTCGGGACAAGTTATCTGGTTGAGGTTTTTTCCGGGGTTTTCCCTCAACCCAATAGGAGCAAATGCTGGGTAACTTTCGGTGCTGGACCCCGGACTCATTTCATCGGTACTATCATCTTCATTTCATTCACACGCTAATTAACCTAGATGTTGATACAGCGTCGTAAAATAACCCAATAAAATAAAAATATATATCATGGATTTCTCAACGTTAGATTATTGCCCGTGAAACAGGGTCTGTATAAAAAGTGTGAAGTTGCTGCATTTAAATGTAATACGCATGAAACATATTATTATATCACTAATTTGAATAATAAAAATAAAATTTAACTTTCGACCGTACTATGTCGATTGCGCTCAAACTTTTCACACACCTTATTGTTCATGCGTCTAACAAACAGTTAAAAATGAAATAAATCTATTAAAATTTCAAAACTCGGTCCTTGTGTCCCTTAAAAAGGCTCTCGCTGTTGACTTTAATACTTTCGACTTTTCCGAGAAATAAGCCAACAATGACTTTCAGACACTACTACAGGTTGAATCAAAAGTCTGGGACCATATAAATTTCTTCCATATGTGGAACATTTAAAGAACTTTATCATTGAAGCCTGTACTAAAGTCACCCCGGAAGTGCTATAAAATGTTCTCTCCACATTCTCAATTTTCTCTTCATTACCAAGCTCTTTCTGTAACCCTAAAAGAAAAAATGAAGGGGTGTTAAATCTGGAGACCTGGCCGGCCATTCTACTGGTCCACGCCGACCAATTCAATGTCCAGGGAACTGTTCGTCCAGTCTGCTGCAACATTTCTGTGCCTTAACCCATTAGAATGAAGAATGATATCAATTCTTTTCTCTTTCGATAATGCCATCACGAAAATCAATAAATTTGTTATAGGAGAGCTTCAAATAATCAGAACAATACATTGAAACTGTCACAGGTTAACCAAACAGTAAAGCAGGAAAAGTTAATTACCACAATTACGTAAAAATACCTTTTCCAAAGCCTCCTTAGTACCGTACCATGTTACAAAACATCTGTAGATGCAGTAACTAATGTTTGTATCATTATGACAGTTATCTTTAAATAACTTGAAAACGATTAGAGATATCTCAAAACGGATTGCACCATTGTTTTTTTTATATAGAAAATTGCACATGATTTTGAGTACCTACATTAACCCCTTTCCATTTAAAATTTCAAAGTTGCATCAAAAATGGATGCTTTTGAGATATCTGAGGGCTAGAATCGAATGTGTCACTGGTAAAGCATTTGGTCTTACAAATACTGGTAACACCTATAGTAATCGAAAGTAAAGCATATGGAAGATATTTGTATGGTTCCAGACTTTTGATTCACTCTGCAGATAACCTACACGTACTTTCACATCTTTTTTTTTAGACTTCTCGAGTAGTAATAGTTCACATGCAGCAGTTTCTGCTTCTTGTACTTCATCTAAGAACGTTTTAATTAAACAACACTCAACTTTGAAAATGTCTGTCAGTTTTGTATGTGTCAACAGTTTCATATGCTTCGTTCAACAGTCGCGTACGAACAAATTAAAGATTACCGAAAACTTGAAGGCACTCTGTAAAGTTATGATATTATATCATGTAAAGTGAAATATATTTTTATTACATAATATGTGAGAATGGAAAAAAAAGCATATGCACGTAATATAGGTTTTCTATTCATTTCAGTGTACCCTATCGTTCCTTTCAATACCCATGTATAAAAACAATATGTAGGCCTATCTTTATTCTAGCAATAAATTATTATTATTATTATTATTATTATTATTATTATTATTATTATTATTATTATTAAAACAAATTCGTGAGTGAAGTAAAATTTACCGGATTACTTAATTGGAAACACGTTTTCTACTGCCGCCCTTAATATAAATAAATAGCTATTATTACGTACAACAGTATAGGAAACAGTAATGAAGTTATATTATTTGAAGTAGCATACGCAGAATAAATATGGGAAATGCCTGATACTATTCGATTGATAAGCGTTTGTCATCTAGTGTGCTGTCAAAGAAAGAAGCTGAAAGTTACAATTTATAAAACAGCGGAAAAATTCAAATACTTGGGAGCATCAGTAACAAATATACATGATACTCGGGAGGAAATTAAACGCAGAATAAATATGGGAAATGCCTGTTATTATTCGGTTGAGAAGCTTTTATCATCCAATATGTTGTCAAAAAATCTGAAAGTTAGAATTTATAAAACAGTTATATTACCGGTTATTCTTTATGGTTGTGAAACTTGGACTCTCACTTTTGAGAGAGGAACAGAGATTAAGGGTGTTTGAGAATAAGGTCCTTAGGAAAATATTTGAGGCTAAGAGGGATGAAGTTACAGGAGAATGGAGAAAGTTACACAACGCAGAACTGCACGCATTGTATTCTTCACCTGACATAATTAGGAACATTAAATCCAGACGTTTGAGATGGACAGGGCATGTAACACGTATGGGCGAATCCAGAAATGCAATTAGAGTATTAGTTGGGATACCGGAAGGAATAAGATCTTTGGGGAGGCCGAGACGTAGATGGAAGGATAATATTAAAATGGATTTGAGGGAGGTGGAATATGATGGTAGAGAATGGATTAATTTTGCTCAGGATAGGGACCGATTGCGGGCTTATGTGAGGGCGGCAATGAACCTCCGGGTTCCTTAAAAGCCGTAAGTGAGTAAGCATACTACATTAAGGACGCTAGGTAGTTACAGTGCTGTTTCGAGCGATTTTAAATTAGAATGTTTTTAAACCTTCCTATTTTAATAGTTAGTACTAAAAATATGTAAATGAAACTTTACCACAACATAAAGCAACTTAACAATCATTTAAAACATATAGTATAGCCTAGTAAGCAATAATTTTTTTTTTCACAGGTATATTTTTTGTTTGAGTGACTGAATTTTGATTTTATTTTTGCACATATATAGATGTATTTTCCTTTGGAACGATTTGACATACTGTACATTAATGAAACTTTACTGTACTTTTTCAAGGACAAATTCTACGATATGTAGCTAAAATTATAAATCAATATGATTTAGTTTTTATTTAAAAAAATATTTTTATTAAAAAAATTAACAATTCCTGACGAAGATGCTATAATTATTTTTCCATCTAATGAAAGAAATGGATTGTAATCTCTATCCAACATCTCGTTAATGATGGTTTCCCGGTATTATTTTCTTGTTTCCTGTTTTATTAACGTCACTTTACTGATTCACTCTCTTTTTCATGTTTATTTGTGTATTTACTTATTTGTTTGTTTGTTTGTTTATCTATTTATTAATTATTTATTTATCTATCTGTCTATTTATCCCATATCAAAATTTACAAAAATCAAAACATAAACTACTATAGCATGCCGATAGCATGTGAAAGTCTGTAAAAACAATTGAGCATCACGGTGCGATGTATTCAAAGAGGATAGGTAAAACGAGTATATACTAACTTTTAAATGATCAAGAAGGCTGTTGAGATGAGTATATATTCGCGTTATGTAGACTGTTTTTTTTACGAAAATTAGTAGGTATGTTCTAGTGGTTCCGAGAATATTGTCGCAGGAAGTACTCATACTCATAACTACTAACCTTGAGAACATACTTAAGCTTTATTCTTACTACCCAATGTTGATTTACCATTTTGAGACTTGTAATGCTTTTTCATTGTGTTCATGAACCGTATTCAAAAATTGATACATAAGATACATACACCGTGTTCCGCTTATAAGTATAACAAAAGAAATAGCTATAACTTCTGAATTAATACAAGTATATAGTTGAAACCAACTGCTACAAAGAATGAAAACTGGGAATTTTTGTTACCTTATGTTCCATAAACCTCAACATGGCTTTCATTGGTGGCACGGGAAATATCCAACCGGTATTCAACCTCGACCCAAGTGTTATGAAGCATCTGTGGTGTAACATTGTTGACAGCAGCATAAATTCTTTCTTGTAAGTCTGCCAAATCACGTACTGGCGTCCTGTAGACCTGGTCCTTAACAAACCCCCACAGGAAAAAATCAGGTGGTGTTAGATCTGGTGATCTGGCAGGCCATGTGATGTACGGTGATCCTCTTCCGATCCATCTTGCAGGGAATTGTTCGTCTAAGAATGTGCGAACCATGTTGGCAAAGTGTGGTGGAGCCCCATCTTGCTGGAAAATTGCTCCATCTGGGAGTTGTGGCACAGCATACAGTTGCAACATATCCAGGTACGTGTTTGCAGTGACTGTCTTTTCAGCAAAGAAATAGGGACCAATGATTCTGTCACGCATGATCCCACACCAAACATTCCATTTAGGGGAATCCCGTTGGTGTTCAATTACGACACTTGGATTTTCCGACCCCCAGATGCGACAATTGTGTCGGTTTACTTTTCCACTGACGTGGAAGGTTGCCTCATCTGAGAAACAGACTCGATACGATACGAACAGATACGATACGAATTCTCTTATTTAATGATCTGCGCATGCGTGAGTCTTCTAAAAATAAGTAACAACAATGGATTAAAACTTCCCAATTTCCTCTTTACAATGGTACCAATCTTAACCCATTTGCATGCATTGTTATGAAATTATAACTATTTCTTTTATTATACTTATAAGCGGAACACGGTGTATATTGTCATTTACCATGATATCAATAAAACAAACATTTTTGGAATATTTAAAAAAAAAATAGGGACCAATAATCCCGAATGTAGGAAATCCGCACCAAATCCTTACCTTTCTGATGAAGCTCAAGAGGATCCACGTCACTCCAGTATCTCATGTTCTGCTTGTTGACCGTGCCACATAACTGAAAATGTGCTTCATCGAACATCATTATTCGCCTAATGAGATCTGGCTTCTGTGTTACTAATGCAATAAATTGTTCACTGAATATTACCCTCACAACTCAATCGTCGTCTGATAGCTGATGCACAATCTGAAGCCTGTATTGGTGAAAATGCAGATCTTTGTGCAAAATCCGATCCAGTGACCTTCTTGAGATTTGAAGTATTTATGCATGACTGTGTGCTGATCGTTTGGGACTTCGTTGAAAATCAATCCTTACGTGATCGACGTTTTCCGGTGTCCGTACAGTCTTTGGTTTCTCTCCTGGCGTTTTATCTTCTGTAGATGCTGTAGTTCGAAACTTATGTACCTAGTTGTTTATGGAGTGCCGGTCTGGAACATGCTCCCGTCTTCCAGTGTTAGAATGTTGTCTACAGTAAGTATTCACTGCTCCAGTACTGCAGAAAAACCATTAAAACAGTCTCTACAGCGAAAGTGCGATGTGCAGCTGGCCAGCACTCCACTTTGTTTACTAAACATTGTAATAATTTCATGGCCACCTAAGTTATGGATTGATGGAAATGGTAAATGAACATTACCCAACCTTGTAGAAAAAGTTGGATAAAAAGTAATGGCAACAATGTATGACTTGAGGCTTTCCCGGCGTTTGATATAGAATAACTCTTCTCGGGTTCTCAGCCAGGTGAGTTGGAGATTATATTCCAAGCTTTTGACGGCTAGCTTGGAATCTAATCTCCAACTCATCTGGCTGAGAACCCGAGAAGAGTTATTCAGTAATGGCAACAGTTCGATAATTCTGACATGGCTTTATTCACAGGGGTACAACATTTACGTACCTTCTATATAGTCGCCCCCCCTTATTTATCACCTTTTGCCAAATGTTTGGAAGGCATCGTACACCATCAGCGCGTCCATCTTTGCTGATGTTCCGTATTGACCCGAGAGGAAACTAGTCTTAATTACGAATTCAGTGGTGTTGTAATTCCGCAAGAACAATGTTGTAAATACCTGGGAGTGTATTTAAACTCCAAACTTTCTTGGGGAGAGCATGTTGATAATGTTACGGGTAAAGCATGGAGGGCACTTCACTTTATTATGAGAATCTTGAGAAAGGCTAGCCCCAAATCGAGGGAAATAGCATATCTAACGTTAGTGCGACCGTTAATGGAATACGGAACTACATGTTGGGATCCCTATAGAATATACCAGATAAATTCCTTAGAAAGAATCCAGTATAGGGCAGCGAAATTTGTTAAAGGTAAAAGAGAAGATGGGAACGATACGATAAAAGAACTTAAATGGGAAACTTTGGAAAACAGACGTAGGAAAACTAGAATAACATCATTGTATAGAGCACATCTAGGTCAGAAAGCATGGGTAGACATAACGGCTCGGTTAGAAAAGCCAACGTACTATGGTAGGAACGATCATGATTTTAAAATCAAATGTAGGAAACAGAAAACGGATGTAGGTAAATTCTCATTTTTAAATAGAACTATAAATGATTGGAATGACCTACCTGCAGCGGTCTTTGAGGGCTATCCTTCCTTAAGGAGATTCAAGAATAATTAAAAAGTTGTATATAAAGTGAAAATTAAAATTAAGGTGACATTCAACATTTAATTTTTTTTAAGGTGACATGTATTTATCTAGGCTGACGAGTTTACTTCCTTGGTTTGAATTGTAAATTATTTAAAACTAGCGTGTAAGAGGGCCTTAGACTAGAAATGTTTAGTTTAAATGTAGTTCTGTTTATAAGTATGCATAAGGGTGTAATTATTTGACTTATTTGAACTGTTGTATCAGTGAAGCGAGGTGAGTCAGTGAAGTTATGGTTTTACAGTGCAGTGAACAGTTCCGATCAGTGATAATTTATAGCGTCAATGAAATGTGTTCTATAGTGTCAGTGAAATGTGTTACAGAGTGTCAGTGAAATGTGTGCTAAAGTGTCAGTGAAATGCGTCATAGTGCCACTACAGGGAATGATATGAGAGTAAAGTGAAAGACTATTGACACTTATGTAGGACCTATAGATAATTATGTAGGTTGTATTGTAAAATTAGGTATTTTATTTTATGTTTTATTATTATTGTGTTAAATTGTATTGTGTATTCTTATTGTATTGTGTATAAAATTGTATTGTGTATTGTAAATTTATTGTGTATTGGTTATCATTTTATTGTGTATTGTTAATATTGTATATACCACTGCCACCGGGTGCTTGCCCACTTGCAGTGTAAATAAATACATACATACATACATACATACATACATACATCATAGCACGGATAAGTTCATCTCTGGTGTTGTACCGGGACCCTCGCAGTGGTTCTTTCACTTGGCGAAGAGATCGTAATCGCATGGAATCATATCGGGTGAGTATGGTGGAAGTTCCAGAATCTCCCATTGCCAGTGACGCAAGAGGTCCTTGACAGCAGCAGCGGTGTGGCTCCTTGCATTGTCATGAAGAATGATGGGGTTCTGTACCGCCAAGTGTCGTCGTTTTCTCCTGAGCGCTGGACGAAGGTGGTTCTGCAGGAACCTGCAGTAGTAGTCCGCGTTTACCGTCTGCCTTGGAGGTACAGCGTGGTGCAGTATTACCCCATCAATGTCATACGCCACAATGAACATCTCCTTCACAGCACTTTGTGTAGGGCGCACTTTCTTTGGACTAGGAAAACCGGAATGCTTCCATGCATTTGATTGGCGTTTCAAGTTTGGTTCATACGAGCGAGCCAATGTTTTGTCCATAGGAACGATTCATCCAAGAAAGTCGTCACCTTCCCTTTGGTACCGGTCCAACGAGGTCTGTGCGACTGCATAGCAGTGCCATTGTTGCAGCTAGGACATTTCATGGGTTATCCAACGCGCTGCAAATTTGCTGTAACCCAGAATGTCTTGCGGAATGTAAAGCACAGTTTCTTGACATACTCCAACTTCCGCTGCTAACTCACGCGCAGTCCATCGGCGATCAGCATCCAACAGGAAGCAAGGAGTTGAACTGTGTTATTCTCCACGTGGGGTCCTCCTGTATGGAGACTGTTCTGAACGGCATCCCTGCCTTCCCGGAACGCTTTAATCCATCGTGCCACTGTGCGATATGGTAACGCTGCTTCACGCAGTCCCTGAAAACATTCTCGTGCACTACGACCTCGTGCCACTTCAATTTTGATCCAGGAACGTTGCTCTTGTTTTGTAAACGTGGTCTTAGGGCGCTCGCACTATCCCTATGAAAGTCAACGTTCTACACACTGCAGTAGATTGACAGAGTACTGTCGCCACTGGCTGCACTAACTCATCTAACAGTCCTTGTTCATGTCCACACAGCTGGCAGCTCTCGAACTCAACATCGTCATGTGACAGCAGTGTTGCCATAATTTTTTACCCAACTCTTGTATATACTGAACGTGAATTATACAATAAGCTTTAGTGAAGCTAAGCCTCATGTGCGCTGTACAGTAGGCAGGCATGGTAGTGGTTTGAGTTCGATAGCGAAACGTTCTTAAAAATTGTAAGCGAATAAATTATAGTCCGTTTATGTACAACATTTTGAATTTAATACTGAAATATTATTTCAATTTAGAATTTGTAGATTACCTCACAAGAGGAAAGGGATCGAAGTTTACGACGACCGTCCCAAGACAAATAAGTAGATGAGTAATAGGAAAAATCTCTCGTATTTCGAGAGGACAAATGCACTTGAAATATCCTGCAATGTATCAGCAGTTCGGTTCTTTACTGGAGGAGTCAGCAAACAATGCTTTGCCACCAGCCTGGGTGTAAAAAAATCGATACCCTTCGCCATGTACTAGGGCAGTGGTCGTAAGCACTCGCTGAAATGAGTAAAGGGTAAGCGGAGCAACGTCTTGTGCCCCGTCGTGCAGCAGGAAGAGGTAGAGAGCAAACCCGCCAACAGCTACGAATGCACCATAGTGCAGGGTCTTCTCCACGGGTAAGAGACGCTAGCCTTAGGGTGCTGTGTGCTGAGAACCGCTGTACTAGGGTTTAGCCCAAAGGGAGAACGCCTCCGTAACACCCGTCACCACCGTGTGTGTTCTTCTATTTCTACAGCCTTACGGAAAGCTAAATGGGAGGTTTGCGAAGAAGTCCATTGCATTTCTATTGATGGCAGCCACCGACGCTACGTCGTGATATTGTAGCGATCGACAGGAGGAGAGAAAGAGACATCATTCTGCATCCCACCGTGAGAATGGAGCAACACATTCAACAGCAACGCAAGTGAGCGACGAAAAGAAGGCAATTTATCGTCCATACGTCCCTCACGTCCCGTACATGCATGGGAGGTAAAGGGTCTTCTTTACGAAGCTCAGAGAAAATTCTTTACTTATTTACTTACTTACTTGCTTACTGGCTTTTAAGGAACCCGAAGGTTCATTGCCGCCCTCACATAAGCCCGCCATTGGTCCCTATCCTGACCAAGATCAATCCAATCTCTATCATATATCCCACCTCCCTCAAATACACTTTAATATTATCTTCCCATCTACGTCTCGGCCTCCCCAAAGGTCTTTTTCCCTCCGGCCATCCAACTAACACTCTATATGCATTTCTGGATTCGCCCATTCTTGCTACATGTCCTGCCCATCTCAAACGTCTGGATTTAATGTTCCTAATTATGTCAGGTGAAGAATACAATGCGTGGAGTTGTGTGTTGTGTAACATTCTCCATTCTCCTGTAACTTCATCCTTCTTAGCCCCAAATATTTTCCTAAGGACCTTATTCTCAAACACCCTTAATCTCTGTTCCTCTCTCAAAGTGAGAGTCCAAGTTTCACAACCATAAAGAATAACCTGTATTATAACTGTTTTATAAATTCTAACTTTCAGATTTATTGACAGCAGATTGGATGATAAAAGCTTCTCAACCGAATAATAACAGGCATTTCCCATATTTATTCTGGGTTTAATTTCCTCCCGAGTATCATTTATATTTGTTACTGTTGCTCCCAGGTATTTGAATTTTTCCACCTCTTCAAAGGATAAATTTCCAATTTTTATATTTCCATTTCGTACAATATTATCGTCACGAGACATAATCATATACTTTTTTTTTCGGGATTTACTTCCAAACCTATCTCTTTACTTGCTTCCAGTAAAATTCCCGTGTTTTCCCTAATGGTTTTTTGGATTTTCTCCTAACATATTCACGTCATCCGCATAGACAAGCAGCTGATGTAACCTGTTCAATTCCAAACCCTCTCTGTTATCCTGGACTTTCCTAATGGCATACTCTAGAGCAAAGTTAAAAAGTAAAGGTGATAGTGCATCTCCCTGCTTTAGCCCGCAGTGAATTGGAAAAGCATCAGATAGAAACTGACCTATACGGACTCTGCTGTATGTTTCACTGAGACACATTTTAATTAATCGAATTAGTTTCTTGGGAATACCAAATTCAATATGAATATCATATAAAACTTCTCTCTTAACCGAGTCATATGCCTTTTTGAAATCTATGAATAATTGATGCACTGTACCCTTATACTCCCATTTTTTTTCCATTATCTGTCGAATACAAAATATCTTATCTATAGTTAATCAATTACGCTTAAAACCACACTGATGATCCCCAATAATTTCACCTACATATGGAGATAATCTTCTCAAAAGAATATTGGACAAAATTTTGTACGACGTCAACAAAGTGATATTCCTCGAAAGTTACTACAGTTAGTCTTGTCCCCCTTCTTAAAGATAGGTACGATTATGGACTCCTTCCATTGCTCTGGTACAATTTCCTTTTCCCAAATACCAAATACAAGCTTATAAATGTCGTTAGATAATGCGCTTCCACCCTCTTGTGTTAATTCTGCTGGAATTTGATCGACACCTGAAAACTTGTATTTTTTCAGATTTTCTATCGCAATTTCGACTTCAGGAAGTGTGGGTTCGGGTATAAATGGCTCAGCAGTTTGTATTTCAATTTCGTCGCGATCATTTCTATTTGGCCTATGTATATTTAGTAGTTGCCCAAAATAGTTTTTCCATCTGTTCAGGATTGAATTAGAGTCTGCAAGCAAGTCACCATTCTCATCCTTGATCACGTTTACCCTTGGCTGATATCCGTTCTTAAATTCCTTTATACCCGTATATAAATCTCGAATGTTTTTATTCATACTATTTGTTTCTACCTCATTCAGTTTTTCCTTTACGTAACCTCTCTTTTTATTCCTAAGTGTACGAGTTGCTTCCCGTCTTTCATTGATATAATTATCTCTATTCTCCTCAACTGGATCCTGTAAGAACTTCAATTTTGCCTGTTTCCTTCTTTCTACTACCATGCAACAATCTTCATCAAACCACGGTTTCTTTTTCTTAGTTTCATAATAACCTATGCTCTGTTCAGCTACTATTTTTATATTATCTCGGATATTGTCCCACACGCTATTAACATCTAACTCTTCCTCAACTTCGTCGGAACTTGCTAATACGTCAAACCTATTTGAAATTTCGACCTGATAATTTTGCTTAGTTTCCTCGTCCTTTAATTTTGGAATATTGAATCTTCTAATATTAACTTGTTGCTCTACTCGCTTGGCTACTGATAGTCTTTCTCTTAGTTCTCCAATTACCAAATAATGGTCAGAATTACAGTCTGCCCACCTGAAGGTTCGAATGTCTACTATACTGGTGTATCTTCTTTTATCTATCAAGATGTGATCTATCTGGTTATGTGTCAATCCATCTGGAGAAGTCCAAGTATATTTATGCATATCCTTATGGAGGAATGTTGTACCTTTGACAATTAAATTTTTTGATGTGGCAAAGTTGACTAACCTAATTCAATTATTATTAGTTACGTGTAGGCTCTCTTTTCCAGTAGTCGGTTTAAAAATACCCTCCCGTCTAACTTTAGCATAGAAATCTCCCATTAAAATTTTCATGTGATATCTAGGTAACTGATCAAAAGTCTCGAGGTCTAAATTTTCCCAGATAAATCTCCGACCTCTCGTGACATTACTACAGATAAATATTCATTTTGCAATGCATAAGGCATATGTTTTTACAGTACCGTACCTTGCGTAATCTAAAGATGAAAGAATTCCATCCACCAGCGATGCTGCTAGAGATGTCTAGGCCGGGGATAAGGACGGTCAGGCAATGAGACGAGCTGTGGGACATGTTTTGAATAGCTTGTAATAAATAATGTAAGCACCCTTCATTGTTCTCCTTGAGAGAAAACTTCCACAGGAGTTCCATACGACGTGCTAAGTAGAGCGTCTGCACTGAAGCTCGTCGCTGTTATTTTAAGACAGCCAATCACTAAGAAGAAGGTAGAAAGTAGGAAAATTGGAGAATCCTGGGTTTGCAGTGAAAGACCTGCCATGTAACAGAACACTATGTATGTATATGTATGTAGTCGACCTGGTTGGCAAGTTGGTATAGCTGGCCTTCTATGCCCAAGGTTGCGGGTTCGATCCCGGGCCAGGTCGATGGCATTTAAGTGTGCTTAAATGCGATAGACTCATGTCAGTAGATTTACTGGCATGTAAAAGAACTCCTGCGGGACAAAATTCCGGCACATCCGGCGACGCTGATATAACCTCTGCAGTTGCGAGCGTCGTTAAATAAAACATAACATTAACATGTATGTATGTATGTATATAGGGGAGAGTCGGGTAGTATCGGACAGTGCATTTCTTTCATCTACCACCTGAATAACATGTTTACGTAACCATAATAACAATAATAATAATAATAATAATGTTTTATTTTCGCTGGCAGAGTTAAGGTCATAAGGCCTTCTCTTCCACTCAACCAGCCTTAATCAATACAATACATATTTAAATTACGAATATTTACACTACACTTAAAAGGTTCTCCAGCAATATTCTTCACTTAAGTTAACGACTAGTAGACTACATATTTAATTAAATTTAGATAAACCTATAAGGTAAAGTAGTAACTTAATTTATGAGCTAATTTAATTCTATCAATTATAATTAATTTGAGGTTTGAGATAGCTAGTAAAATGATGAAAATTAATTTAATATAAGCTTAGTAGAACTATGTTACAGGGAGAAAAAAAAATATATAAATCTAATATATACTTCTATAACGAGAATATTAATTTAATTGCCATTAGAGGTTTTGTAAATCTATTTAGAGAAATAGGACCATGTCAATCAGGTACTATCATCGTGTGGTAGATGAAAGAAACTCACTGTCCGATATTACCCGATGTCCGATACTTCCCGACTCTCCCCTATGTATGTATGTATGTATGTATGTATGTATGTATGTATGTATGTATGTATGTATGTATGTATGTATGTATGTATGTATGTATGTATCAATAGCGGCCGGTGATCGAAATCCTCTGTGAGGCCAGATGCAAATAGTTTAAGTGACTCCGATAGGAAATGTTTCTTTGTGATTGTTTCAGAGTGATGAAGCAACCCATATTATGTGTTTAAATTTCCCTTTCTTTCTTTTATTTTTATTTTTTCCTTTGACAGCAACAAACAAGGCCAAGAGAAGTTTATTTTGCACCACATTACCACTTTTATATTGCCCTTGGTAATTATTTTGCACATGTGAGGCAATTTTTTATTGGCTGATATTATTCTTTAAATTCTGTATTGTAGAGTAAGTCATGAAACGTGCATAAATTCATAACCTGGTACAGTAGGTCATGGCCGATAAAGAAGAAGACAAAAGAAAGTTGTAGGTGACTACTATTGAATAATAATAATATTACGAAGTGAGGTTATAGTACTAATGCTAACATGACTTCTCAAAGAAGCGATTTTTGTTGAAACCTTTTTAATAAACGAGTAATATTCACTGACATTGGCTGTAATTAGTTGAAAAGAGCCAGTATCATAGAATAAAGAGTAAATAGTAGATGCTGAATTGGAGTAAGTGGTCTATTCCTTTTTGTAGGATACTCAAGTCTGGTTTAAAATTCTTATAAAAATTTGAGGTCTACTTGTTTTGAAAATCTATATTGTCACAAAACGTGATGGTATATAAATCATCATTCCTAGTTACCTTGCCACGTTAATATCCCACATTTTCTAAATATTCAATAAATACTACCTCAGTATCAAAAATGAGCTGATTGTCATATTGGCTGCTTATTTTGAAGATTATCTTCCCTATATTAGCTTCCTAAACTGTATTTTTAATGTTATGTCATCAGTCCCTCACGAAACATTGCTTAAAGAGAAAAATAAAATATCATTTTCACAACTGCTATTTGAACAGCTGTAGTGTCTTCTGCCATATTTAACTACTGTATCTGTCAAATGAGTTAACTGCATAAAATACTTCAAGTTAACAAACACTTAACAATCTGTTAAACCAAACTAGTCCTGAAGACATGAAAAAACTATATTTAACAAACTGTTTAGAGATTAACATTCGTTAAATGTTCTAACAATACTTGGATAAACCGGTCATCAGTTATCACATAACATATAAATACTGAAGTAGCAATATTTCTGGCTTACTTACTTACTTACTTACTTACTTACTTACTTACTTACTTACTGCTTTTAACGAACCCGGAGGTTCATTGCCGCCCTCACATAAGCCCGCCATTGGTCTCTATCTTGAGCAAGATTAATCCAGTCTCTGTCATCATATCCCACCTCCCTAAAATCCATTTTAATATTATCATCTCATCTACGTCTCGGCCTCTCCAAAGGTTTTTTTCCCTCAGGCCTCCCCACTAGCACTCCATATGCATTTCTGGATTCGCCCATACGTGCTACATGCCCTACCCATCTCAAACGTCTGGATTTAATGTTCCTAATACAATGCGTGCAGTTCTGTGTTATGTAACTTTCTCCCTCTTAGCCCCAAATATTTTTCTAAGCACCTTATTCTCAAACATCCTTAACCTATGTTCCTCTCTTAAAGTGAGAGTCCAAGTTTCACAACCATAAAGAACAACCGGTATTATAACTGTTTTATAAATTCTAACTTTCAGATTTTTTTACAATAGACTGGATGATAAAAGTTTCTCAATCGAATAATAACAGGCATTTCCCATATTTATTCTGTTACATTTGTTACTGTTGCTCCCAGGTATTTGAATTTTTCCGCCTCTTCAAAGGATAAATTTCCAATTTTTATATTTCCATTTCGTACAATATTCTAGTCACGAGACATAATTATATACTTTGTGTTTTTGGGATTTACTTCCAAACCTATTTCTTTACTTGCTTCAAGTAAAATTCCCGTATTTTCCCTAATCGTTTGTGGATTTTTTCCTAACATATTCACGTCATCCGCATAGACAAGCAGCTGATGTAACCCGTTTAATTCCAAACCCTCTCTGTTATCCTGGACATTCCTAATGGCATACTCTAGAGCAAAGTTAAAAAGTAAAGGTGATAGTGCATCTCCTTGCTTTAGCCCACAGTGAACTGGAAAACCATCTGATAGAAACTGACCTATACGGACTCTGCTGTATGTTTCACTGAGACACATTTTAATTAATCGAACTAGTTTCTTGGGGATACCATATTCAATAAGAATATCACATAAAACGTCTCTCTTAACCGAGTCATACGCCTGTTTGAAATCTATGAATAACTGATGCACTGTACCCTTATACTCCCATTTTTTCTCCGTTATCTATCGAATAAGAAATATCTGATCAATAGTCGATCTATTACTCCTAAAACCACACTGATGATCCCCAATAATTTCACCTACATATGGAGTTAATCTTCTCAAAAGAATATTGGACAAAATTTTGTACGACGTCAACAAAAGTGATATTCCTCGAAAGTTACTACAGTTAGTCTTGTCCCCCTTCTTAAAGATAGGTACGATTATGGACTCCTTCCATTGCTCTGGCACAATTTCCTTTTCCCAAATAGCAAGTACAATCTTATAAATTTCATTAGATAATGCGCTTCCACCCTCTTGTATTAATTGTACTGGAATTTGATCAATACCTGGAGACTTATAATTTTTCATATTTTCTATCGCAATTTCGACTTCTGAAAGTGTCAGTTCTGGCTTACTAGAAAAAATATGCAATTTCATCAAAGTAGTAGCCCTAGTTATGGCTGTGATATGTTCCTGTTCCTTGTAACGTGTTTGAAAATGACATTTTATTGGTGTCGTACGAGAATGTATGGCCTGCGAGGAATTGAAACCTAAACTCTTGGCCTTTAAAACTGAGCTTCTCAGGCATTTTGATGGCTCTTTGTACTAGAAGTTGAGTGAAGTGGCACATTTGGGAAAGTCGTGGGTTCGAGTCTTCTCGCGAACATTATGCTCCACTGCCAATCCCAGCCACTGCTGCAGCTGCAAATTGCTTCTCCCTTCTCAGGTGTGGGCGGTCATCTACATGCAAATTCAGCTTCCTCCTTTAAGACGCGGAATAGCTGTAGCTACATTCGTTAAGGAAACGTCGTTTAATAGACCGCTTTATTTTACACCTCATAAAGTCATCCCTCCCTCACTTAATTCTGGCTCCTCTAATCCGATTAAGCCCTAACACGGGCGAAGTTTCATTAAATCCAGCCCGACCTCTTTTTTATGCACGGAAGCTCACATCTGCACTGCAGCCCCGCTGTCCAGAACAAGGTTTTACCCTGCTGTACCACACAGAGGAGGAAGCGTACAACAATGTGGGCTTACAGAAACACATCTTCTCACTTCGCTTCTGTATACCCTTTCCAACAAATCCCGTTCTTCAGTTTCGTATTTCCATGGAATTTCAACACAAACCACATTATTTCTCTTCTACAGGGACATCATTTTATTTGTACTAACATTTCTGATATTAACCTGGTTGTACCTTTGGATGAAGACCTTTGGGGAGGACGAGACGTCGATGGGAAGATAATATTAAAATGGATTTGAGGGACGTGGGATATGATGGTAGAGACTGGATTAATCTTGCTCAGGATAGGGACCAATGGCGGGCTTATGTGAGGGCGGCATTGAACCTCCGGGTTCCTTAAAAGCCAGTAAGTAAGTAAGAACCTTTGGATTAACGGTTGAGAAACGGAAACACGTTTGCTACCCCCTTCCACGACTGGAGTTCGATGATACTGGCTTAAAATAAAAACAAATCACTTTACTACGTATAGGAGGGTAGAAAAGTAGTTGTATGTATCCCACTGTGTTGTTTTTTATTATTAATCAATTTTTGTGTACATTTTATTCAATTGTCGGTTTCTGGTTTAATTATGTAAATCCTACTTAATTGTAATCTAATACTAATATGTATACTAATATGTTTATTTTTATTTTTACTTTGTACATTTTTCTTTTTTTATTGAATTATCGGCTTCTGTTTTTATGTGATTCGTATTTGATTCTAACAAATTAATATGTATTTCACTATGTTTATTTTTATTTTATGAGGTAAATTTTATGTAACTACCTCTTTTGATCTTATTATGTATCAATATGTAATTACTTAATTCTGATCCAGTTTTATGTTCAACTGTGTAAGCAAGTTTTAATCCTGGTTGAGTGTAAGAGAAGGCCTTACGGCCTTAAATCTGCCAGGTTAAATAAAGCCATTATTATTATTATTATTATTATTATTATTATTATTATTATTATTATTATTATTATTATTATTCATCCATTTACGTAAAGTAGGAAATATCGCGATTTTGAGTTTGATAATTTTCATTAGGTTTTTGTTTAATCAAAATACAGTACTGTATTAAAAATAAGAGTTTTTACTCACGAAGTGAGCTATCCATTCAGACGTATACACTATGCAGTGTATATTATACTGTTACAGTACATTACCATACAATATAGAGAATGAAGTTAAATTGAAAAATAACCATAATATGGATATTTAAACACATTTTTTAAAATGGTGGCCGTTCATTTCGATACAGGCTTCAGTCTTTTGTGCATATTATCGCACTATAGAATATTGTACCTAATTCCAATTGCTAGGTTCATCCTTCGTACGAGTAATTCATGTTGAAATAATTCTGTACCTACTCTATAACAGAATACGTACCTTACGTACTGTAAATTCAATCTTCACTTCTGCCCGATCCGAAAAGATAAAATTACTGAGACATGCTATCTACTGTCCGTCCAAGTGGTTTTGTCGCAGGGACGTAGAAAGGGGGAATCACGTGACAGTTAATTGCTTAACGAGGCTCTTTTATTTAAGTTATTTTGAACAGTTGTATAATATTACGTAGACGTCCAAATCCTTACAGATATTAATGTTTTCAGAAAAGAGCTAAGACAGCCCAGCTACTGGCCTTTACAGAGGGGCGAGCAGATGCGGATGGGGGGAAACCGGGATGCGAGGTATAGACAAACGGACGACAGTACCTTTGCGCAAATATGATTCAATATTGAAATCTCTTTCGTCACTGGAAAACGCGAACATATTTCTGGAACGTACTATACTCACTAACTCAGTACTACATACGCGGCCTTGGTTCTGTGTGGAGAACGGTTGGAAGGTCACTAGTACAGGGGGTGGGAGTGAAGTACATTCAAAAATTCAGGTACAATAAAAATTGAAGTAAAAATAAAATGATGTCCCTATATATCAGTATGAAAACTTTTACAAAACTCGTTTCTCTCTTTGTATTCCCATAGGAACTCATTACAAATCGTGTTCCTTTTGTTTCGTGTAATTTTTAATAGGTTATGCAACGACACTGCCTTAACTACTTACTAGATTATTTAGTATCGATGGAATTGGTGATAGCGGGGTGGTATTTGGCGAAATAAGGCCGAGATTCGCTGTAGATTACCTGACATTCCTCTTACGGTTGGGGAAACCTCGGAAAAATACTCAACGAGGTAATGAACCCAAGCGGGAATCGAACCCAAAGCTCTAGCGCAGTTCCGGATCAGTAAGCAAGCGCCTCTGCCGACTCAGCTACGCCGGTGGATGTGTTTCGTATAATACAGCGGTCATCAGCACACTCCACCCTTGGCCTAGCGTCGCTTACCCGCGGAGAAGAGACTGCACTATGGTGCATCCGTGGCTGCTGGCGGGTATGTTCTTCCTTTTCCTGCTGCACGACGGGGCATATCACGTTGCCCCGCTTACCCTTTACCCATTTCAATGAGTGCTGACGACCACTGGTATAATACAGTCCTGTCCAAACGGTGCTCATTGAAGGCGAGCATTCAGCTGAAGGAGGAGAGTCTAAGAAATAACTCGCGAGCGCAGAGTAGGGGTGGTATCGTTGCGGTGAAGGAGATTTGGGATACTCTATTTACCTGTTCAGAATTCATTAGTCTCTTGTCTCTTGAGTTGTGATTACCTGTAGTGCATAATGGACGTAGGGAAACGAAAGAAACGTGATCACCAACCATGTTCTTCTCAATATTATGGGAAAGCTGTTATTTTTTTGTAGCAGCTGGAGAACTTTCTCGGTACTTTATATGTCAGAAAATTGTAAAAGGAAGACGAAAACATAATATAAAGCGCCACTACGACACCATACATAAAGTTGTGTATGATGATTTTGTTGACGAAGGTCACAAGAGAAAAGTTGACGAGTTAAAACTATCTCTGTACCCTGAGGTAGGTTATAATGTATCGTCACATGTTGAGTGGTTTAAAATAGGTATTTCAGTTTTATTTATAAAATGCTACAAAATTAAAAGCGCACAATCCATTTCATTTAGTAATTCTATATTACAATTTTAAAATATATCATATCATATCATATATCATATCATATCATATCATATCATATCATATCATATCATATATCATATCGTATCATATCATATCGTATCGTGTCGTATCATATATCATATATCGTATCATATCATATCATATCGTATCATATATCATATCATATCATATATCATATCATATCGTATCATATATCATATCATATACCATATCATATCATATCGCATCATATATCATATATCATATCATATCGTATCATATATCATATCATATCGTATCATATATATCATATCATGTCATATCATATCATATCGTATCATATATCATATCATATCGTATCGTATCATATCATATCGTATCGTATCATATATCATATCGTATTGTATCATATATCATATATCATATCATATCATATACCGTATCATATCATATCATATCGTATCATATATCATATCATATATTATATTATATTATATTATATTATATTATATTATATTATATTATATTATATTATATTATATTATATTATATTATATTATATTATATTATATTATATTATATTATATTATATATTAACAGGATGACAATAATGCACTTAGTGAATCGGCTATTAGAATTAGCTACAAAATTTGCCACGAAACTGCAAAGGAATTGAAAACATTCAACGAAGGTGAATTCATCAAGCGATGCTTAATTATATTGGCAGATGAACTCTGTCCACAGCAAGTAGGGGAAGTGGAGCCATACGCCTGTCTCGTAGAACCGTGGTGAGGAGGTTGCATTATTTGCGTATGGGTTATGTAAATAAGCCTAATGTTTTGTGTGTGTGCATAGAGCGATGTTTATTTCATTAAATTAATAAAGAGTGTTATAAAGTCTGTAATGTACAATGGATTGATGTAATATCCTTATAAACTATTATGTACTGACAGACTGAATGAATAGAACAACCGTGGCTCTTGTTACATTAATGCAGGGAAGGTAGCTGTAATGCGAGTCCGCCACTGCGTGAGCGTTCTGCTCTGGCTTGGAATTGAAGTGCCTTGCGGAGCGAGAGCAGCTCTGGCCGACTAAATGGAGCCGCTCTCATGCTCGGCCCTGATGTATGTGTATACGTTTTCAGTCACCTGTAAACTCCCAAGTCCTCTTTTACAACTTATCCCCTCTCACTCCTTTTCCGTATAGCGGCCGAGCGTTCTAAGCAATCTGTTTCGTTCGCGAGTCTGCTTAGTGAGTACAGGAGTGGCAAAAAAACCGGACCGACCCTTGTAGCTGATTTCAGAGCCTTGTTCACTCCAGAGTACGATAGACTGGTAACTAAGACTTTCGTGGTTCGAATCCTGCCTGGGAAGGAAACTTTTTTTTTGTTCCGTTTTAAATTTGTTCCCAGTACTTTTCGATTGCAGGGATATTTTACTGTTTAAGTAACTTATTATTCCCAGAACATGAATTTTACCAGTAATCGAAAAGTATTGGGAATAAATTTGAATAAGGAACAAAAAAAAAGTTTCCTTCCCAGGCAGGATTTGAACCACGAAAGTCTTAGTTACCGTCTATCGTGCTCTGGAGTGAACAAGGCTCTGAATCAGCTACAAGGATCGATCCGGTTTTTTTGCCACTACTGTAAAAATCGTATACAGTCCTGTTATAATTTGTACCATGTTCAAATAGCCCTCGCTTAAAATAATCAACTCTATTTCTGTTATAACATCAGCAGTGTTTGCTTTTATACTGGGAGTAGAGCATGCATTTTAGGCTCTACCCAAAAAAAAAAAAAAGTTTCGAGTTTGAAACGTTAACAGCATTAAAGGATGCATTAATATGTTACGACTGTGCACAAAAAAATTGTCTTTAAATAGATTTTTCACCTAAACGCATTCACTTTAAAACAGAACTCTTGTAACCTGTCCCTAAGGTTATTTGAAGAAATAAATTAATAATTCATTTCATAATCAATTGTAAATGTCACTAAAATCTGTCTTTTTTTTCGATATCGCATAACTCCTTAACGAGGCATCGGAGAACAAGTGTTGTTTCACGAAAAATAATTCTCATTGCGAGATCTATCGACCCCAGAGTTTGTCGCAGAGGTCCTGAATCACCCTGTATATTGTTGGCAATGCTGGATGTAAGATTTTTTATCAGTGAGAAGACTTATTGCAGCTCTCAAAGCAGTTGTTAGTAATCCTATGGGAATTTGTTCCTTCAGAAGCACGGAACTCAATTCCTAAGCGGAATACTACACACACCTCCGCCTGTAAATCACGTCATGAAATTTCAATTGCAAGAATTAATAAAGAACCAGACATAGCAATTTTCTCTTGCCTATGCATGAAATACTTGTTAACTAGGCGCTGGTGCCTTTATGAACATTTTACTAAGTATCAAATTCAAATGACAGTCACACCATAATGGATGGGGTTGGAAGTTAGTACCTATCTCTAGCTGACTTTATACAGCAAGTGTCAGCTTTTACCTGCTAGAAGAATTTTCTTCGAACAATACACATATGTCTATAGAAACAAATATTATGATGGAATAATTGAATAATTTCAAGGGAAAAATTGTTCCGGGGCCGGGTATCGATCCCGGGACCTCTGGTTGAACGTACCAGCGCTCTACCACTGAGCTACCCGGGAACTCCACCCGACACCGTCTCAACTTTTCCCTTTATACAACTGGCAAAATTCTACAACCAACAAACAAGAGCCTGTCACCAGATTATGAGAACGGTATTCTCCAACACAGAGTCTTATCTATACAAAATGTCGACCTGGTTGGCAAGTTGGTATAGCGCTGGCCTTCTATGCCCAAGGTTGCGGGTTCGATCCCGGGCCAGGTCTATGGCATTTAAGTGTGCTTAAATGCGACAGGCTCATGTCAGTAGATTTACTGGCATGTAAAAGAACTCCTGCGGGACAAAATTCCGGCACATCCGGCGACGCTGATATAACCTCTGCAGTTGCGAGCGTCGTTAAATAAAACATAACATTTAACATCTATACAAAAAGCTCAAATGGCTGTTCCTATTACTAGTACGAAGAGGGGGAGAGAACAGGATAGGGAAGAGCCCGCAATACATCAAGATCTTTGGGAAATATTATACTTCCTCGATAATTTATACATCTCCCCGATTCCCAGTTTACTGTACGAGCTACCAAGTTATCATAAATAATATACCAGAAGAGATGATACCGTTCACAAATCGATATACTAGTAAGGCAGAATTCCTAGAATATTCCCAACAATCGAAAAGGAATCATCCAAATGTACAGGAAATTTTCACGGATGGATCGAAAATGGATGAAGGTACGGGAGCGGCATACTATAATAAAACCAATGGAGAACAGAAAGTTATTGGACTACATAAATATTCCTCTATTTTTATGGTAGAAATTAGGGCCGTGGAAGAAGCGCTGCTCTCCATACGTAGTAGCCAAGAAGCCTGTATACGGATACTCATCGATTCGAGGAGTGCACTACAAGCCATTAAAAACACAACTGTAAATACTACAAGATCTATGGCCGAAATACATTGCAAACAGCTGATATCAGAATTACAAATAGCGAACAATGACATCCAATTGGTCTGGATCCCAAGTCACACAGGCATACAAGGAAATGAATATGTTGACACGCTGGCAAAATCCGCGACACACATAGCCTCAACCACCAATGAAAGGATAACGACGAAGGACTTTCAACTACTACATAATCAGTCAATAAAAAGAAGGGGAGGAAAAAAACAGAAACCGATATATTTATCAAAAGCACTAACCAGATATGAGACAACAACCATAATGAACATCAAACACTAGGTAGCACTGACTCCAGCATACCAATATAGGATACAAAGGGCGGATTCAGCAAGATGTGTATGTGGACAGTGGGGGGACATTAATCATGTCCTACTAGGATGCAACCTTATCTCCTCTCAAGCACACAAATTTATATCTGAAGTTAGTTCAATACAGGGGAATGGTCCATTTTCAATACCAAACCTAATAGATACTAATAAGATCCCAATATTGAAAGCACTTCTACGACACATACGTAGATGCAAAATGAAGTTATAAGTTTCTCTTGTATAAATAACTCGATAAGATAATAATTCAGATAAGGAACTAATGCTGGTCCATACGGACGTTGAAATTGCCTTCCAGGAGAAAAGGCTATAGGACGTCCTTAAAGAAATCATAACAACAACATATACAGACAACTCACGTGGGCTGACGAAACGCCAGAGACCCACAACGAGTGCACACAATCTCTGTGTGACTTGGAATTGTGGTTTTCTGTTAACGTACACAGTAACGTATTATGCAAATCTAGTCTTTCAGGTGAAGCTCCCTGTAAAGCAGATTTGAATAATTTCAAGGGAAAAGTTGAGACGGTGTCGGGTGGAGTTCCCGAGTAGCTCAGTGGTAGAGCGCTGGTACGTTCAACCAGAGGTCCCGGCATCGATACCCGGCCTCGGAACAATTTTTCCCTTGAAATTATTCAAATCTGCTTTACAGGGAGCTTCACCTGAAAGACTAGATTTGATGGAATAATTGTCATGTCTCCGTAAAGTCATATCCTATTCTTGTTTTATTGCCCTTTACAAGTACCTAAACCTTTCCTTTGTTGCACGTATTTTTTATATTCTTGTTTATTATTGCCCTTTACAAGTTACTAAACTTTTCCTTTGTTGCATATGTTTTTTTTTTATATTTTTGTTTATTATTGCCCTTTACAAGTTCCTAAACCTTTCCTTTGCTGCAGATGTTTTTTTATATTCTTTTTTATTATTGCCCTTTACAAGTTCCTAAACCTTTCCTTTGTTGCACGTGTTTTTTATATTCTTGTTTATTATTGCCCTTTACAAGTTACTAAACATTTCCTTTGTTGCAGATTTTTTTTATATTTTTGTTCATTATTGCCCTTTACAAGTTCCTAAACCTTTCCTTTGTTGCAGATGTTTTTTTATATTTTTGTTTATTATTGCCCTTTACAAGTTCCTAAACCTTTCCTTTGTTGCAGTTGTTTTTTTATATTCTTGTTTATTATTGCCCTTTACAAGTTCCTAAACCTTTCCTTTGTTGCAGGTGTTTTTTTATATTCTTGTTTATTATTGCCCTTTACAAGTTCTTAAACCTTTCCTTTGTTGCACGTGTTTTTTTATATTCTTGTTTATTATTGCACTTTACAAGTTCCTAAACCTTTCCTTTGTTGAAAGTATTTTTTTATATTCTTGTTTATTGCCCTTTACAAGTTCCTAAATCTTTCCTTTGTTGCAAGTGTTTCTTTATATTCTTGTTTATTATTGCCCTTTACAAGTTCCTAATCCTTTCCTTTGTTGCAGGTGTTTTTTTATGTTCTTGTTTATTATTGCCCTTTACAATTTCCTAAACCTTTCCATTGTTGCAGGTGTTTTTTTATGTTCTTGTTTATTATTGCCCTTTACAAGTTCCTAAACCTTTCCTTTGTTGAAAGTGTTTTTTTATATTCTTGTTTATTGCCCTTTACAAGTTCCTAAACCTTTCCTTTGTTGCAGGTGTTTTTTATGTTCTTGTTTATTATTGTCCTTTACAATTTCCGAAACCTTTCCTTTGTTGCAGGTGTTTTTTATGTTCTTGTTTATTATTACCCTTTACAAGTTCCTAAACCTTTCCTTTGTTGCAGGTGTTTTTTATGTTCTTGTTTATTATTACCCTTTACAAGTTCCTAAACCTTTCCTTTGTTGCAGGTGTTTTTTATGTTCTTGTTTATTATTACCCTTTACAAGTTCCTAAACCTTTTCTTTGTTGCAGGTGTTTTTTATGTTCTTATTTATTATTACCCTTTACAAGTTCCTAAACCTTTCCTTTGTTGCAGGTGTTTTTTATATTCTTGTTTATTATTGCCCTTTACAAGTTATTAAACCTTTCCTTTGTTGAAGGTGTTTTTGCCAGACAACTTATCCTTTATTCTATTTTAAATTCCCAAAAGAGCAACTTCTTCTGCCTCTATGACATGGGTACCAAACAAAATATAAGGTTATTGAAAAATAAGTTCCTATTTTTAAATGGTAATAATAATAGGTTTGTTAAATTTTTAGATTGCACAAAAATAAGAACACCAATTTTTTCGTAAAGAAATGGCGTTTTATTAAAACACGAAAAAATTAAATATGATCACCACCATGTTATTTAATTACAAATAGTTTTTTTTTCTATATATAAACGGCATTACTAACCAAATTCCTAGGGATGTTTTCATTGACATCCGATATTGATTGTTTCAGTTCCTCACGTGTAGTAGGTCTACTAAGAAGTACCTTTTCGTTTAGACAACCCCATAACCAGTAGTCAGCTGGATTTATGTCTGGTGACCTAGAAGGCCAACTGTTCGGAAAATGCCTACTAATTACACGATCACCAAATGTGTTGCGCAATAGTGTTTTTTACATTATTGTGTACGTGAGGTGGAGCGCCGTCTTGCATGGAAAGAATGTTTTCGATTTCATGATTCTGTAACGCTGGTATTGCAAAGTCTTGGAACACTTGAAAATATTGCTGACCGATTACTGTCACTATTTTTGTTTGTCCATTTTAAACTTCTTCATAGGAATACGATCGTATCATGAAATGTGACTTAAAACCACACCAGACAGTAATCTTGTTATCATGTAAAGGTAAAACCATTGTAAGAATTGTTAAAATTACTCTCCTACTACCGTCTGTATTCTGAAAAACAATTAATGTTTATACAAGCGTGACACAGTTACCATAGCAACGAAACACGTATCGATAAAACAAACCCAAACCATCTAAACAGTAATGGTACCTATATGAAACAAAACTGCTGATATGTACAGAAGATACAGCTGCTTCAAAATGAGAACTTACTTTGAATAACATATATATACAGAGCACACACTTTGTCGTATAAAACCAGTAGATGGACATTCTTTTCAAAGAAAATATATATTGTGATGCATTAAAAGGAAACCCCAAGTCTAAAAGCATGTGTTGCTACTTCAGCCTGCTATTTCATCTCTTTCAAAAGTTGTAACAGGAAAAGTCGAATGCGGTGCTAGCCTTGGCAAAATGCTGGCTTTGCGACCACCCGAATGACAGTGTATGTAGCGACCTGTCCCAGTAGAAGTCGTCAATAGTGCTTCATTATCAGTATTTGGAGATATAGAAGTAAATGCGTATATGCAGCCCACACTCTGTGTAAGAAAGGCACTACCTTCAAGTTATGAGAAAAAAGTTAATACTTTTGTTTGAGAAAGAGAAAGTAATCAGAGACTTGGTGATTCAACGAATACATCAATTAAGTTGAATGGAGGCTGGTTTGGATGGAACTCGATTGCAGCCACTTCCCCCGCTGTGATTTCAGGGTTGATGTGCCAACTAATGCCAGTTAAATTACACAGTTTAAATTCACTGAACAGTTCGGAGTTACAGTGTACGTCTTGCGAAGAGCTGCAAAATAATGGGCATTAATTACTCAAATAGTTAAAATTTAAATGCGATTACGCTTCTGTTAAATTTTCGTTTAGGAACTCCAAATTTGGTATGCACAGTAACTAGGCCTTAATGCAGCTTTTTAAACCAATAACGATTTGAATTCCCCCCTTCCCCTCCCGCCAAAAAAAACATCTATAGTGATCTTAGTCTGACGAAGTTGTCACTTCAACTGTAAGAATAACACTCCCGGACCAGACAATATCCCCTATGAATTTTGAAAAGAACTCTCACCAGATGATGTTTTATATATTTATGCAGTGTATAATTACATTTTTTCTAAATAAATATTCCTTTATCAATGACGAAAAGCTAGTATAATACACTGGTGGCCATAATTCTGGAAACCTTTTGTTTTCGTACTGTATTATTATAACATCTGTATTGATTCACAGATGTAAACAATTGAAAATGTTACTCGTGACTGATTCGTCAATTATGGGGTTATGATAGAGGTATTGTATTAAATCCTGAATATTTTAACAATAAATAATCATTGAGCAATTCCTCGAAAATGTCATACTGAGGTGAATTTCTTGAAATTGATGTAGGAGTATTTTTGTTGAAGAAATATGTCTCTTTATACTTTAAATCGCCTTATTTCGTAAGATAGTGTTTAAAATACTCTTTCTTTTAGTCTATAAATTGCTGCAGATCTTGTCATATTCCAAACGCTTAAAAAAACACGTATAGATACTTATGTTTCGTGTCATAATTTGGACACGTAAATTTGTTTTATTTCGAGCCGTCTTTTTTGTATACTATATTTTGGTCTTTCCGTGAGGTAAATATGTAATTAGTTGAAGTATCCTAAGATCCTAAATAACTTAAAATCATTATAATTATTTGTACTGTAAGTTACGGTCAGTCCGTCACAAGAAACATACAAAAACTCTTCCACACAGCACAATAATTGACAGATTAAAATTTCCTTTGGTATTCTGCGTTATTACTACATGACCAATAAAAAAAAGTATTAGAACATTTTCTTCTAAAGTGATTTCGTTTTCCGCAGCGGGATTGTGAGTGACTGACATGTCGCGCTCTCAGCTGTTATGCTGTTCATTCTCACGGTGTGCTTAGTTGCTTGGAAGGCCTTGGTGAAGTTACACGTGAACTGGTGTTAAGTGTGCAGTAATGACACCTGAAAAAAGCAAAATGAGATTCAGGCAGCTCATTGGAGCAATAAGCAGGTCTCAATATTTACTGCTGCTGCCTGGTTTAAACAGGAAGGTGACAGGGAAGTTCAGAAGAAATCCTCTGCATTAGTACATGACAAATAGGCTATGCAGTGAATGTTTATCTATGAAAAGTGTTTTCGGAAATTTTGGCGATTCTTCCGAACATTGAGATGGTAAAAGTATTTTCAGATGGAGTCATTTTAAACAGAAGTAAACATTGCTTGCTCGCATATTTTGATTTAACATAGAATGGAATTCTTTCAGTCACATCATGGCAAAGGGGCCGTGGATGTGATTGGAGGCCAAGTAAAAAGGATGGCATGGACGCCTGCGAAATCGGGGAAGAAGATACAAAGCGCTACAGAATTTTGTAACATTGTGAGCAATAACAACATCCAAATTATTGTTAAGGAGGTAGCACAGATTGAGATAGATGAAGGAAAAAAGTATCTCGAAAAACGATTTGAACATCTTGCACCTATTCCGGCATCTCATGGAGTTCATTACGTGAAAGCGTTAGATCCCTATGTTGTAGAATATGTACAACTGTCTTGTGAACAATCAGTGCGAAAGGTCCACAGGTTCCGTGTGTGAAAAGAAACTAAAGTTTGTTCAGATAACAACTGACATATTGACAGTGTTCCTGCAGTACATACTTGTTAGACTAAATAAGTGAGTCAACGAGTGCCGTGGAGTGCTTCTACGTGTTTAATTCCAATGGTTCAAATTCAATCTAAAAGTAGAACTCAACATTCTAATCTATTATTATGAACATAATATATAACAGCCATAGGCATGGGAATTATAAACTGTGATCTGCGTCACCTTATCGTAATCGATAAGGAGGTCAGTGCCAGATGATTAGGAACGCGCTTGGATAACATAACATACTGTCTTACGCTGGGGAGTTGATGCCATATAGAGTGATAAGCGCTGTCAAGGTTGCTGTGACACTCTTATAGTCCTAAAATTAAACACCAATGCATATGTCTTGTATATACAGTATTTAATCACAGAGAAAGAACTATATATGTTACTAAGTAGGCCTATGTAATACTTGTATGTGCATTAATTTGTGTCATTTAAGATGCATGGTTAAGCAAACTAATTTTTGTATTCTGAAAAACATATTATTCATTTAAATTAATCGTTATGTTAATTTACTACTTATAAAGTTTAATATTATTTTGTACTATTTACGGTTCTGTAAGTGCAACTTCATTTTATAGTTCAGAGATGTCAGTCAGTTACAGAATGAGGTCAGTCTGTTACACATCACTTTTTCGGCCATAACTCCATTACTAATCGTGGTTTGGAGGTCGTTTTCAACTTAAACTGAAGATTACAATTTCCTTTCCGAACTATATTTTGCAAAATTGTATCAGCAATGATAATTCAGAGAAATCTGTGGAGAACCATGTTCACCCGAAGAGAGAGTTGACATTTATGTCAGTCTGTTACACACACTTTGGACGTAAATAAATAGTATACTTTTCCTATTAAAGACGTTTATTTTTATATGTATCTTAAGTCTACACTTCCCTCTATAAAATCCTGCGGTGACACAGTCAATTTCAACCCATTATACAATTTAGGCAGATATTTTGCTGTTAAAGTGTACTGTAAATGTCAGTCAGTTACGTGGAATTGCTCCATTACTTTGTTGGAAATTATGTTCTTGGCTTTTAAGATCTAAATATTAATTTCAGATTTCATTATAATTTACCATTATTTACTCTAATAAAAACTGGTCCATTGTTAACTTTAAGATTATTGTTGATCAATAGACGCATTGTTGAGCACTGTTAGCATAAAATATGGACATTATTATTGTGTTTCTATCATTAGTCTGACTTAAGATTTCGTTTGGTTAACACTTGATTGCTTTACAAAAAACTTTATTGATCATTTTATCACAATGGCGCCACGAAAAGACTGGACGCCTCCTAAACGAAGTAGGGCAATCACACTTCGACAAGAAGGCTACACATTCAAGGAAATTGCAAGGAAACTTGGTAATGGTGCTACAGTGTCTGGCATCCAGAAGGAAAAACAGAGGTACAAGTCCACAAAATCTTGTAAAACAACAGTAATCTTAAAATCAACAATTGATCAGAATAACTTTTTCAATTGTATAAATCTGTGAATCAATGCAGATGTTATAATAATTACGTACAAAAACAAAAACTTTCCAGAATTATGGCCACCAGTGTACAAGTTCTCGAGCCTGATAACAGAAGTGCAAACAAAAGTATCGGCCCATTGCTTTAACAGTGTACTTATAAGTTGCTGGATTATGATTTTGATGATCTTTTAACAAAAAAAAGCCGCCCTAAATAAATTTTCGAATAGATCGGCCTACTAATCAATTCATAAAGAATAATCATTAAAACCAATTGTGTGACAATTTGAAAGGAAAAAGAAAACATTAAGATAAATGATACGAAAACATAGGAAATAATTTACAATAAAAGTTTGTTGGGTACAAATGATTACTAATTATAGCTAAGGATGATTTTAACACTTGAGATCCTATGGCATCAATGGTTGCATCAGAAATTTTAAATTGTTTAAGTTGATTTAAAGTTTCACGTGGGATCGTGCCACGGCCACCGAACATGAGCCCAAAAACTGTCGAATTTGTGATGTGCTATTGTGCTCCAAGATCCTGACAACAAGGCTCATATATGACTTGTTTTTCACGACACACCTCTTGTGGCTGTTGCTCATGCATCTCGAAACGGATTGTGGGATCAAGAATGACACCCTTATCCTTCTGCCGATCAATTATGATGATATCAGCCCGTCTAGTAGAGCCATCAGAAGAGATGCAACCAACCTCTTCATAAACCTCATAGGAAGCATTTTGACGGATTGAAGATGCGGTGAGAGAACGAACCGTATTATGTCTGTTGATTCGGAGCAATTCTGTTGATTATTAATAAACGCCTACGATGGACTCTACAACAACAAATCTTTCTTCACAATACCACAAAATGGATTTCGACAATTTTACTCCACAAATGACACTATAATCACATTGTAATCCTAAATATTGAAGGCTTTTCTCAGTAAACAACATCTTCTTGCTATTAATTTGGCATAGTCTGGCGCCAGTATGTTGTAGAAGTGCCGATATTACAAAATCAAGTTATTACTGCACACATGACTAGATTTATCTACATTTTTTTGCAGAATAGTACAAAACAAGTCGCAGTTAATGGTACACTATCAAGGAAAGTAATAATAAATAATGGTGTTCCACAAGGTTCTGTTACTAGTGTCACACTCTTTCTAGTGGCAATTAATAACATTACATCTGATATAAATTTACTACTAAGTATTTTATGTTTGCAGATGATCTGACTATTTTTGCGCAGAAAAGACTTGTCATCATTGCAAGACATTATTCAGTCTTCTCTGCAAAGGATAGAAAATTTAATCAAAAGAACTAGTTTTACATTCTCAACTTATAAAAGTAAATGTGTACTGTTTCCAAAACAAAATCTATCATAATATGTCCAGTCTGAAATATATCTGAATAAAATGAAGTACCAGTAGCAAACAAGATAAAATTCTTAGCAATCATAATATTTTACAGGAAGCTGGCATGGGTCCCTTCACTCAGCTGTCATTGAACAAGATTGCATTCCACAAATTCCTTGTTTGTTTGTTTTTTTATTCACGTGCTGCAAGAAACTGGGGCGGAGACTATAAAGTTTTAATATGCACTTACAGAATCATACGTCGTAAATTGAATTATGGCTATATTGTACACAATTCTGCAAAACCGTCCTATGTACATAAACTTAATTTACTACAAAATTCAGGACTTCGGATTGCTTTTGGTGTATTCTGAACCAGTCCAATAGTCTGTATACAAATGGAAGCAGACGAACAGAAGTCACATCTTTATCATTTACAACTCTGCAAAACTTTCCTCTTCACACAAACTTAATGTAGTACAAACCTCAACGCTTCGAATTGTGTTTGATGCATTCCAACTAAGTCCAAGAGTCAGTTTACAAATACATAGATGCAGACGAACGTCCTCTTGAAATTCTAAGAAAACAACTAGCATCTCTTATGAAGCTTGTTCTAGATATAGTATGAACTCATACTGCATTCTCTGAACACCATTGTAAGCAACAGATGCATTCAGCATTCTTTTTTTCTAGACTGAAATAGTACTTTAATTAATTGTGTCAGTCCTTTCCATTTCTCAAAGAAATCACAATAGAAATCTAAAGACGAAAGTGGAATTGGATAGGGCACACAATCAGGAAAGAAGATGGAGCAGTAGAAAGAATGGCTTTGGATTGGAACCCCCAGGTTAGTAGAACAAGAGGAAGGCCAAAAAATACATGGAAGAGAACAGTTTTGGAGGAAATTGCTAGGGAGGGGAAAACATGGAGCGAAGTGAAGAAGTTGGCTACAAATAGGGTCCGATGGAGGCACTTTGTGAATGCCCTATGCTCCTCATGAGGAGATACCGGAGTTTGATTTGATTTCCATTTCTCAAAGAAGTCAATCCACTGCCCATCCGCCTTGGACAATCATATTACCTGAAATTAATATGGATCTAAGATGCCTTATTAAAACAGGAACGAATAATTTTACATACCAACAATTTTGCAGAAAACAATGGAATCAGTATTCTAATTGCTTTCACATATGAAGAGTTCGCGGGAAAAACGATGAATGTCACAGTTTTGTTAAGGTTGGTGTCATGATCTAATTCAATGGATCACTGCGAAATTTAATGTTGTTCTTATGAAAAATGGTAAAAAGGAGAATTATCACCACGAATACAGTAATCCTTTCCTTTATTTTCTATAGAAACAGCACTACATCTTGCAGTTATAGACTCAATTAGATCATTATGTAATCCTTAACAGAAGTGTGACATTCATCGTTTTTCCCGCGAACTCTTCATTTATATACAGACGGTTCTCAAACTAAGGATGTGGATATGCTATAATTCTGTGGTGTTTGGGTAAAGGGAGATAAGTCATAAAAATGAGTTCGGAGATAAATGAAAATTAAACTTGGAACCCTTATTACAAATAATTTTCTATACAAATAAAACACATCAACTGGTAGTATTCTTTGATTTTTGCACACCCACTTGTATAATTTAACTTGTGTGTTCATCTGGGAAACAAAATTCCACCTGGACAAAAAAATGACTTATACCCCTTTACCCGAACACCACAGAATTTACCCTGATCACACTGTGTTGTATACATTATCTCTATTCGTTTTTCAAAATTTTCCTCGATTTTGTAAAAAGGACTTCCGAACTCTGTGTCCTAATGTACTTTTTTTTTTTTTGCTATCGATTCATATAAAATTTCACCATAGAAAAATCTTCGTTTATTAGAGCATTTTCTGAAAATTGACATGTCAGGTTTTGAATGTTTGCTCCTCAGTTAATTTCGAGTTTGTAATGGCATGGTGACTCGACTCACATTGCATTATTCTGCTTTGTAACGTCGTGAAAGTTCACCGCTTTGGAGTAGTGGTTAGCATGTCTGACCGTGATCGTGCGGGCCTGGAAATCCTCGTTGGGACTAGTTATCTGGTTGGGTGTCTTTTCAAGACTTTCCACAACAAATTAAAACAGAACTGTTGGGCAACTTCTGGCGTTGGACCTCAGACTCAACTTCACCATCATATTTCGGGCATATATCAGATGTAGAGTTGGCTGCGGACCATCATTAGTTGCTGATAGCACAGTCGTTAAATTTTCTAACAATACTTGAAAAAAACCGGCCATCAGTGATTGTTTCAGTGTGATGAAGCAACCCATATTATGTGTTGAAATTCCCCTTTCTTTATTTTCTTTTTATTTTTTTTCCCTTGACAACAACAAACAAGGCCAAAAGAAGTTTATTTTACACCACATTACCACTTGACCATTTATGTTGCCCATACCAGGATGCAATAGAAACTCGCGTTTTAAGATTATCTGACAGAAAAATTGTTAGCGATATCGTAGGTATCTTGATAGACTCTCTCTTTATTTAAAACTTCCTTTCATTCAGTATTATATCTTCTCGAAAAAG
Organism: Periplaneta americana; assembly: GCA_025594305.2. Lineage (NCBI taxonomy): Eukaryota > Metazoa > Arthropoda > Insecta > Blattodea > Blattidae > Periplaneta > Periplaneta americana. The sequence goes on from JAJSOF020000041.1 coordinate 602,141, forward strand.
GACACTCTAACAATGAATTAACTACACCAGCATCATTTCTCGCATTTGTTTCTGTTTATATTTTCCCGAAATACATAACAACATTGGCCCAGTTTCACTACTGTATACTCTATTTTATTTCAAGGAGTGCAGTTCAGTGGCTCCTTTGAACACCCACTTATAGATTTATGACTTCCTACACAAACATCTCTGACAATTCCAACTTGTCCCCTCGTCCCAACATTGCACAGTTGCCACAATCCTGGTGACCCTCGAAATGAGACTGACGGGATTCTTGGAATTCGGAAAAGATGCAGCAACTCTGCCTCCACGTGGATTTGACGGGAGCCTGTCAATTCTTCTGAACAAAGGTTGTGATTGATTACTGACAGGAGAAGACAAGATTTCCATCACAGTAAGAAAGACATTTATTTATGACACCCAATTAGTAGGGGGCAGTAGAAAGTCTGTCGGCAAAGTCCTTTCTATGAAACTGCACTCCATGAAAAAAAAATACAGTATATATGTTAAATGTTATGTTTTATTTAACGACGCTAGCAACTGCAGAGGTTATATCAGCGTCGCCGGATGTGCCGGAATTTTGTCCCGCAGGAGTTCTTTTACATGCCAGTAAATCTACTGACATGAGCCTGTCTCATTTAAGCACACTTAAATGCCATCGACCTGACCCGGGATCGAACCCGCAACCTTGGGCATAGAAGGCCAGAGCTATACCAACTCGCCAACCAGCTCGACTACAGTATATATAACTTTATATATACAGTCACGAAGCTTGAGTTGTGAGGGTGCTAGGAACAATAGACTGTGCCGGTACTATTTCGCATTGTATGTGATGAGGCGATAGTAGCGATCCTAGTAGTTAGCAACCATCTATGGATGCATATTTACTACGTATTGAGCTTCGTGACTGTATATACTAGATAGCATTATGTATCGTGAGCTCTCCCTTGGGGCTGAAGATAGCTCGTGGAATCGGGGTTGAGGGACCGCTGTCATGCCTACGTGGAAAATTAAAAGGGATTCTGCTGGCTGTAGGGGGAGTTCGGGGGCTGCCCGGAGGTGAATTTGTAGCGCGGGGCAGAACATGCATATAATTTTATTCCGGATAGTACAGCGGGCTCACCCAAGAGGCCTACGTGCGAGGGCAGCCCCTAACCCGTGCACCTCCCCTAAAGGGGAACTAATTTATAGATGTGGAAACGTGGCACAACCTGAACTTTTGTTTCGTATCTTGATGGTAAACAAGACACATTGTGTTCTTTTGATGGTACTTATCTACAAGGACTTCCCATAAAATTGTGTTCTTTTGCATAGTATGAGCATGGTATCCCGAATCTCCAAGGACACTCCATTTGCGGTTTTTCCTCCGTATTCGCATGGAAGCTAGATATAGGCTAATATTTTGTGCATCATGTTTTGAATTGAAACGTCTTACATTTCAGTATACATATTTGGATGATGTCTGCGCCCGCGGTGTCAAGCTTTCGCGTTATATCGCATCAAATATAGGGGATTTGTGTACATGGTAAAAAAGAAACATCACAAAATCTTGAATACTATCAATATGGCCTTCATGTTAAAATAGCCACCTAAAACTTTCAATATCTCGTGATCCACTCAACAAACGTTAACGAACTAATACTCTTTAGAAAGCTGTAACGATGCCTAACAACATGCAGAAATAAAATTTGTTAAGAAATAAAAGGAACATAATTTTCAAAAAGTATTTCATAAAATTTTATCTTACACCTTTTCGATTCACAGAGGCAGAATAAAATGTCTACTGCGGTCATTCTTTTTTCTTTCTTTTTCATTTCTCTCTCTCCATTTCTTTTCTTCCCTCTTTTTCTTTCTTTCTTTCTTTCTTTCTTTCTTTCTTTCTTTCTCTATTTCTTTCTTTTTCTCTTTTTCTTTCTTCTCTCTTTCCCTTTTTCTTTCTTTCTTTTCTTTCTCTATTTCTTTCGTCCTCTCTTTTTCTTTCTTTCTCTATTTGTTTCTTTTGCGATTTCTTTCTTTCTCTTTTTCTTTCTTTCTTTTCTTCTCTCTTTTTCTTCCTTTCTCTCTTTTTCTTTCTTTTCTCCTCTTTCTTTTTCTCTTTCTCTATTTCTTTGTCTTTCTTTCTGTCTCTTTTTCTTTCTTTCTTTTCTTCTCTCTTTCTCTTTCTTTCTTTCTCTCTCTTTTTCTTTCTTTCTTTTCTTCTTTCTTTCTTTCTTTCTCTTTCTCTTTCTTTTCTGTTTTTTTTTCTTTCTTTCTCTATTTCTTTCTCTTTTTCTTTTTTTCTTTTCTTCTCTCTTTCTCTTTTTTTCTTTCTTTTCTACTCTTTTTCTCTTTCTTTCATTCTCTTTCTTTCTTTCTTTCTTTCTTCTCTTTTTCTTTCTTTCTTTATCTATTTCTTTCTCTATTTCTCTTTCTTTCTCTATTTTTCTTTCTCTCTTTTTCTTTCTTTCTTTTCTTGTCTCTTTCTCTTTCTTTCTTTCTCTCTCTTTCTTTCTTTCTCTTTCTTTTTTCTTTCTTTTTTTCTCCCCCATATTCTCTTTCTGCAAATTCCCAAGTTTGCTTCGTATCCTCATAACCAGGAAATCAAGGCATTGTGTTCTTCATTATCCGCATGTTTAATATGTATCCCAATGGAAACTCGACACATCACGTCAGTTTCCTTCCCATCCCCATGGCAACTCGACACTAATCGTGTCAGTTTGCTTGGTATCCCCATGACAACTCGCCACTGCGGTGTTGATTTCTGAACGCACCCCGTGGTACGTTTCATCCCGCTCCCCGGAGAGCTCAGTGGTGGACGGCGCTCCGTCGAGGATTGCTTTAACTAAGCAGTTACTCTGCGTGCTGCATGGTCGACCCACGAGATTTGAATGAGGATTTATAATCACGGAGCACGGAGGGGAGAATCAATAACAGCTCTCCCGGAGACAGTGTTTTGTTTCATTATGAATAATTCAGCAGCGACTTTGCGTAATTGCTCGCAACAGCGGCGGCTCGTGCGGACACGTGTGAAGGAGAGTTTGCAAGCGGCTAAAGAAAACAATCGCCTTCGTAATCGCCGCCACCTTGAACGAGTGGATCGTAAGCGGCTTACGTTACGTGTTTGCATTAAACAGGAGGAGATCTGGCTTTACGCAGCTTTGCTGTTGGAAAAATCAATCCCGAAATCTTCGCTGGACAAATTCTTTCAGTATTCCATCACTTGTTTGAAGTGAAGTCTGCTTTCTCTTTACGTAAGAACATTGTTAAAGGTATATGTACGTGAACGATCACAAAATACTATCAGAAAATGCAGGCTCTAAATTTCAAAAAATTTATAGGGAAATGAACTCACAATTGGACAATAGTAATATGCGTTACAAGAGCGGTATGTTGAAGTTTTCATGTTCGAGGAAAAGTTTGAAAAAGCGAAACGTAATTGAGCTTTTTTAATTTCCGAGAATTGAAAGAAAACATACCGCTCGTGCATCGTACATTATTTTGTACGAAGATCGTTTTTAAATAAAATATAATTTCTAATTAGTTGCAGTGAAATCTCCATCTTGGTTTCTGTTTAATGACGGCAAATTTGCAAAACAAAAATATCTATCTTCAGCATTGTTGCTTTAAAAAGTTTTCTGTGTTTACTATACTCCAGCAGACCGTGATATACGTCTGTCTTCCCCCCCCCCCCAATCTATAAATGCGATCTTAAAACAAACGGTAAGGTTATGTAATGATTTATTTTTCATTTTAATATTTTAACAATATTATTTATATAACATATTGCAGTAATAACATAGCAAGTTTGTTGATTTTTTCAGCTTCTTAATGTTACTTGCATCACGAATGCAGTAAAGTGGAGTTGTAGAGTTACTTAATTTTTGTAACAAAATAATTAACAGTGCAATTTAGGTGAAATTGCAGTGGTAAGTTTCCAATTTATAATTATTACTATATTGAACGTCTCTAAAAGTAATATGTTAAAAGCCTAAAGCAGTAAAATCAATATGGATAAGCGGTAAGAAGAGGGAAATTGTTTTGTGTTAGGTTGGGAATACTGAATGTGGAATTCTAGACTTTCGGATTGGTTTTGTGAAAATGCAAATACGCACGATCTCGCACAAAAATTACAATGTACCACAACAAGACTTATTAGAACTTAAATATCCGATAAAAGTATAAAAAAAAGGTTGCTGATAATATTTTTCAAACCAGTTTTATCAAAGCATGAAAAAAAGCAAAAGAATTCTGCTGTTACTTCATTTGGTAACAATATCACTGTTATGGTCTCTCTGACATCTTTAATATTTTCCCTGCATGTAATAAACACTTATTTCTGAAAAGTAGACTACACTCAGACATGTAGAGTTGTTTATTTTAATACAGTTAATTTTTTATTTGCCCTATATAAAATATATTAAAATTTACGTAATGTTTTGTGACCTAATTTTTCTATTTTCAAAGATATGGACATTATTGTAGTCTGTCTCGTGCATAAATGCATGTTAAATCAGTGTACAAAATTTCAGAATTCTATCTCTAATTGTTATGGAGTTATGAAATAATACGTGTGAAAATTTTCAAGTGTTGGAAAATTTAATTTAAAGTAAAAAGTGAATTCTAAAAAATATTATTAGTAACTTTTTTTATACTTTTATCAGATATTTAAGTTCTAATGAGTCTTGTTGTGGTACCTTGTAATTTTTGTCCAATTGTGAGTTCATTTCGTTATAAAATTTTAGAAATTTAAAGCTTGCATTTTCTGATAATATTTGTGGTCGTTCACGTACATACACCCTTAAGTTATACAGTGTGTTTCGAGTTTAATGTTCAGGAAATGTATCGCGTATTCTTCGGCTCATTCAACAATGATGCAAGTCCGCGGGTGGCAAACATAAAGTTCCAGTATTAGCTTTTGCTTTGACTATAGAATATATTTGAAGCAGAAGTATACACTCTGTTTCGTAAAGGATAAAGTTGCCGATTTCCGTGATACTCCTAATCCCGTGATACTTTTTTTAAAATTGAGTGTCAATCAAAGCTTTGCCGTTCAACCATAGTCCCACACATCTTTCCCGAAAGAGTGCATCTTTCGCCTGCTCTTGAGACCGGTGACATTCCTTGGAAGATACCCAATCCCAGGACATTTAGTTTAAAAAAAGTGTCACGGAATTAGGCAACTTTACCCTACATAAACTTGATACTACTACTGAATAATCTTCCAATAAAAGTGTCATACTTTTAAAATGTAGGCTAACAAATTGTATAAACGAAAAAGATTTATTTTTATTTTATTATTATTATTATTATTATTATTATTATTATTATTATTATTATTATTATGAAGCACACTTAATATCATTAATAGGGGGCGGATGTTGATGAAAAGTCATCTTCTTATTATTCACATTAGGACGATGCCTATTAATATAGAAATCCTTTCTATGTTGATATCAACGTAAAAAATTAATTTCTTGTTTTGCATTTTTTTGCAGTTTTCTACGTTTTTGAACTAATAGGTCATTAAAAAAATTTTTCGGCATATTTTGGTCAGTTTTAATACTTTGAAGAACTTTTAGATCATTTGGAATGCATTTTACTTTCTTCTTTACCGATAGGTCTGTTAAATCTTTTTCTAAACAATTAGGTCAGTAGTAATTACCTACTGAATAAGTGAATAACAGTGAAGTTTGAGTTTTATAGTTTGAAACAAACTGTAAAGACCATCCCTCATTCCACTGAAGGCTTCATCACACACAACGGAAGTAATATAAAATGCTTGCCAATAGCTTAGTTTAAGTGAGCGCTTTGACCGCTACTATTCTTTTGTCGGTACGAGGGTGTCTTTAGAATTTATGTTTGGAAGGGGAGAAACTTTCACCATGTCCTGGACAGGACCTTGTGTCCCCATGGAAGGAAAGAGACAGTATTTTTAACATAAAGATTGCAAGAATGCAAGCTGCACCCACAATTTGTTTTGTCATTCACACTCTCCTATCTGGAAGATCTGGTAACAAAAGTGAAGAAAGGAAGTAGGAGGAGACGGAGAATGAAGGCATGACATGGACCAGCACCGATTGAAACTCATTGTAAACCCTCATTAAAATCTATAGTTTTCCCTTAATGCCTTCTTTTTTTGCATGCCCTTTTTCCTTTATCTTAGTCAAATTCCAGGAAGTTGCCTCCTCTCTCCGAGATTTGCAGGGCAGTCATTGAAACAAGGTGACTAATTTTTAAGAAGTTGTGGTGCGAGTACTTTGAATAATATTTAAATGTCATTTTCTTTTAATTTTATGTCATTTTTCCATTAGTTTAAGGACATTTGAATGATAATTTTAAGTAGATTTTTAGGTCATCAACATCTGCCTCCTAGTCATTACGTATGGAAGAGAACGTCAGTTAAATGACCGCCGTGCTTCGTTGGGTTGGGCGTATACGGGTCTTTCAATTTTCAATGACAAACTTAAACCATGCTCAATTTCACGAATAACTCAAGTGATATTTTTCCTTGGGTCATTAACTCTTTCTGGTTTGTTCTCATAAACCCGTGATTTAACACAACCTCATAACAAGTAATCTATCGGCGTTAATTCACATGATCTCAGGGGCCAGTTAACATCGCCACCACGCAAAATGATGAAGCCTCTGAACTTCTCCCTGAAAAGGTCGACTGTTTCGTGAGCAGTGTGACACGTGGCGTCATTTTGCTGAAACCAGACGTTTGTGAGATCCATATCTTCCAATTGAGGCAAAAATAATCCCTTATCATATCCCGGTATCTTTCTCCATTGTCAGTCAGAGCCTCTCCTCGTTCACCTTGGAAAAAATATGGACATTTCACCGTACCAAAATCCATATCAGACTGTAACATTTTGGGGATGAAGTGGTCGTTCTTGAATCTCCAATGGATTCTCATTGCTTCTAAAGCGGTAATTTTGTTTGTTAACGAAACTATTGTTCTCTCGCAGGGACGATTACGCACACCGTATACTTCACGTAATGCTTGGTGAATGGATTATCCATTTTGATAATAATTTTAACGATTACTACCATTGTGCAATGTGTAACGTTTTATGAATTATATTTAACAACTGTAACCACGGGAAAATATATTACTGCTATAGCTTCATAAACATGGCAGAAGTTTTATGTTAAAAGGACACCCTTCTTCGAAGACCCGATACTACTACTACTACTAGTACTATGAGCACTGCTGCTACTACTGAATTGAATTTAAAATGGTGGGCTGTGACGACACCAGCACTGCTACCTCTGTTGCACTCCCCGTCGTAGTATCATATCAGTCCAGTAGTTTAATGCCCTTAATGAACTGAATCAAACTACGAACTGAGAGGTTTGATAGCTCATCAAGCTTTGGAAAGTATTGTCCAGATATGAGAGCTCTTTGATTAGCGAGTGCATTGCAATCACTAGGGCTAGAATTTTGATGAAATTGCATATTTTTTCTAGTAAGCCAGAAACATAGCTGCTTTAGTATTTACATTTTATGTGATAAACTGAGTGATTTAAGACATATTTGTTAGAGCATTTTTTGCACTTTTTTTACTGTTCCGGCTCATAACAGCATCTTTTGTTTTATTCGGTCATCTTTGAGGCATTTTCATTTAATTTTGGCCATAAATCCCCATTATTGATATAAAATAATAGCCCTATTTATTTCCTTTGATTTTTCTTTACATATTTTGTTCATTAATACCCATTATTTTGTATAATATTTTAATCGTTTTTCTACACAAATATTGCCATTTTAACGTAGTACTCCCCCACCCCATGAAAAGGATCAGTCCAAACACCCCTTCAATATAGACTCCTCTATAACTGCTAATTCCGGATAAGAGTGGCCTAGTGGTGAACTACATGAGAAGTACATCATGTAAAATAATTAAAGTATACTACTCAGAAAAAATTATGTAACATTAAATAAACTTAAATGCTGGTATTACTAGAATTTAATTTAATTACTTATTTACTTACTTACTTACTTACTTACTTACTGGCTTTTAAGGAACCTGGAGGTTCATTGCCGCCCTCACATAAGCCCGCCATTGGTCCCTATCCTGAGCAAGATTAATCCAGTCTCTATCATCATATCCCACCTCCCTCAAATCCATTTTAATATTATCTTCCCATCTACGTCTCGGCCTCCCCAAAGGTCTTTTTCCCTCCGGCCTCCCAACTAACAATTTAATTTAATTACTAATATAAATATTAAGTACTACAAAACCTTTTTTCCTACTAAGCCAATTATGTAAGATCAATTTTTAAAGCATTTTAAGGGCATTTTTTAAAGATTTTTAGGTCACAAATGCATTGTTTTTAAGGACATTTTTTCATGATTTATCATCATCATTAGCACTACAGCCCGTTATGAGCCCTGGCCTCCCCCAGTAGGCGTTGCCATCTGTCCCTGTCATGTGCGACAGTCCTCCAGTTCCTATATTCCAATCTTACAAGATCCTCCTCCACTCCGCCAATCCATCGCAGATGTGGTCGTCCTCGTCTCCTTTGGCCTCCGGGATTTGTGAGAATAATTCTTTTACAAGGTTCTGATGCATACATTCTCATTACATGTCCCACCCACCTCAATCTATTGGTTTTAATTATATTTATTATATTGGGCTCTTTAAACATGCTATGTAATTGTCATGATTTATAGGTCATCAAAATCCTAGCCCTAGCAATCACTAACAGATGAACTACAGACTCACCTCCCTGTGAACGAGTACAAGATTGGTTCATGTTATGTCCCAAGCCTGAACAGGTTTTTCTTGTGGGCACAGTGTCGCTCTGAATCCAATTGCCCAGGTACAACTTTCTCAAAGCCCAATTGCAAGTCTCAGGGACAGTTTTATCAAAGTCTCTTACGATGCCGAAGAGTGGTCTCTAGCCCTCACTTGTGTTCAGGTAAAGAGCCCAGTTTCTGATAACCTATTTTACTGGTCTTAGAGATAGTTCCAACGCAGACTCAGATGAGAAAATATGATTTGGATTCGATCCCTGTTATAAGCTTTGAAAATACATTTCTTAAATTTTGGTACAGAATTTCAGTGTCTATTCTGAGGAAGATTCGTTTATTTTCTTCTAATGTCACAAAGAGTTTATATTTTGTAAGGGGTGCCACACATAAACTCAGATTGAAACGGGCATTCATTGAAAGACATTGCAGTCCTTTAAATTGATGGAAAATTTGTCCATAGAATGGATCAAGTCGTAGAGTGTAACCTTCGGTAGTGATACGCTAATTAAAAATGAAGAAAAGTTTAGGTCATCTTATCTTTCTTATCTTGTATGCTGAAAATCGACAGATGAAGTGAAAATATTCAGTATTTTATTTCACACGGTAAAAATAAGGCTTTATTTTCATTTTATGACAAACGTTTAATGGAACGTACCAAAAAGTAAATTTGTAACGTTATAAATAAAATAGTATGATTGAATATCAAAATGTTAACTTCGATATACAGTTATTATTGCTAATTAATGTTTTTATTCAATATTTGATTTGCCATTGTCATATATAAATGAGTATTTTTCTCACCTATTTACTGCGACAATTTATTCTTGCTTTTACAAAATTTATTGGTTTGAACTAAGATTAATAACAATTTAGTAAACTGATAAAATTTTAGTTAAAATATAATAAAACGAATAATCATGCTGCACAGACGCAAACATTTTTATTTTATAAATGCAATTATTACTAGATTATTATTAAACTAGAAAATTGATATGGTTTTGCATTATCGTGATTGTGTTCTTCGTTTATAATAATTACATTTACATTTCAACATCTATCAGAAATGGCAAAAACAAAATCACTCCTGTGTGGAGAAAAAAAATTTACCTACAACATTTATCATTACATTTTAAAGTAAGTTTTGAGTTGTACTATGTAAATTTGATTAATTTTGCATTTTATTTTTATATGGTTATTTTACATGTTTCAACTTTATGAACAGCATTAGGTTATTTATAGCAGCGTACCTCTGTGTGAATGAGATGGAGGTGATAATGCCGGTGAAATGAGTCCGGGTCCAACACCGAAAGTTACCCAGCATTTGCTCGTATTGGGTTGAGGAAAAGTCCCCGGAAAAAAGTTCAACCAGGTTTGCCATCCGACCAGGTTTTCGAACCACAGCCACCTGGTTTCAACTGCCCAGACGCACTGATCGTTTGTCCACAGGTTTTAACAAGTCATGATTAATTAAACACTCCAAAGTTTTTAAATGATAAACATCTACTTGATGTTCCAGTAGTTTTTTTTCATCACTTAAGAGAACAGTCTGTAATGTCTAACTTTACTGGTCTTAGATATCGTTCGAGGACACAGGCTCAGACAATTTTATCATCAGTTCATGTGCGCTACCTATTTTGCTGCTACTGGTGCTTGTTTCGCTCGAGCGAAAACTACTACGATGCAGACCTCTGGTCCAGGGACCATTTTATTTAAACTAAGTTTTTATTGTATATTTTAATCGTGTGCTTGCATGCGATCCTGGGATTCTACGTCACTGTTGCATCTTGTTTAAATTATAGAATTGTCCGTGCTGAACATGCCTGTTCTAAACGTTCCATATTTATGTTCGCGTTTTTTAAGGCAGCAAAGAGCTTTCAGGACTGAATTGAATCATGTTTTTCCTTAAATCTTCGTCCGATTTAATTCGCATGGTTTCCTCCACCTAATACGATTTAATTTCGCCATTATTTAAAATAGCTGTGCTGTTTCAAACTCTTTTCTGTGAGAACACTAATTTCTTTAAATCTATGTTTGTAAACGTTTGTGGTGGTATACAACTGTTTAAAATGCTAAATAAAAAGGCCTCGTTTACTATGTCACGTTGATCCCCCACCACTCACGACCAGACAAAACCGAGAACGGACAGCTAATCTGGTAGCATTTCAGAGTCAAATCACTTGCATCTATGCGTTTTTTTAAGATTGATACAAGTTTTAAAATTAAAGTAATGCATTTTAGGCACTAGGTATAGAATTATTTCAAAGTTTTATTCTCAACGAAAAAACGTAACTGAAGCATAGAATAAAACCATAAACTTCTATAATTGAAATAAAATAGCCTTTGAATGAACGTGCACTATTTTAAAACTTGTTTATAATAATTGATTGACTAATTATTTACTAATTTAATTATCTAAATTTGTACGGCTTACAGCTGTTTCAGTGCAATTCACTGCACCATCCTAATAAGCCTACTAGATCAGCGTCATTCTCGAACTTCTCTCCCTGTTAATGGGTGTGTTCGATTGTTGAAAGGTGTTGATGAAAAGTATCAAATCAAAATGTGATATTTACTGTTTACATAAATGTGTTGAGAATTTGATCGGGGTGTGTTTTAGTGTGATTTGAATATTTTATTGTTCTAGTGTGTTCCAGTCTTTTGGTTCTTGGGTTGGTTCTAGGATTTAATCCGCAATGTTATTGTATGTATGGTTAGCATTGGTTTTGTTAGTAAAGATGTATTGATGTCCTCTGGTTATTCTTTAATGTGTTCTTTGTATCGAGTTTGGAATGAATGATCTGCCTGTTTGTCCACGGGGTAGTAAACTGATCGCAATTTTACATGTGACCTCATTTACACCTGTGAGGTCGTATTTATTTGTTTGTGTTTTTGTGTGTTGAGATGTCTTGGTATTGTGTTTTCTGTCTGTATCTATGTTTATTTCTGATTTCTGAATGAAGATGCCTGTTCTAAACGTTCCATTTTGTTTTTACGTTTTAGTGTGAGGTATTTCTTGTGTTCTTGTGTTTGTTGTTGTTAAATTTTGCGTGATTTTTTTGTGTTTGTTAAGTTTTTAATTTGTCATTTTCATGATGTTGAAATTATGTTTGTGTTTCAAACCATTTTCTTGTGCTATGTAAATTATGATTTGTAAACTTCTTCATTGTAGTGTTGTTGGCTCATGGAAAATGTTTAGTAATCTGTGTGCCATTGTCAATGCAGCATGTTTGTGTTTGTGAGCTGGTTGTTGTTGGTTTTCTGTCAAATTTTGCAAAGTGTGTTTGTTGTCAATTTTGTTATGGTGATGACAATCATAGTAGGCTCTGAGGATGGTTTTATTTTACAACAAACAGCTGTAAGCCGCACAGACTTAGAATAAAACCAGTAAGTCTTCTAGTTAATTGAAATAAAATAGTTTAAAGTACCTTTAGAACACCTTTCAGACGAGGCATCTTTTAGAAGGCTGCTGAAGCGCTGCTGCTTGTGAATAATGGATATAAATTAGTCTTTACACACAGCCACAGCCACAGAATAGTGGCGCTGCAGACGGTCTGAGTTGTTGACTTCGCCGCTGGTGGCGACCCAACGAGTTAGAAATAAGAATATAGAGTGGCGATCGCGCCGCCGTATTTTAAACTTTTGAGCCTATGTCCGCCATGTTTTAAATGGTCAACAATCGTGGTTCCACCATAGAACAAAACGGAAAGTGACTGTATAGAACATGTTGCATCTTATGAGTCTTAATCGCATTCCATTTTACTAACACTTTTTTATCTTATCAGCTGTCAGGAAACCCATTCGGCAGAGTTTATTCCAAACATCTTACGTTAACATCGAAGCTTAAAGATGTGAATACAAGTGGACGTGGTTCCTATAGGAATTGAATTGAATGAGGAGAATTTGGAGGCCAAATTTAAAAGGTACGCAAAACGCGTCCTTGCAAGGGATTCGGGGCTGTAGCAAACTAAATATGTGAGCTCCAAGCCTCTTGGCCAACTAGTCTCACTCTGGGTACGCTGCTCCACTGAAGTTCTAGAAAATGTTGAAGGGAAAGGATTGAAAATAGACGTAACCTCTTATCCACATTGGGAGGGGACTGGAAATGTGATCAAAGTGATCACGGGACGGGACGAGGAAATCTACACAGTGAACTGTGTCATTTCGCAGTGCAGGAGGAGTCGAGAAGATTCTCGTCTGTTGTTCGCTGACAAGGCAGGTGAAGACCGCCAGGAGAGACGCCGTGAATTCTGAATCTGCAAATTGAAAGGTTCCCTGTCCTTTCGCATTGTGACTACATGAGTGACCTTCGCACATGTAACGGGTAATTTTATAGATTCTGAACTAGGGCATAACGTCGATTGTTAGAAAAGGGGAATTTATGGGGAAGGGATAGGTCCGTGGCCCATTTCTCTTAGGCCTCATGTGACATTTGTCTTAACGCCTTAGGAAAACCACGGAAATACCTTAAGCAGGATGAGTTGTCTCAATATAAGAGACTAGCCAATTTGGCTTTTAGGTAGGGGTGATTGATTATGTCTTGAGCCTCGTTGAATCGTCTTAAATAGAAGCAGCCATTTGGCCTTATGTTGACACATTTACGAAGAGATAGGCAGGGATAGATGTAATTATTAATTAATTTAGAGTAATTAAAGGGGTCATGGGGATATGAGTGCAGGTCCATGGCCCATTTCTTTTAGGGCTAATCCCGACATTTGTCTTAGCGCCTTAGGAACACCACGGAAAAACCTTAGGCAGGAAGACGAGGCTGGAAGGGCTATATCAATCGTTCAGTTCAAAAGTGCGACAACTCAAAAATGGCCATTTTTAATTATTTATTACTACTTAAAGCCCCCTTTCGGAGCTCTTTGATTCAGTATTGAGATTTCATATTTACAACCAAAAAGAAAAAAAAACGAAATAAACTGCTTTAGAAGTTTTAACTATGGCTTTATTAATCCATTATTAGTACATTTCCAAATGTGTTAATAATGAACTGGAAGACTGTGATAAACTCGTCCTGAATACTGACTCATTTCTAATTGTCGTGGTTATGAACCAGAAATCTGTTCGTTTCTAACTAATTTATTTGAAACTTTCAACTGAAGATATCTCAAAACTTGTTTTTTTTTAGTTATCGCACTTTTGAACTAGACGATCGATATATAATTTGTTGCATCTTATGAATCTTATTTTATACTAGCCGTACCGTGCGCTCCGCTGCACCCGTTAGAAATAAATATAAAGTAATTACATAATTAAAATAGGACATTTGATCCAGGAACATTCGTGTTTGATAGAAGGATAAATCGTTTAATATGTTAGTTAATTTAAATTGTATTTAAAATATTAAAATGCGATCATTTTGATCCAGAGACCACTCATTTGGTGCAATGAGAATTCCTTTAACATGTTTCTTAATTGTTATTACCAATTATTTTTGGAAAAGCGAAAATTAACAGAAAAATTTTGGCTACAGATTTATTATTATATTATATTATATTACAGTATATTATATTATATTATATTATATTATATTATATTATATTATATTATATTATATTATATTATATTATATAAAAAGTGTGTTGATAACGGATGTACTCGAATTAGAAAATTTTTAATTTGTTGTGCGAGCTCTTGAATCTCAGGAGAACATCTTTTACAACAGCGCAACATAATCTGCTTGGCTCATTATCCAATTTTTTTGCATTCCATTTATTGCATTTATTGCATATGTATTTTAACACGATTCAATTGAGCATAGTTAAAATTTGAATTATAAAATAATGGATTGCTAAGCTAACGTACTATTACTGCATACTAAATCAATACACTCTCGTTGTTCGTTAATTCTCTGAGATGAAAATGAATATGTTCATAAACATTATTTTCAGAAATACAGGAAATGAATATACAGAATAACAAATCAAGTTTTCTGTGCATAAGAAGCTATTTTAATCTTATCTATCCTCAATTCACTCACAAGTTACTCTAATAACATTATAGCATTATGTCCATCCAGAGAAACTACACTTTCAATGATGAAATAATAATTAATTATACAAATCGGTTAATTTAGCTTCCTATATTACTTCATAAAACACAGAACCATTGTCTGTAAATCTTTCATAGCTTTCGATTGTCGTGTCCAAGGCCCCTTATAGACGAAGTCATTTGTTTTTATTTCAATACAGGCCTTAGATGGCAATTATTTTAATTTTAAAACTCATTTATATCATTAAATATCAGTCCTATCAAAAATTTTCAAAGAATAAAACTTATCAGAAATCATTTTTAAAGGAACGTTTGTTATGTAACATTTTTCACAAAAATCAATAATAAGCGAGATATTTCGATTTATTTAATTCAGGCCCCCTTATAGCCCACTTTTAAATAACGTATTTTGAATGCCATATAGCCTAAAATCTAAGTTACAACGAACTTAATTTATATTCCAATTTTCATCGAAACCGTTCAGGCATTATCGCGTGAAAAGGTAACAAACATACAGACAGACAGACAGACAGACATACAAACAAACATTTCAAAAAAGCGATTTTCGGTTTCAGGGTGGTTTTATATATGTTAGACCAATTATTTTTGGAAAATCGAAAATTACCAGAAAAATTTCCCTGTAAGATTTATTATTAGTATAGATTGCAGTAACTCATTTATATAAAATTTTTGCCAGTGGAAGGAAACCCACGCAACATTTTATTCCATACACCTTACATTGGCATTGAAGCTTTAAGATGTGGAACAAATACAGAAGTGGGCGTGGTTCCTATAGGATGAGACGGAAAGGGTAGTCCTGGATAGTTGTATCTTGTGAATATTATTTTATATCGCAAGAACTCGTATATCCGTTTTTACTAACACTTCCTTATTTTTAATAGTCGTCAGTAAACCCATACAGCAACATTTTATTCCATACATCTTAGCTGACTGGAGTTGACATGTTTTCCTATTTTCGACTGCAATGAATCGTCAATAGAATGAAACGTAAGTAATGACCATATTCAAATGTCTAAAAACACATTACTTTTTTGTAAATTAGTAATGATGGCATTATGAAAATGCAGGAGAGATGGAACACATTTCAGTGGAAGACACGTACAAAGCTTCAGTTTCATCGGAAAGATATAGGCTACTTGAAGGTATTCATGCCAGTATGTTATACAGACCTGAATTCTGGTGGCTGGTGGTGTTCTACTGAATTTTCCTCTGCCACAGAAGAGAAAGCTTCTTCGGTGGAGGCCTAGAAGTCTCTTTTCTTTTTAAATTAGCTGGAAAATCGAATATGGTGGGTATTGCATTGGCAACAAACGTCTCCTTTCGTTTACAAAATACATGTGTTTAGTATCGAAATGTGGGGAACACAAAACACTGTGTATTGTGGAAACCATTTCTTTCTCTTAATTTGTGAAACCCACTGCTTAGTTAACAAATCATTTTTCAGTGGGAATCTGTAAAAACAATGAACACGTTACAGAACCTTCATATTTATAACCGTTATTAAATGTATAGCAATATCAAATTATAGCAGACTACTGACTTAAAATATGATATATTCTTTGTTTTATCGCTTCGGTTGTTACAGTCATAAGCAGAGCATACAAAGGCATCTTAATTACGGGATTTAATAATCTAAACGTGCTTATACTGGGTGTTCATTTCAAAGTGTGCCATGACGTCACTGTTGTGAGTCAACGATTTGAAGCGAGTTTCAGCTTTTATGTGAGAACGGTTGCCGATCAATCAAGGCGTTCAATCTGAACTTTAGAACGTATACGGTATAACTTGAACGTCGTAGCAACAGATGGCGGTCTGTACGGTCTGTGTGCTACCATAACCTCTTTCGAACTGTGTTTTGCGCGGGCAAGTCGTACGCAGGGTATTTGTTATCATCGGTTGTGTACGGCAACATTCCACAACACAAATCAAATGCTCCGTGTCCATGTTGACCGTGAAGTTAATGTCAACGAATACGTAAGTAATCGTCTTAACCCTCTCCCCATATCCCGACATTAAGGAAAAAACTCATCTCAGTACGTGTTTCCAAACAGTTCACATTCCTGCCACTACCGGCGTTACCGTACGTATCGGTAAGTACTTTTCAGAATGAACGCCGTACTTGCTAGGCAACTTCTCTGGCACATAGGTAATACGCCTCTGTGGAAATGTGGGAAGATTGAATTCTCTAGGCTCATCGACTAGCCACATGACGGTATACAGCGAGCCATGACACACTTTGAACTGAACACGCAGTATGCCTCCTTTTGCTAAAGCGAGCTAACCAGTTAAAACATCGCGGCCGATAGTTGAAGCTAGTGCCACCAAGGGTGCTGATACAGACGTGAATGCTACTCTATAGGCTACTTCTAGCTCGTTGTAGCGACCACTAAAAGTAGCGCTTCCAGTCGCGATACCGGGTAGCTTTCACACGAAGTCACTATGTTAGTGGTGCGTCTGTGGCGCTGCTAACGAACGACTGTTGGGCCAACAATTCCTTACACCGCCACGATAGTGTACAGCCTATTGTGCCACGATGTTCTCCCCCCTCCCGAATTTCATTGGTAATTCCTGCTAGAAGCTCTTGAAATGATTTCTTAAGCATGCAAAAAAACTTGTTATAGTCCTAATGTAAATCATCAAATGAAGTATTAAATAGTCCTGGCCTGCTGATCCGGAGCTGCGCTCGGGCTTGAGTTGGATCCCCCATTTGGTCTCATTGAATGGTTTCTTCCGAGGTTTTCCCCAGCAGTGGGACTGAAGCCGGATGGTCTATGGCGAGTCCTCAGCCTCACTTCATTTCACCCCCTTTGATCTGATTCCCTGGTTGGGTTTTTACCGAGGTTTTCCCCAACCATAAGGCAAATTCCGGGTAATCTTTTGGCGAATACTCGGGCCTCACATCATCTCACTACAGCTCGCCAAAATATTGTTAAAAAATTGTACAAAATTACAAAATTGTAAAACTATAAAAATTGTAATTGTATTATTGTAAAATTTTTGACTTGTTCCACATCTTAAAGCTTCATTGCTCATGTAAGATCTATGGAATATAATAAATGAAATGAAATGAAAAAAAAAAAATTCTTTCTTTCCAAAACCAATGGATGGACCCAGATTCGTCTTCTGTTTTTACGTCTATTTTTTCTCCTATGAGCAAAGTTGCCAACGTATTTCTCCTGCTATGCCCATGTTCACTGGAAGATTGAAAAGTTCTCTACAAAACTTTAGTGTAAGCTTATTAAGCAGTGCTTCAACAACCGTTCGCAGCGCCACTAACGAGCCACTGGTGGCGCTGCTAAGTGGCCTCGTCCGATGGGACTCTTAAGGGTACGACCAGACGAGCTGTAAATGTCGCTGATTTTCTGCGACAGATGAAGCTGGAATTATACACTGCGTTAGGTGAAGTGCAAGCCGCCAGACAGAGCAGTGAATGTAGCTTGTGAGAGCGTTCAAGGTCACGTCGCAACTCGAATGCGCCTGGGTCCACAAATACTGTTACTGGATGGCTAGACGTGACTACATTTGTAGCTTAGCAGGGGAAGAAGGTGTTACAAGTGTTATAACTAGAGCATTCATGTTTAGCCCCATAACACGACAGACAGCGAATGTTAAGTTAGCTGTACGGAGTATGAATGACGTCACTTGACCTTGCGTACGTACGGATCACATACAAAATAGTTGCGGAGTTGTAAGACAGACCGTCCACGTAGAGCACACAGCGAACGTACCGTGTCGATTATCTTTAGTTGTACAAGATCAGTGCATTTACAAGGCCGGAAGCAAATAGTAATATGCGTTACAAGAGCGGTATGTTGAAGTTTTCATGTTCGAGGAAAAGTTTGAAAAAACGAAACATAGTTGAGCTTTTTAATTTCCGAGAATTCAAAGAAAACATACCGCTCGTGTATCGTACATTATTTTGTGCGAAGATCGTTTATTACATACCTGAAGAGGAATTTCTAATTAGTTGCAATGAAATCTCCATCTTGGTTTCTGTTCAATGACGGCAAATTTGCAAAACAAAAATATCTATCTTCAACATTGTTGCTTTAAAATGTTTTCTGTGTTTACTATACTTCAGCAGGCCGTTATATACGTCTGTCTTTTTTTCCCCAGTCTATAAATGCAAACTTAAAACAAACGGTAAGGTTATGTGATGATTTAGAGTTTACTTAATTTTTGCAAATATTTAAAAACAATAATTAACAGTGCAATTTAGGTGAAATTGCAGTGGTAAGTTTCAATTTATAATTATTACTATATTGAACGTCCCTAAAATAATATGTTAAAAGCCTAAAGCAGTAAAATCAATATGTCACTTAAGCGGTAAGAAGAAGGAAATTGTTATGTGTGTTAGGTTGGGAATACTGAATGTGGAATTTTAGACTTTCCGCGGATTGGTTTTGTGCGGAAACCAAGCAAATACGCATGATCTCGCACAAACGTTCCTTACAGGATCGTTTGAATAAGATTCTGGAGGACTTTGGAAATGAACATATAATGTTACATGCCGACTCTATATTATGTAAGACGTCATTAAGGGAAGTAAAAGTAAATAGTTGAAACAACATTGTAATTCGAAGAAACATATTTACCACGTAAATTTGTTCCCCAGGGTAAGCAATGAACAATCGTCCACCTCTACTGACAATCAGTTTAAGGACTCGGAATTTTACAGAGATTTATGTGAAATGATGGTTAAATGTAATGTACCATTTCACAAGCTCGAAAATAGTTATTTTAAGGACTTTCTGGAAAAAATATACACAACGACTCGTTCGCTAAGTGTTGCAGATCTTGATAGTTTCAGGGTTCTCGAAAACAATTGAATACTTTAAAGTGGAAGGGTGCAAAGTGCCAAAATGAAACATTGGAGATAAGATAAAGAAATGTAGCTATAAGAATAATTGTACTCATATTTGTGTCATGTTTGTTTTACTGGTAGAAAACAATAAAATAGTACAGTGTTTACTCATTAATAATAGTGGTATGTAAAGACATTATTTCTCCATATTTAATTATATAACACAGATTGTGAAAAGGATTAATAATGGGTACACTTGCTGTAGAATGGTGCAAAGTCCAGTACCTATTTTTTCCTATTCTGGAGCAATTTTTACTCACAGATCTGCCTGTACAACTGCCTATGCTCCTTATTTGGAAGATAGGAGTCATTCTAGTAGATCCCCTTCTTTGCTACAGTAATTTCCCTATTTTATGCTTTAACTTGAAACTGCACATCTTTCATGTTTCCCCCTTTTTAAGCACTTTAATGGTATGTACTGCTTCATTATCATGGGAGTGTTTCACAGAAACACTACCTGCTTTACTAACACCATACTGAATGCAATATGTCTTAGAAATATTCAAGTTCTTGATGGAAATTAGTTGATCAGCAACATCTTGCACATTAACCCTAGGATGCATAACATGGGTCCATTGGACCCGGCGGAATATTTAATAATTATTATCTAAATAACTAATTCACAGTGTGACTCTGCCCACTAGGTATGCTACTCTTGTTACTTCCTTTATACACCTGTAGCACATTTGGTATTTTATTCTTTTATTTTATATATGTTTTTTATTCGTGTTCATATATACTACACTTTTACATAACATGGGTCCAATAGACCCATTGCTTAAATTGTTGTATTATCGTAAGAATTATTGTAGTCTGCCATCTAAACAGAATCCTATGAACTACTAGAGCATATTTTCATGAGTTGGCAAGATTTCTACAGCTGCAAAGTGAAATTTCGGACGACGATTAGGAATATATATCTCCAGCAATTGATGACAATACTCCTGATGAAGATGAAGTTTCTTCTGCAGAACTAGATAGTGATGGTGTGAGAATGGTGATGAAATCTGGATACCTATTTGACACCAGTCGACAATCAAAACACATAGAGGAGAATATATTGCTTCTAGTGGGATGATATGGAGGACAGAAACCCCTGCTCAGAGTAAACCTCCTGTCCACAACTTTGTAAGATTTCTATCCGGTCCTTCTAGGGGTATAGAAAGTGCTACTCTCAGAGGTACCTGGGAATTATTAATCCCTCAGAATATTTTGGATGAAATTGTGAGATGTATCAACTTAGAAGCAAAAAGGTTTTATCTTCTAAAGAAAATAAAATATCAAGAAGTATCTATAGATGAAATGGTTGATTTTCTTGGAATTTTGTTGCATATGAGAGCAGACAAATCTTGGGATGTTCCAATAAGAGAATTTCTTCTTGGTAAATTTTCCAATCCATTTTATAGAGCTACAATGTCTGTGAATCATTTTGAAGCTATGAGAAGATTTATAATGTTCTTTGATAAGAGAGCACAGAAGGTTAGATTACAAACAGATAAACTTGTTCTTATTTCTTATGTGTGGCAAATATTTACGGAACAGTGCAGAAAAGTAATGGTCCCACAAACAAATGTCACAATAAATGAATTGCTGATTTTGTTTAGAGACCGTTGTAGTTTTGTACAATATTATGCCAAAGAAGCCAGCGAAATATGAGATGAAAATTATGTGGATGTGTGAAGCAGAAACTGGTTATGCTGTTCACGGGATTGTATATTCAGGGGAAAAATTTGGGAGAACCGCCACAGAAGGATTTGGCTCTCAATATTGTGAAGTTTCTAATTCGCTATGTACTTGGTACAGCCCGAAATATCACCATAGACAATTATTTTATAAATGTACCTTTGGCGCAATATATGTTAGAGAAGAAAGTGACAATTGTGGGATCAATTAGGCAAAAACAAAAGAGACATTTGAAAAGAAATGAAATCCAATGCAAAATCGACCAGTGAATAAAAGTGTATTTGTATTCACAACGACATGACAATAGTTAGTTTATGCCCAAAGAAAAACAAATGCGCTATTCTGCTAAGTTACTCTAATAATGCTGTTCACGAACATCACCCAAAAAGAAACCTGAGATTGTAAAATTCTACAGTCGCACTAAGGGTGGTGTTGATGTAATGGATCAGAAAGTGCACAATTATACTTGTAAAATGCAAACCAAACGCTGGCCCATGGAGCTTTGGTGTAACATTTTGGACGTAAATGCATTCATTCTGTATTGTATCCAGCACCCCAGGTACCATAAAGGACTTTTACACAAGTGAAGACTATTCATCAAAGAGATGTCAATGAAAATGGTCCAACCATACATGATTAGAAGATCGTTCAATCTCCGTCTGCATAATTCGATTTATGTGAACATGGAAAAGTTCATCACTAACCTAGGTAGTAGTGTGCAATGTAATAACAAACTAGTGGCAACCATCAAAACAAGAAGAGGAGATATTTCCTATGTCCTACAGCGACAGATAGAAATACCGAATCTATCTGCTACAAGTGTACAAATAATGTTTGTCAGGATCATAGTACAATCGTGTGCAATAAATGTAAAGACTGAAAAGATATACCTCTACTTGTGTGGTTATTCCTTACTGTTTCTTCTTCTTCTTCTTCTTCTTTGTGGATATATTACATTATTATCTTATAAATAAATATATTTCTTTGTGTTGTCGTGGCATCGTGGTCTAAGGCAACCTGTCTGGGCCTCGCGTTACGGAATGCGCGCTGGTTCGAGTCATGATGAGGGAAGATATTTTCTCATGAAATATCGGCCAGTGTATGGGGCCGGTGCCCATCCAGCATCGTGATGCACTTGCGGAGCTAAGATAGGTAAAGAAATCCGGTTATGCAAACTAGCTATAACGGCTGGGGTGGCTCATCGTGCTAACCACACGATACCTCCATTCCAGTTGGATGACCGTCCACCTCTGCTTCGGCATGTGGCTGTGAGTCCAGCAGCCGGGTAGTCGGTCTTGACCCTTCGTGGGCTATAGCGCCTAGGATTATTTTATTATCATTATTATTATTATGATTATTATTATTATTATTATTATTGTGTTTGTGTTGTAATATATATTTCTTTGTGTTGTCGTGGCATCGTGGTCTAAGGCACCTGCCTGGGCCTCGCGTTACGGAATGCGCGCTGGTTCGAGTCATGATGAGGAAGATATTTTCTCATGAAATATCGGCCAGTGTATGGGGCCGGTGCCCATCCAGCATTGTGATGCACTTGCGGAGCTAAGATAGGTAAAGAAATCCGGTTATGCAAACTAGCTATAACGGCTGGGGTGGCTCATCGTGCTAACCACACGATACCTCCATTCCGGTTGGATGACCGTCCACCTCTGCTTCGGCATGTGGCTGTGAGTCCAGCAGCCGGGTAGTCGGTCTTGGCCCTTCGTGGGCTATAGCGCCTAGGATTATTTTATTATTATTATTATTATTATTATTATTATTATTATTATTATTATTATGTGTTTGTGTTGTAATAAGAACTTATATTCACTCGCTACTTAGTTATAAAACTATATTATTTTCTTTGCCCAAAGAGAAACATTAGGAACCTACATTATTATCTTGTAGAAATAAATGAATAGACTTATATATTTGTATATTCACATGTTATTAGTTATAAAATTCTATATTATTTTCCACAATTAAAACATCCTAAATTCAAATTAAATTAAATAACAGATTGATATTATTCCATTTTATGTGTAATTCCTAATTAAATAGCATACAGGTCCAATGGACCCATGTTATGTAAATGTGTAGGAAAAGTAGCTCATGCATCCTAGGGTTAAGGAAATATGACTCTAGCATTGAAACGGTTTGAAATGGTTTTACAACTTTAGAGTCTTGTGCGATTTTAAGCTGGTCACTAGGAATGAAGGCTTTTGTCACTTTCTGTCGTTTTTCAATCAAAGCGAAATCAGAATCGCATTGCAAGAAACTGTGGCCACTGAGAAGGAAACGTTGTTCTATGTGCTCAAATAAACCAATGGAAACTAAAAGAGACACATGAAAACCATTACACGATTTTTGTTTTCAACTGCACAGTTATCAGATCCTTCTTGTTTGTTATGTCCATATTCATCAGTTTTAGTACACAGAGGCAATCTCATTGGCACCTCTACTCAGATGCTTTCACCCCACATACACATGTAAGACTGCATTGCATCACATGCACAAACTCCAAAGCTATAACGTGAAAGCTGACATCTGTAAAACATTTCGCTGTGTGTAAGTTTGGGCACAAAAATGACCTGTTGAAGATCCATTGCATTCTATGATGCAGCTCAATAGGGCGCTTACCTTCTGAAACTGAATGGTGCTGGCAACGTAACATCTAAATGTCTCGCTTAAGAAACACAAGTGGATGTAGCCTCTTTCATACATCATCCTCCTAGGCACATTGCACTTTTCTGCATAATAATTTCGTTTTCTATGATTTTGGCACTTTGCACCTTTCTATTTTAAAGTATCCATTTACTGTACACGTTTAGAAGCTCGCGATCTGAAAATGTCAGACTCCCTTAATTTAATAGAAGAACTTGAAAGAAACGTGAATGTTCTAATTGTACAAGGTAATACTGTTGGCGAAAAAGTTAAGAATTAACTTAAAGGCGTGCTACACAAGATCTCTGGTTATTCGGCATTGTGGCAAAAAACTGGCACAAGGTGGAGTAAAAGACAGTAACGGTCCTTATTTCCCGTTTGTTCCAGTAACGTCTTGTGGTGTTGAGAGAAGTTTCTCTAAATACAAACTGTTGTGGAGTGATCGCAGGAGAAGCTTTAATTTCGATACTTTACGCATGCACTTAGTTAAAAATTGGAACAGTTGAAGTTCATTCGTTTCGCTCAAGAATGATTAACAGAAGTGACTCACTTTATATTAATGCGAGTGTACGTGTCCAGTGTGCCCCAGCGGGTACTCCGCCCCTTCGATCTGATGTCAACAAACAACGACGTGATCTCCATGTGCACACAACTAAAAGGTAAGGGGCTAAAAATGAATGCTCTAGTTATAACTCTTCACGCTGGTTATGAGTGGTGCAAGAGGTGCTTTTGTTGACAGCGATCATCTCATTTTGGAGATGCATAAATTGTCTGATTTTACGACACAAAATCTGAAGACTATGAAAATAGACATTTCAAACTTGAAACTTGGATGAAGATAATGTTTTTCAACCTAACACCTTGTAACCTAATTATAAGTACCGTAAATAATTTTGAGTGCTCTTCTGTATTTAAATATTATTATTATTATTATTATTATTATTATTATTATTACTACTACTACTATTATTATCCACATAACTTTTGTCATTTTGCCATTATTTAAATATGTACACACAAATGTATGCCTAATCAACATCTTGATGATACCAGTAACTACATTCATTCAAGGGCTCGGTGCAATGAGGTGTTAACCCACACGTAGTTACTTCTGAGATATGAGCATTTTAAAGTATAGAAAAAGGCATAATTCCAAATATTGAACTGTAAATGCTGAAACTGCTTTCAATGTGAAGATGTGACTCTTAAGTTACATTTATGTAATTTTGAAACATTTTATCAAATTTATATAACGAGCTCTTTCGTACTTGCTATCTCCGATTGGTACACTTTCTCCTTCTTGCAGCCCCAGAGAAAGAAGTTCAATGGTGTTAAGTCTGGGGACCGGGCTGGCCAGGCAACTATGGTATCAACTGTACGGTACTCCACCACATTTCAGACTTCGAGTTAAATTTGGAAGACCTATATTACAGGCATATTTGATAATCGGGGATGTGTATGTTGGTTAGCACCTTATTGCACCAGATAGTTGGACACTGCTTTGAGGGGATTACGAATGAATTACAAACATAAGTTTATTCTGAACACTTATACAACCTAACTAAATGCGAATTACATTACATTTATACCCGAATTGATACTATAACTACATACCTGTAATTACATTCATACAATATTTAATTCAATAAAAATTTTAATTTACATTATTGTTGAAGTTTTAATGACAAGTGTAGGGTAAAGTTGCCTAACACATAAGACATCACCGTATTCATCATCATACACAATCTCGCTCTCGCGCTTGTGGAATACCTTATCCAGTGACATCAGAGACTGTCGGAATTTAGTGGCGTTCAAAAGCAAACTTATTAAGCATTTTCTTACTGCGTAGAGTAGGTTTAATTTTTACTTGATTAATAAAAAATATTTTCCCTCTTCTTAACTGTTACAATAAACTGTCTAGCTTTTATAAGTCAGTTAATGTTTTACTACTTTGATTTTTATTGTATTTGTAAATTTAATATTAATTGTAATTGTATTCTTCATATTATAGTTGTAATCCCCTGGTAGAGGGGAAGAGAAGGCCTGATGGCCTTATCTCTACCAGGTTAAATAAATAAATAAAATAAATAATTCCGTGATACGGTTTTTTTCACTGAATGTTACGGGATTGGGTATTTTGTTATGTAGTTCACCGATGTCTTAAAAGTAGGCGAAAGATGCACTGTTTCGAGAAAGATGTCTGTCGCTATGGTCGAACGGCAAGCTTTGACTGACATTCAATTTTAAAAAAGTATCACGGGATTAGGGGTATCACGGAAATAGGCAACTTTACCCTACATACGTCTATTTGCACTTGTTACTAATTTTATTTATGTCGTGCTTATGGTTTATTTCGTTAGTTTTGTTACTGGAAATGCAACTTTCCTATCGTTCACCTAATGTAGATTTTTTTAAATTCACTGTATAGCCATTCCAGGAAAATTTGAAATTCCAACGAAAAAGTCTTTTTCAGAAATATTTGTGTATTATTAGTTTGAGATATAGATAAGGCTATAAAATTACATACTCTAATGTTTTATTTTCAAAATGAAAATATTGTACAAGTTTTATGGGCTTGAATCTAAATAGTCTCGCCTGTTTTGTTTCCCTAAAGTTTGCAGCACTTACTGAGAGCTATTGTTCAAGGCATATTTTGAGAGTCTCCAGGATCAAGGAACTTTTTACTCTGTACTATATTCTTCCTCCTATTTATTTTTTAGTTCTTTGAGTTAATAACAATTAATCTTACGGAATATGTATTATATGACTTTCTTATGTTAAATTCAATCGTACCTGGTTTACTTGTCTCTACCTATTATAGGTCATCCTCACAACTGGTCGTTGTTGATCTTGGCGCCTCTTGTTGTTTCCTGTGAGGGTGGGTTCGTGTGGTGTAATGTGGAGTCAAAAGGTGTGTGTGTTCTGAAATTGAGTTGTGTGTTGAGAATTTCATTGGAGTGTGATTTTGTATGTCTGTATATTTCATATTGTTCTAGTGTGTTTAGTTTCTGACTTTTGTAACACGACTTGTGACTACAGCGAATGCCATATGGCGACTGAAGATCTATTATGCCGCACCTCTAACAGCCCGCACAGGCGTATACAAACTCAAATGTAACACCTGCAACCACTTCTAAATAGGACAGACAGGCAGATCATTTCAAACACGTTATAAAGAATACATCACAGCCATAACAAAATTACAAAACACTTCCACATATGCAGAACACATCACAAATGCTAACCACACCTACAGAGACATCAACACAGACATGGAAATACTACACATTCAACCAAAAAGAAACTAAACACACTAGAACAATACGAAATATACAGACACACAAAACTCACCCCAATGAAATTCTCAACACACAACTCAATTTCAGAACACACACACTCTTTGACTCACATTAACACGAACACACCCTCACAGGAAACAAAAAAGAGGGAAGACCAACAACGACCAGTTCTAAGGATGACCCATAATAAGTCGAAACATAAACCAGATACGATAAATTTAACACAAGAAAGTCATATAATACATATTCCGAAGTGATACAGTGTGAAAGTTGTGTAATCAAGATGTATAAATAATCTTACAATTAAAATGAACTAGTGGCTTGTGCAGCAAATGCTGCAAATTAAGTTCATTATACGTTCAAATAAAAATTTTTCACATTTATTTTGAATGAAGAATAGCAGATATTTTGAAAGTTACTTGCTTCCATAATAATGAAACATACTCCTCTGAATGGTGTTTTATGCCAAATACTTTTTCTTGACCTATCCACCTTCAGTTTTATTTTCAATGCGAAAACGCAAGTAACAATGTCAGGACGATCAGTGGGTTTTTCATGTGGTAATAAAGCAATAGCTATTTCAGGTTTTGAGGATTAAAGGTGAAACTTAAAAAAATTCAGGTTTGCTATGCTTTCGAACAATGTACATAGCATCTTGGTATATCTGCTGACAGAGCTTGAAATGTAGAGGGTGAAATCACTTTATCCTGCTAAGAGATCTTGCTGAAATGATCGGGAGACTTCAGAATGTTATAGGCCTCTTATTTTATCAGTAAGTAATACTTTTGGTCTTTCCTTATTAACTGTAATTTTTGCGCTCTCTCGAGCCAATACTGAAGACAATGACTCATATAAATATCTACACCACACCCGTATTAAGTATATCAAAAAGACCCAACCATAACTTGATTATATTTTAATAACAATATTATCTTACGTAAGTTTTGCAGTTATACTATACAGCCGCCACCAGTAAATTATGAAATGAAGATCTAATTTAAGATATTTCTACATCTACTTATATAACCCCAAAACGTTTGACTTTCATATCATCAATATAGCATTAATATGTATCATTAATGAAAAATAGTCGCATCATGGCATTAACTATAATAATATTTCATTTCTAATGGTAATAATGTCATCATTTTACCTCATTTTTGTAGATTTTAATATCCAATACACAGATGTACTCAGAAAATTACACACTGCAGAATCAGACCTGTAAATTATTTTAGTAAGTCTTGAAGATTTAATAACCAATTGAATTTGAGCTCTAAATATGTCAGCAATCCTGCAGGTCATGGCCTTCGTGTAATAGCCTATTGTTTATTTGTGTGTGTTTTGTTTTATTCTAAAAATATGCTAAAATGGAATTAGTTCTCAAAACTGACGACAGATGGATTTCGGAAAATAGGAAAATGACGTAGGAAAATTGACATTTCACTGAAAAGAACTACTTTTTTTCCTGAAAAACGTTGGGTTCCGAGCTTCAAAATGAGGGGTCATTTATTAAAATCCGTTCAGCTTTTTCCGTAATTTTCATTACCAATTCAAATTATATATGTAGATATTTTGACTCAGAAATGTCACAGTTCTTTTGAAACTGGAAAAATGAAGGAAATTAACAGCTCATCTCTAACATCCGTGACAAAATATGTGTAGCATTCCTGACATGAAAGAAACAGCTATAGAATATTTACCGATTACGTTTTTGTGAACTAATTGGATGCAATGAGATTTGCATAGATTTCACATGGACACTATGAGATGAATCTCTTTTAGCTTGAGGCAGAGACCTGAGTTTTACACTTTTGTTAAGAAGGTGTGAAGTGAGTTCACAAATCTTGTAATCTGACGGAACTTTTTCTTTATTTTCTACAATAATAATAATAAATTGTATTCAACAACTTCAGTTCCAATTGGCTACGCAGTCCATATGAAAGAGTCCATGTCTCTGACAATGAAGAATAATCATCATCATCATCATCATCATCCTTCACGAATTAGGCCTCTGTAGACCTGTTTCGGCCCCATCTAGCAGTCTTCTTAAAGATCTTCCTGGTCGACGATGTCCTCTAGGTTTATACTGCATCATAATTTCTGGGATTCTTTAATTTTCCATTCTTCTTACATGATCTAGCCAATTTAATTTGTATCTGTTTTTTTCTTCTACTGACTCTACTTCTAATTGTTCTAAAATTTCTTCATTCCTTTTTCGGTCTAAAAAGTATATCTTGCTGTCATTTCCGTTACTTTGATTTTATTCATATCTTTTTTCTTTAATGTCCAAATCTCGCTTCCGTATAAAAGGGAGAGTAATGCTAGTGTATTATATATTTTTATTCTTGTAGGTTTTGTACTAATTTAGCTTTTAATGTATTGTTTATTATTACTAGAATTTGTGTAAATTTGGTAATTTTCTTGTTCACATCTTTTTCATTTTGATGAGATATTTCACAACCCAGATGATTGAAATTTTGTACTTGTTCGAAGCATTGGTTATTGTGTATTATCTTACTTCTGACTGGGTCTTGTCCTAAAAATACCATTACTTTTGATTTTTGTGCTGAAATTTCCATCCCAAAATCTTTTAATATTTTATTTAATGTATATAATCCTCTTTGTAAATTATCCTAGTCAGCCAGGTAATTTCCTAGAAAGTTAACAAACAGTAAAGAAGTTGCAAGTTAATCAATGAAAGAAAAAGCCAAATTCATTCAAATTTTAGTATCCTCTTCCCTTTAATTGATTTTTGAAGCGAAGTCTTAAGAGGCTGATCGATAATTTATGCGTCGTGAATAGTGGAAGTCGACTCTGAAATCGCTTCTCCCGTATTTCCCGAACTCACAAGTTTTCGAACATGGAATACAACGTCAAGAAAAGTTCTGCAGAAGTTTGCCTTCAGGTACACAAGCCATATTGTCTCTATACCATTATTCTCTTGCTCTTCTAGTGAATAGGAACATTGTAGCTATACGCGGCACACTTTGTTCCCTCCTCAAGTCTGACTAGGGCACTAATGTGCTGAAACCGAACTAGAAGATGTTTTAGAAAGAGATAGGACACAGCTTCCAGCACGTACACTCCTTGCCAAGTTATAAGTCAGCCCTTATTCCTAGGAATGTGTTTTGGTGAGAAGGGTGGGAATAGCATAGGTCAGGGCCGGGCATGAGAGCGGCTCCATTTAGTCGGTCAGAGCTGCTCTCGCTCCGCAAGGCACTTCAATTCCAAGCCAGAGCAGAACAAAGAACATTAGGCTTATTTACATAACCCATACGCACAGACTGCAATCTCCTCACCACGGTTCTACGAGACAGGCGTATGGCTTCCACTTCCCCTACTTGCTGTGGACAGAGTTCATCTGCCAATATAATTAAACATCGCTTGATGAATTCACCTTCGTTGAATGTTTTCAATTCCTTTGCAATTTCGTGGCAAATTTTGTAGCTAATTCTAATAGCCGATTCAGTAAGTGCATTATTGTCATCCTGTTAATATATAATATAATATAATATAATATAATATAATATAATATAATATAATATAATATAATATAATATATATGATGATATGATATGATATGATATGATACGATATGATATGATATAACCATAAATTAATACAACTTAAAGAAAATGTTTCTCAGGTACATTATATTAGAGTATTTATTCGATATTTATATGGCATTATAAGTTATTATAGTACATTTGGCAATATATAATTTTAAATTATACAAATATGATATATCATAGCATAGTATATTACAGTTCATGATATATAATATGATATATGATATATCATGAACTATAATATACTATAGTATGATATATCATAATACTTGTATAATTTGAAATTATATATTACTAAATATATAATAACCAGGGAACGGATTTATATGGACTAAAAAATATATGAAATATGTAAATATATATGTAGTTATTTTTACCAAAATATGGAATTAAATATGGATTTTTACCAAAATATGGAATTAAATATGGACTTAAAATTATAAAAAAATGACTATGTACGTTAAATATTGGTACATTTTAATCAAACTAAACAAAAATATAATGGACGTACCTTATCTTCCAATGTAGTTTCAACAAAACACAATTTTTATTGTCTGTTACCATAACAATAGGTTACAAACATTTCTTTCAAGTGCTGAAAAGTGAATCTTCTTCTATTGTCTCTGAGGATAGATTTATACTGACTAAAAGAGCGTTCGACGTCACAAGAAGTAACTGGTACATAATTCAATTTCACAATGTCTGCTGGGGATAAGTCCAAGTTAATCTTCACTGTTGATTCACCACTCATCACAGCAACAACCTTTTGTAGTTCTTCATATCCAGGGTTTTTGAAAGTACAGTGTCCACCTTAGCTCTTACTGCATCTGCAACTTTACCTCTACCACGATTCAGTTGTTCCACAGTACTATTTATAATTTCAAAACTTTCAGATAGTGAAAGGTGCCTATTTTGGAGACTTTTGAGCGTTTTTATGATGCATGAAAATGTATGCTGAATGTGAGCTAAGTCATTCTTCACACTTATGTCACAGGTAACTGTTTTCGCAGTATCAATTGAGACTGCATCTTCAGAGTCCAATGCAAGGAGAACATTGTTAATAGAGTCTATATGTTCGGCATAATATTCAACTGCTTCTAGCCATGTACCCCATCTAGTTAAAATTCGCTTTGGTGGCAATGGAATTTCAGGGTACATTTCTTTCAACACGTTAACTCTACTGGGAGCTTTGAGAAATACTTTTTCACTGATGAAATCAACAAATCTACTTTAGGAAATTGTCTCTGACCACTTCTGCCACACGATGAAATGCATGCGCCACACAAGTAAAATGAGTCAATTTAGGATATACAACAGATAATGCTTGTCCAGCTTTGACCATATAAGGGGCAGCATCGCTAATAAAGAATAACACATTATCGTACATAATACCCTTTGGCCACAGGATACCCATAGCTTCGTTGAACAGTTTAACTATAGTTTTGTTATTGCACTTTTCTAGAACATCACAATGTAAAAGAATTCGTTCAGAATATTGTTCACTTAACAAACCGATAACTACATTACCAACAAGTCTACCTTCTTTGTCGGGAGTCTCATCAATGGAAACCCAAATTGAACTATCTTTAATTTCATCTCTTATCTTCTGTATTGTCTCATCGTAGATGGATGGAGCATACGTCTTCCTAAGTGTTGACTCATCCGGGATTGTATGTTGAGTATATTTTTCAAGGAATTCCCTGAAGACCTTATTCTTTAGTTTGTAGAGAGGAATATCAGCAGAGATGAGAGAACGGCACAGGTCGATGTTAAACTCAGATCTTACATTCGATGTTGTTGGTTGTGTTAAAAACAATTGTCTCTGCTTGGAATTTAGTTGTTTGTTGGCCTGATGTTTACTAGTTGTAATGTGTTGTTGCACCAGGAACTTTTGTGTAGATGATACTGCACACTGACACAAATTACAAAATAATATTTTATTGTCAGTTGATAAACCATCTTCTTTAAATTCTGAAATGTAACTTGTTAGTTTTGATTTTAAATTGACTGAATGACGTACTTTTGGCATATTTACCGTCTTTATAGTATGATTTACAAAACTGAACCTATGTGTACTCTGACTGGCATTTAACTGTTGAGCTGCACAACTGAAGTCTGTTAAAAATTTTAAATTAAATTAATACAGTTTTGTAACTTACTTTCCCATTGTTGATAGGACTGCTAATTTTCAAATAACTCTGATGTTAAAGGGATTACTGAACATGTGTTTAAATCTCTATTGTTGAAATGTATTTTTAAAAGTTAATGGAATTTTGTTTTGTTTTATTGTTAAACCTAATATAATATGGACTGTTTTATATGAAATATGGAAAATATATGGAAATTAACGAAAATATGTACTAAACTCTAAAATATGGAAAAATATGGAAAATAAAAGTAGGATTTTTTCAACATTACATTGTGAAACATAAAGATAATGCAAAATATAAATTATATTAGCTTTATAAGTAAATATGTATTTACATATAAATCCTTTCCTGATAATAACCTATAATACAATGTAAATATCAAATAGATACTCTAATATAATGTACCTGAGAAACATTTTCTTTAAGTTGTGTTAATTTATGGCGTTCATTACCAACATATTTGTCATATTCAGTAGCATGTTGTAAATAATAATAATGTCGTTGGATATTGAACTTCTTAATCAGTTGGAGTGTTTTATGCCAAATTAAACACTTTGCTAATCCACTGCTCTCTACCAAAAAGAACTCCTCCTTCCATGATACATTAAACGCATTGGAAATAGCGGGACGGTTTAGTGTATGAGCGGAAGCTCCGTCTTCAAAGTTCGCCCAGAGTCACCACAGCACCGACACTGGATGACATACAGTATGCATATGTCAGAACGCTCGCAAGACCAGCTCTTTAAAGCACACAGCGCTCATTTCTCAGAATCACGTAATGTGCCCAGCCCTGGCATAGGTGAATGTTTTGGTGTGGTTGAGAAAGGAGTGAAAGATTTCCCGGTTTTACAATTGAAAAGAAAGGACAGGAGTTGAGACAGTAATATGACGTCACAGCATAACTGAACCTGTAAACCAGCGGACGTCAGCACAGAACACCCTGGGGCTAGCGTTTCTTACCCGCAGAGAACACAGTGCACCATGGTTCACTCGTAGCTCCTAGCGGGTATGCTCTCTACCTCTTTCTGCTGCACGACGGCGCACACGGGACGGCTCCGCTTGCCCTTTGCACATTTCAACGAGTGCTGACGACCACTGCTGTAAAGTTTCTCTGCACTTATCTTCATAGCAGCAAAATAGCTACGGGAAATTTAGTTCTGAAGCCATAACCACTCCACACAACATCTCTTTATTCTTCATCTTTCACTGTTGCTACTTCTCGTCACTGGAATTCTCTGCCGCCTGAAGTCTAGGGTTGCCGAACTTTAATTTCTTTTAAATGTAAATTAGAAAAAAATCTTATGAGTTGCCAGGCCTAACGCGTAGCAAATATTTAATGCAATGTATTCCACTGTATTTATTTTTAATTTTTGTTTCTTATTTTTATTGTGTAATTATGTAAATTGTGTTTATTTATCACTTAACACCACTGCTACTGTGTTTTCTTTTATTATTATTATTATTATTATTATTATTATTATTATTATTATTATTATTATTATTAGGGAGACCGTTGTACCTTTGAACAATTTTGTTTATTTTGAACACAAATCATTTATATTTATTTATTTCAATTTACAAATACATACAATAAGACAAAAGCATATTCTTTATCAAACCATGTCTCTAATATGCACGTTAGACAGCACATTTTCAACTTACTTACTGGCTTTTAAGGAACCCGGATGTTCATTGCCGCCCTCACATAAGCCCGCCATTGATCCCTATCCTGAGCAAGATTAATCCAGTCTCTACCATCATATCCACCTCCCTCAAATCCATTTTAATATTATCTTCCCATCAACGTCTCGGCCTCTCCAAAAGTCTTTTCCTCCGGCCTCCCAGCTAACACTCTATATGCATTTCTGGATTCGCCCATACGTGCTACATGTCCCCAATCTCAAACGTCTGGATTTAATGTTCCTAATTATGTCAGGTGAAGAATACAATACGTGCAGCTCTATTTGTGTAACTTTCTCCATTCTCCTGTAACTTCATCCCTCTTAGCCCCAAATATTTTCCTAAGAACCTTATTCTCAAACACCCTTAATCTCTGTTCCTCTCTCAAAGTGAGAGTCCAAGTTTCACAACCATACAGAACAACCGGTAATATAACTGTTTTATAAATTCTAACTTTCAGATTTTTTGACAGCAGACTAGATGACAAAAGCTTCTCAACCGAATAATAACACGCATTCAATTTATTCTGCGTTTAATTTCCTG
This sequence comes from Periplaneta americana, assembly GCA_025594305.2. NCBI lineage: Eukaryota > Metazoa > Arthropoda > Insecta > Blattodea > Blattidae > Periplaneta > Periplaneta americana. Next base: position 637,345 of record JAJSOF020000041.1, read on the forward strand.
CCGAGTGTCATTTATATTTGTTACTGTTGCTCCAAGATATTTGAATTTTTCCACCTCTTCGAAGGATAAATCTCCAATTTTTATAGTCAACCCTTATTCCTAGGAATGTGTTTTGGTGAGAAGGGTGGTAATAGCATAGGTGAATGTTTTGGTGTGGTTGAGAAAGGAGTGAAAGATATCCCGGTTTTATAATTGAGTTAAATTCAATACAAAATTAAATTTGAATAAATTGAATTATGACACATTTATATCTAATTATTTATATTCCTAACAACAGCAGTAATTAAGTTAAATATATGCCCTATTATTTTATTATAATTATAATTGATGTTTTCTATAACTTATTTCTATTATTATTTCCGCGAACTATTTTCTTTCATAGACATTAATTGTCACAATTTAGCGTTGGCATCACTGGTCGAGTGAGCCAGGGAGGAGAAATATGAAAATAAATCCGAAAATGGGAAAGCTCCTTTAACATTGTTATTGTCTCATAATGTTTAAATAGTCATACACATTGATTCTGCTGACTATAATCTACAGTAATAAAAGGTAAAGGTAAAGGTATCCCCGTAACATGCCATGAAGGCACTTGGGGGATGGAGGTAGGGCCTCATGCTTTCCATGACCTCGGCACTAGAATGAGGTGGTGTGGTCGGCACCACTGCCTTTTACCCCCGGGAAAGACCCGGTACTCAATTTTATAGGAGGCTGAGTGAACCTCGGGGCCGTTCTGAAAGTTTGGCAACGAGAAAATCCTGTCACCACCTCGGATCGAACCCCGGACCTTTCCAGTCCGTAGCCAGCTGCTCTACCAACTGAGCTACCCGGCATAACTTATAATTTTTGTAATGCTATATTAATTCTTACTTTCAAATATAAAATGTTTCTTCAGGAGCGGTCACAAGAGAAAGGAAAACTTACTGGTCAATCACCTTTCACTGAACAAAAGCTTCTGCAGTCGACTGCTTCCATTCAAAAGGCAGATAGTCAATAGAATTGAAAAGAAGATACCTCTTGGCATCTGTTAGGTATTTCTTACTTTTACTTTTGAGGGCCTCTCCACTTTTCAGTGGTTACCCTTTATTCCCATTTTCCATCTAGTCTGTCATTCCAATCCTGCTCATTTAGTCCCTTATCATTCATCATCCTCAAATTCCAGCCCTCTATGAATTTCTAGGCTATTTTCCTCGTTTCTTTCTACCAGCTGGAGACCACTGAAGTAGCACGTAGGTCCAAAACTTAAAAGTCAGAGACCACAACTCCATGGCAGTAAATTGAAATTTTATCACGGGATTAGGGGTATCACGGAATTAGGCAACTTTACCCTATACTTTGGAAAGCGACAAGGTGGTTAAAGAGACCTCAGTCTCACATTCCGCCAGTTCTAAAAATAGACAATAGTAGTGCTCAAGAAAGATCCGAGTGTTTTGCAGAATCTGTCTCTATGGCTTACTGTCTTTGAGCGCGTGCAACAAAGAAGTGCAATGGAAGAAGAAATAATTTAATTGGATACTCCTCTCTAACTTTCACCTCCCCTCAAATCTTTCTTGCCATTTGAAGTTAAAGTGGCCGTAAGAGTTTAAAATTAAATTTACACGAAAACTGTGCACGCTATTGAAATACGCAAGAGGGATAAATTATTCTTTATTAGATTCCCTATCCACATGGACAAAAATCACGATCCTACTCGCATTTGTTACCGAATGAGAGATTGTTAAACACTTGGGGGGGGGGGGGCATTTTTTTTAAAGAAAAAAAAACTACGAACTTTCCACCATATGATGATACAGTGTTTTTGTTACGTACAACATGAGCTTTTCGCTCTGGAAATCTGCAAGGCTATTTCACTTCCACGCTGTTTTTGATTTGCATTGCTTTTATTTCTACGCTGTATTTATTCAGTTTTCTGGCATATCGTTACTTTTTCTGTAACTACCGCTAGGTAAAAACCCATTTGAGTTTATTAAGTATTCCTTCATACAACTACCTCACCGTTGCGAGAGTTAGCAAAAACATTAGGAAAAATCCATTTGCGAATCGTTGGTGGGACCGAAATGCTTAAAGATTAATTTTCAGTCCTACAGAATTTATCTGTTATGGTAATAATGGTTCGATCCTCGGCGCCGGAGCGAATTTTTCTCCTCTATTAACCATTAGGATCGAAATAGACGAAGTAATGAACACACAATTGTTGACCTTTTAACAAACAAGGTGTTAGAAAATTTTTAAGAATTAGCAATTGCTGACGAAACCTGCCGGGTGAATTTTTCAACGAAAGATGTCTTCCTTAATCGGGACTCGAATCCGGACCCCTTGCATGAAAAATCTAGACAGCTCAGCGATATTAGGAACTAGTACACCGCTCACGTCAAACGTTTTTCTATCCCTGATACGCACAGATCAATCTACAAGCTGCGTATATCCCTAGGAAATGTCTTAATGTTGTTTATCCTTATCTGTGCAGGTTTGCACTGTTTTGAATCTGTATGGCTTGCGTTGTAATTTTTCTTTCTGTGCGCGTCACACTGTCATATGAAACAAATTAAACTCCTGGGGTGCACGTCATGCTGATTTACGTGGGCTTAGGAGGAAGATATCCCTCACAACTTCCAAAATAGCGTTACTTAACGCTTTGTCTTCCACATTTCTTGGTATGGAACAACACTCATGTTTTGCAGAAATGTTGGGCCATTGGAAAATGATTATCTGTTGCGAGATGTTTTACAATAGCTAGCCGACATTGAGCGAAAATTTTCTACGGCTTGTGTAGCTGATTTTTTTTTTGCAATGATCCTCCAAACATTCTTAAGTTAGATTCCATGGAACTACTCTGCAGCACATATAAGGATCACCTTCATATTTATACAGATGGCTCTCTAAATCCTAATAATGGGACATCAGGAGCAGGGTATTATATTCCAAAATATCAAGAAAGTTATTTCATACCATGTTCATCCTCCTCCAGTCTTGACACTGAATTGCTAGCTATTGATGCTGCTCTTCAGTCTGTTACTCAAATTTCTGAAAAATCTATTTGCATACTTACTGACTCCAAGGGGACTATATTTAATATAATTAAATATCTACCAAACCTATATGCACATAGAATTATTCCAATTCAGAAACAACTAAGTAAACTAAAAGAACTCCAAAAGGAAATAACATTTCAATGGATACCTAGTCATTGTGGTATACCTGGAAACGAGAAAGTCGATAATATTGCAAAACAGGCAACATATTTGCAACCAAGACCTCTTCAAGTGATATCTATCCAATGCTTTTTCTTCAGTAAAGTCTCATTGTACAAACCTATGGATCAACAATTGGCTCTCTTCTGACAAAGGAAACATTTTACAGTCTGTACAAAAGAAACCAAATGACCTGGAAATGTACAAAAACTTGCCCAGACATGTTCAAACATTTTAACAAGAGCCAGAACAAGTCACATTGTCACTCAATTGTACCTACACCGATTTCACCTTTCTGATACTCCTACTTGTCTGTGGTGTAATAATCATGATGAAGATCTGGAACACATTCTTCTATACTGTCCATCCATAAACCACAAAAGAAGTAAATTAAAATCATCAGTACCAGTTGCAGAAGACACAGCCCTGCAGTATATATTGACTACACCCCAACTCTGGCTACTAGCAACAGTCATCTGTAATGAACACCGATCAAAAAATACCCCTCATTTCTTTGAGAAACAACAACTGAATATACTACAGTGGACCATCGTGGACTTTATGTTGTCATCAAACAGCTGGATACATTTAGAATATTGATGTGTAGGTGATTTTGTTTCTTCAAACCAAAATATGCTCCTGTGCAATTTCCCATTTCGTTTGTATATCTGTACGTTTTCACAATTTCGGTGACTTTTTTTCTTAAATGAGTCTTAAATCTCTCCAATTTTCGGCAAAAAATATCGTAAAAACTTCACTTATAAAATCGTGGATGTTTTCCTACCTGTGGACTACTGAATACTGTTCATATTCTTGCCGCGTGTAGGCCTATAGAGTTGGCCGTTATGTACGGGTGGATTTTAAAATGATTCTGTGAGGACAAGTGAACTCTTTGTAGAAACAATATTCAGATTGTACAGTTTAGTTATCTTGTTCATTTTTTGAAAATAATTTGGGTTTAATGTGCCCCCGCGTACGTTATGCATTACATTCTGTAATATCTCACAAGCAATGTTTATTTCTTCTCGTTTGCGTTCTTTAAGCTCTTCTTAATATGTGGATTATTCTGAAAATGTAATCTTTAAATTAACCCATAAGGGCACTTCTTTTATGTCAGAAATTGTTAATCAAAGGTCTAGTAGGTTATGAAATGTAATGATTTTTAAATGATAGAAAAACACATTTGAAACATAGGATCGTGTAATTAATCATAAATATATTATTAAAAATAAAATCTTTTCGCCAGGATGCAAAGGGCGTAAAACCAGTAACAACATTTTTCAGCTCTGGCTCAGATGTTTCGTGCATGTAACCTTGAAATCACATTTTTAATAACGTGTGTTATTCCCTCGGCATTGGATAACTGCATCCATGCGTCTTACCATGCCTTGAATCAGGTTAGAAATGTCTTGTTGAAGAATGTCTTTCCATGCTTCAAAAAGTGCTTGTCTTAACTCCTGTAGGTTTTCTGGTGGTGGCTGCTTCTTCCCAATACGCCGTGCCAGCATGACCCACAATTGCTCAATTGGATTCATGTCAGGACTCTTTGCTGGCCATGGTAAAACATAAATCTCCACCTCTTGCAGATAATCTCTGATAACGCGAGCGACGTGTGGGCGTGCATTGTCGTGCATTGCCGATATGTGAACCAAATGGCACCACATGATGGACCAAACATTCATTTATGTACCTATCAGCTGTTAGATTTCCAACTGTGAAAACAACCGTACGAGCATTCATAAACACTTCTGCCCAAACCATCATCCACCATCTCCAAATGGCGACCTCTTGGAAATACAGCATTGCCAAAATCGTTCTCCTTTCCTTCTCCAAATTCTTTCACGTCCATCAGGTGAGCGTAGATTGAAACGGGATTCGTCTGTAAACTGAACACAGCTCCACTGTTCATTTCTCCGGGCTCTATGATTCTGTGCAAAACGCAATCTTTCGACGCGATGCATCCTAAGTAATCTGGAATCAGTTGCAGGTTTAGCTGATATCAATCCACTTGCTTTGTGCCTTCTTCTAACTGTTTTGGCCGATATTGGACGTCCATTCATGTCAACAAACCGTTGGTCTACCATCGTAGCTGGCAGGTTTTGCTCCCCAAGAACTGATTACACCATGCGCCTGTCTTCATTTTGACTTGTGCATCGCGGATGACTCGAACCTGGTTTCCTGGTGTATTCTTGTGTCTCTCTAAAATGTTTTAGGGCATCCTGAATAGTACTTCTAGGCATATTTATGACATTTGCGATGTAACGTACACTGCATCCATCATCATTTAGACCTAGAGCAATGGCTACAGCAATATCTTCGGGTCGCATTCTTTAAAAAGATAAAGGGTCATTCCATATCAAATCAACAAGGCGCTCAACCCGACCGACTCAGATTTCTTTCAAATTTTGAGGGTTTGTTTTACCTGCCGCGCTAACTAAAACTGCCGAGTTTCATATGTCCTGTGCTTTTCGTTTTCTGTCAGTGGCGTTTCAAACATTAAGAAAAATCACATTTTTGTAAGCACACCGCTTCAATTAAAATTATATATCTCAACAACGTCTCCAGATAAATTTACAAAAATTGGGTGATATATTCTTAATATGTGATAGTTTTTATTGCTTATATTGTTTTCTGCATGTATTCAATTACACTAAAAAAACATAGTGAAACAATTTTCATATATTCATATTTAAAAATGCGGGGGTTCTATTTTAAGGAAAAAAAATATATAGTACGCCTCAATTAATGATATAATGAACTGATAAGTTTCAACTTGGAATCATCATAGGTTACAAAGATAATTATTATGTCACTGCAAGCGTAAGCTAACCGTATAAGTCGCGATAATTATGTCCCACACATTCGTTGTATTTAATTATATTTGATCATATTCTTGAATTTCGCTATGTCATTTCACATGTAGTACATAATTCCAATTTTTTAATTACTACCTGAAATAAATTATTGTCACATGGATTTTGTTAAACCTGAAGTTCTGTAAGAAATGCTTACCTTTCATTGCTGAGATGAAATAGCCTGATCATCTTTCCAGACAGGATGCTGCGTTGTTTCAGCTGCATTTTAAAACTGCTTAGCAAGTATAATACCCATCCTAAACAGCAGGACTGTATGAAACTTGTGTTCCAGGCACTGAGGTGGATTTTGCAAATCGAAGAGCAAGCATTTTTTCCTCTTCATTATAGCTTTTTCAGTCACATAAACGGTATTAATGTTTGGGAGATGATTCCTTGTCCAGTCGTACAATTAACTAGGTGTAGTTATTTGTTTATCGGATGGTCTCTGCAAACTAGCACAAGCCGCAAACCTTTTAAGTGTCCCACCTACAACATCGCATGCTCTTTTGCCATGCGATATGCAAAAATAATGCAATTGTTGGAAATCCAAAATCTTCTTCATGTAATGTGAGGTTCAGGAAATGTTATCCTATTTTTGTACTGAGCAGAGAATCCATCGGAGAAATACATAATTTTTGTGGTGAATTACAGATGTTTGTTTTAATGACTCCATTAGATATTTTTGAAACAGATGTACAGCTGTAGTGTCATATTTCGGGCAATGTGAAATTATTACCAGATTTTAAATAGAGACTGTATCGGATGACGATTCGTTATAATATATTACAAAAGTATGAATGGTTGTCTGCACATTAGTCCTGTGATATGACTGAATTTCATCTTGGATTACGAAATAATAGTTTTCAGCGAAGTCGCATAACATAACAAGCTGGTATGGCTGTAGAAATGATTTCATATCACGTAGAAACTTACTTTGTTCAGATGATATAAATGAGTGAGTCTCCAAGAGATAGTCGAAAAATTTGTCTGTGGGTTTCATTATGGTCTCAAGCGTTGATCGGTCAGTCGTCATCCACTGCTTGTAGGTCACTGATTCACTGAAGTTTTATACGAAACATTTCTCTAAACCCTCTCTTATTTTGAATGGTTCAGAACATTCTGTACATTTCCTGAACAAGCAATTTATATGAGGAGGATTGCACACCATAGTACCCAAGAAATGTTGATAAGTTGGAAGGTATAAGGAAAAATTTTCTTGAAATCCACGTAGACCTGAAACTTTAATAAACTGCTTCTGGCATAAGTTTTACATTCTGATAAGGACACACACAGAGATAGTATAGTTCCACTAACTCCAGCTAGAATACAATTTCTTGGTCAGGGTTAGAATTTTTAAACACTGCATGTAATTAATTTCTGCTCATGTGATTTACTCCCTTATTCTTTAATCACAACAAATATTTCTTACCAGACATCATTCTGCTTATCTCGTCAGAACAACAGAATTCTTTAACTTTACCGACAACAGCCGCGAGCAAGGGTTTTCCAGGTTTCGGATTTGGCGAACACAAAATTCCCTTTCCTTTGCCAGGACTTTGGCTTTCCGAATTATGTATTCGAAAGCTGAAAGAAACTCTTTTATATTATTTACTCTCCAGGTTTTAGGTAGTAGTGTTAAAATGGTGATTTTGTCACTATTACCTGAATTTTGAAAAATTTTCCTGCAACTGAGACAAAATTTCAGTATCAGAAAGATCCTGGTTCCTCGGCCTCTTTAATATCGAAGACTTTATCTCTTGCAATATTTTCAAATTTCTGTCTCTTGTATTTCTCTTGTTGTAGCCTTTTCTGTTTAATAAGGAATACACCTTGGTCAAAAAGACTTGTATTTAATGAACTTACATTTGCTGTGGAATCGACGTATTCTTCATTTCTAGAGTCATTCTGAGGATTCTGCGTAATAGCATCATATTATATTTTTATTCCTTTGCGACACATAGCGCACACCTTTTGTTCCTGTTTTAAATCAGGAAATACATTAAGCATCCACGCTATAACACTTCTTAAATTTTTCCTCTAATTACAATGCCCTGATTTCTCGAAGGGATTGCAGCAAACATAGGCCTATAACTTAAAACGCGACTCCATTACATCGCACAAAACTACCACATACTACAAAAACTAACGACACTGCACTTGAAACAGATAGCACGTTTTGTATAAATTGAAGACTGTATAAACTGCCACTCATGACGGCCTGACAGATCTACGACGCAGATTATCAGACAAGTACAAACCCGCGCGCATGCAGTGTTTGTGTAAGACGGGTTTAAGTGCTACAAACCAATACATTGATATATTTTTACTGATATTCCTGAAACGATTCCAAAATGAAACTTACACCAAGGGGAGAATACTCTTACCTCTATAACATACATTTTTCGAAATAATTTATGTCCCGCATTTATAGATATTCAATGTTAAAATGTGTTTCACGTGACTATTCAATAAAGAATTAATTACTTTGATGCAAACCTATTTTTATTGAAACGTATGATCCCTTAGCTTTAAAATAAGCCCAAGTTTAAGATTCTACCTCAATTAGAAGAGAAGTTATGAATTATTTTTGTTGGCATAGTTTGCTACATTTTTACATTTTTTCTCGTATTGACAGAATTGCTGTATGGATATCGTGCATTATTGAGGACTAAAATTTTACATAATTAATTAACTTAAGGTTCTTTACCATCCCAACAAATTTAATGAAAATCTGAGGTGGTCGGGTTGAAAAGTCCACTTTTTGTGTTGATTTGACATGGAATGGCCCTAAAGCGTGACTACCAACTTACAGTAAAAATACTGACAATATGTGAAAATTAAATAAATAGCGATAATAAAGAGAGAAAAAAAAACAGACACAAATTCTGTAGTAAGTGAGATTTTCTACAAATAAATCGATGGCCAGAACCAGACTGTTCCAAATCTATTTTACTATTTTTTTTTCAGGAGAGCTATTTTAAGCTCCTGGCATTAAAACTTCATGAAACAATTTGGAATAGCTTCATAGCAACCTTATGGAGAGGAATATTTACAATTTTGTTCGATTCATATCTGCAGACAAGAACTGGAACACAATGAAACACAGATTTGTTTCTTATTAAAAGTTGGACTTAGAACAGTCTGGTTCTCAGCCATCGAAATGGCGTATCTCATAATAATGGTTTGTTTACACGAACCCATTGAAACGAAATGACCATTAATTGATGGGTATTAAATTGCATGGCCTACTAAAACTCTGACTAACATACATGTAATTTTTATTTTTATAAAACAAGTGTCGGGATTTTATTGTCCCTGAGTGTATTAAGAAAAGTAGCCGTCGCGAGTATTGTTCCTAATGAAAAAAGTTCAAACAATATGAGATCTGTGTTGACTGTGTTTGCAATCTTTTTGTTTCGTGGCTCCAACTTATGTTTTACGTTCACAAAAGGCAATAAACGCAATACATGTTAGTTACTCTTTTCTTTCCGGTCATGAAATATGAGATACCACCTGTAGTTTATTGTACTTTGTCTGGGCACGGGTGATTCTAGTAGCTGCACAAATTATTGTATATACAGGTATATTTTTTACAGGTTAGGAAAGGCGCTATAGTGATTATCCTAAAAACAGTTATCTATGTTTCGTGTTTACTATCGTCTTTTGAATGAAGGTATAATTCGGGGCGATTTCAACACTGTGGGCCACCGGCGTGGCTCAGTCGGTTAAGGCGCTTGCCTGCCGGTCTGAAGTTGCGTTCGGTCGCGGGTTCGATCCCCGCTTGGGCTGATTATCTGGTTGGGTTTTTTCCGAGGTTTTCCCCAACCGTAATGTGAATGCAAGGTAGTCTATGGCGAATCCTCGGCCTCATCTCGCCAAATATCATCTCGCTATCACCAATCTCATCGACGCTAAATAACCTAGTAGTTGATACAGCGTCGTTAAATAACCAACTAAAATTGGAAAAAATCAACACTGTGTTTTGGTGAGGTCTCGATATGTGTCGATTTCGCTTGTGGTCCTTCTTAGATGACCTGTGGGGCTGTCTCTATCAATTGTTTTTTTCTTTGCAGAGTTCGCAATCTTTCATAGAGCTAGTTTATCGGTCTGTCTGTCTGTCTGTCTGTCTGTCTGTTTTTCTCTCTGTGTGTGCCTGCATGTATGAAACTGCTCATCTTCCATTGAGCAAGTCTTAATTAAACTTTATATTTTAATTTTCATTGATATCGGACAAATAGAAAAAAGTCACAATTCTCGATACAGCATGAAAGATCAATTATTTCGGCATATTCTTCGCCTTGATTCTAAAGCCTATATGGAGTGGTGGTGGTGGTGGTGGTGGTGGTGGTGGTTTGCCTGGCAGAGATAAGGCCATGAGGCCTTCTCTTTCACTCAACCAGGTTTCAGTAATATACATGAAATACAAAATTAGATTAAAAACAACACAAAAAGGATACCTTAGAAAGATACCTTAGAAATTACATAAAATATAGTAGAAAATTACAAATAGTCAAGATCAGTTACATAATATAAAATTACAAATAGTCAAGATCGGTTACATAATATATAAAATAAAGTAGACAATTACACATAATCAAAATCAGTTACATAACATAAGGGAATATACACACACACTCACACACACACACACATAAACACACAATTTATAAGACCTAAAATGCTCGAGATAAATTCGACGATTAATTCACTTGAGGTATATTATGCAGTTAATATACTAATAGGAGAATACATGTGGGTTACAAGACCTAAAATGTTGTAACCCACATATATTCTCCTACCAATTATTGGACTCCTATGGAGCTTAGGTGGATAGTTGTATTCTCCTACCATTACCAATTAATGACGTGAGAGAATTGACATCTTGACGTACTGTAGGATAAAATGTTTGAGTACGATCTGGTTCTAGGTATGTATATATAAAAATAATTGGTGGTACATCATCATTATTATTGTTGGGTATATTAAACACTTATAAGTAAATAATAATAAGTCGAAAATTGAAGTGAAATTCGTGTTGAAGAAGACATTACCACTCCCCAAGAATTCCACAGACGTCTGCGCAAGGACATTTAAGCTTGCCTACTTCCTCACCTACTTTTACTTCTTTTGAGGAACTGATACCAGTTTCTCTGCTAACACTTCATCTGATGGAAGAAAACTGCAACACTCGAACGTAATAACGTCTGAAAACTATATGAAACAGCTGAAGGAGACTAAACGGTAACAAGAAGTTAGGCTTTCCCACAGATTGAATTCATGTAATCCTCGGCGCGTGTGGTGAGGAAGGTAATTAACGAGACGAAAGCTAATTTGGTGTTGAAGTGTGCAGGATTCGAAAGAGTAAAGACAAAGAGTATAAAGTATATATATAAAGTATATATATCTAAGCCATTTTTAAAGATAAATTCAAACAGATTTTCACATTTTACTTGTAAAAGCATGCTCTACAAACTGTACGTAACAGAACTTTGATATTAGTCATTACATTTGTAAAATAAACAATTCAAATTTAATAACACTTTTTTCAAACAGGCAGACATATTTTTAAAATCAAATCAATTAGCAAAATTCTGTTACAGAGAAACGTTTCCCAATAGTTTATATAATAATAATAATAATAATAATAATAATAATAATAATAAAATAATAATTTTATTACAAAGGAGATTAATAAAAATTTGTCTGGCCTAAAATATGGATTACCCAGCAAATTTAATTTATACAGATTTTAATGTATTGCCTATTGAAGAAATATAGTTTACTAACTTACTACCACAGAAATCAAATAAAACATAAATCTAATCGACATGTATATCGTACTCGAAGACAAAAGTCTACTTTCCCATTAATTGAGCCTAAATGTCATACAAGTGCAGCTCTTAAACATGGTGCTAGTTTCAGCCCAAGACTTTATAATAAAATTACAAACCATTTTCCAAATTTGAAAAAATTTAAAATTGAAGCTTTTAAAAAATAAATTTGTAAAATTATCCATGATATATAATATTAACAATTGTATTTTTTTACCCTTTATTTCTGTCGACTATATTCATGTTTTTATTGAATATCACTGGCTTCTGATGGATTGTCAATTTATATTAAATGTGTATTTTTCTCTCTTTTTCTCTTTCTTCTTTATTCTTGCTCTTGTGTTGTATTTATTGGTTTGAATTAAGTTACTTACTGTATTTAGTAAACTGTCCTTGTAAATTTTATGTTATATTATTGACTGAGACCACACCGTACACGAGCCTGGCTCTTACGGCAGTGGGTAGAAGCATTCACTAGCTAGCTGGTTAAAATAAATAAATAAATAAATAAATAAAATAGTGTAGAGAATGTGTGTTCTAAATTTCATACATGTATCTTTAATAGTTCAGAAATTATGTCAATTTTTGTGTGGCAATGTAGCAAAAACATGAGATTACCAGAAACAACGATCAAAGGTAGCGTGTGATTTAAAACCCTGAGCGCAGAAGTTTAAAAATGGTGTCTGCAACAAATACCCATAAAATATTATGCAATATATTCCACACGTTTCACAGAGTGGTTTAGAGAAAAACATTTTTTTAATTTACTCATTTTTTCCCCTTAAGTTTTACCTCAACTTGACTTGTAGAACGGTCGGCAATTGTGTTCTGATCATACTCAAATTTATCAGGATTTTCTGACACCAGCATTATAACATAATGGTTGATTGTACTGAATGAGCTGGTCCTCTCAGGATATACAGAATATTAATATGCGTTACAAGAGCGGTATGTTGAAGTTTTCATGTTCGAGGAAAAGTTTGAAAAAGCGAAACGTAGTTGAGCTTTTTTAATTTCCGAGAATTGAAAGAAAACATACCGCTCGTGTATCGTACATTATTTTGTGCGAAGATCGTTTATTACATACCTGAAAGAGGAATTTATAATTAGTTGCAATGAAATCTCCGTCTTGGTTTCTGTTCAATGACAGCAAATTTGCAAAACAAGAATATCTATCTTCAACATTGTTGCTTTAAAATGTTTTCTGTGTTTACTATACTCCAGCAGGCCGTGATATACCTCTGTCTTTTTTTCTCCCAGTCTATGATGAGTCTGGAATCTTGTTGAATTTTTCACGGCTTCCTTAATGTTACTTGCATCACGAATGCAGTAACTTTAGTGGAGTTGTAGAGTTTACTTAATTTTGAAAATATTGAAAAACAATAATTATTGTTAATTATAATTAACAGTGCAATTTAGGTGAAATTGCAGTGCTAAGTTTCCAATTTATAATTATTACTATGTTGAACGTCTCTAAAAATAATATGTTAAAAGCCTAAAGCAGTAAAATCAATATGTCACTTAAGCGGTAAGAAGAGGTAAATTGTTATGTGTGTTAGGTTGGGAATACTGAATGTGGAATTTTAGACTTACCGCGGATTGGTTTTGTGCGGAAACCAAGCAAATACGCACGATCTCGCACAAAATCTACTTTGTTCTTGATTTGGATTTCAAGATTAAATTGATTTCATACAAAACTGAACATGATTTATTTTAAAACAAAGAGGTTTGATGTACTTACATCAAAATAACCGTGGAAGGAACTGACGCCATCTTGCTCTCAAGCTTCTTGTCACTGTCCTTCAGCGTATTCCGAATCTCACCGGACCGGTTGACAACAATGACGTCACGCTGCAGCGGAATAGGAACAAAACTGCTGGAAGGATCGATGGCTGTCATGGCGACTGTATAAGTGGTTATCTGTGCTACGCTAGCAAAATTTTGCGAAATTTCCGTACTGCCATCTCGTTCAAAGAAAAGAGAGCATAAACAATTTATTTCTTGAACCGGTAGTAATAACTGGTCCGTTGACATGTTCGCTCATAAGCCATTAACATATTGTTTTTACGTTGTGCTCATTACAAACAATACAGCAGAACACACCGCCATGACACAACAATGCACGATGTCATTCGTCTGCTAATTCCCGCCCTATACAAGAACCAATCAGATTCACTGATGGCGGCTGATGGAGACTGCCACCACCTCTGCAAGCTGATTGCACCGGTGGAGCATCAATGACGTCATCGGTGGAATTCGAACACCGTGATGCCATCGGATTGCTCACCGGTGAGATTCGGAATACGCTCCTTGCCTTGCTTCTACGTTGTCCTCGACTATGACCGTCCCTTAATCTCTCAACAAAAGGCTTTTTTATGTTATCTTACCGGCTTCCCGTCCGTGGCGTCGCCCACACTACCCAGCACGTTAGATGGACTTAGGGCCTTTGTGTTCATACGTACTTTAACTTCGTCGTCTTAATCAATCAACTATTACATTCAACTCTATTCTTTGCAATACAGTAATAGGTCGCTTTGTTAGGATTACGCGTAAGAAAGAAGTTCGAACAATGCTTGTTTTAACCAATTAGAATGCATGATTAATTTCACTGGACCAATGTGATTAGTAGGGCTAAGAATTGTATGCCGTTACATAGCGCTTCATGCGCTCTGACTTTAGGTACCGGTACGTAATTGCGTTGTGGTGGGGGATTTCAATGTGTTTCGTTCAGCAGTGAACTTCAGTTGATCGGTTACATTACGACCGAATACTGCTATTCGTAACAAGCAAAGCAAGATGCCGAGGACGAAATTTGTGACTTAATTTAAAATGAGGAAATTTGCAATAATGATACAGATTTTGAGATAAATAATGCTCGTGTACAATATTTCAAATATTCCCCCAGTGTTTATGCAGAAGTGGAACGAAGTTTCTCTAGATATAAGGCTGTGTTTTCTAGCAACAGACAGTGATAAATGATTCTGCTTTGAAAATTTGAAAATGTGGTTTGTTATTCACTGCAACAATATATGAAATGAAAAATTATGTAAAGCAGAAATATAATACACTGTCATATTAACATAGTGAAATAATAAGGCTCATACTTGTCAATGTTATATGAGGTGTATTTTCTACAGATAGAAAATAACATGTAGTCAATGATATTGTGACGAACCGAATAGTTTGAACACGATATAGGAAAAATGTAGCAAACAAGATAAAAAAATACTGGATAAACATTATGAATATTTAGCTCTATGTAAAATTTGTGACTTAATTTCGAATGAGGAAATTTATAATAATGGTACAGATTTTGAGATAGATAATGTCTGTGTAAAATATTTCAAATTTGATATTTTCATTTTGAAGACCGATAAGGAATTAGACGGACCCATTTAACCTATATCCACTTTATTTCAAACTAGCCGTACCCGTGCGCTCCGCTGCACCCGTTAGAAATAAATATAAAGTAATTACATAATTAAAATAGGACGTTTGATCCAGGGAACATTCGTGTTTGATAGAAGGATAACTCGTTTAATATGTTACTTAATTTAAATTGCATCCATATAATTAAAATGCGATCATTTTGGTCCAGAGACACTCATTTGGTGCAATGACAATTCCTTGAACCTGTTTCTTAATTTTTATTACATACAACCATAGTTTAATGAAGATTGACATCATTTAGATTTAATGTGTATATTTTATTTTACTTGTTATAGGTTTCCATTGAATTATGGTAATAACTTAATTTTAACCCTTGTTCTCTACGTATTCAGTAAATGGCGCTTGGCCCACTATGGTTGTGAACCCTTCAAATAAGTTATATTATATTATATTATATTATATTATATTATATTATATTATATTATATTATATTATATTATATTATATTATATCGGAAGTTACTGTAATAACATTATAGCATTATGTCCATCTAGAGAAACTACACTTTCCAATGGTGAAATAATATTTTATTCTTGTTTTCTTCCAAAACAACTCCAATTCTTGTCTAGAAGTTTGTGTTATTGTGCATATCATTTGGAAAGCTCAGTCCGTAGACCGGTGGATAAAAAACTAGTCCAGTCCTTCCATAAAAATGGACCGAATGCGTTTTGCGATCACATTCTTCAATTGAAGTTCCTCAGAAAAACTTAGGATATAAATCTTACATACCGATTTAATATACCGCATAGCAAAAGATGTAAAAGTCAATTACTATGAAGTAACGGTTAGCTTAACTGACCGTGAAACGAGTGGACCTAGGTTCAAATCCTGGTTGGCACAAGTTTCCTGGTTGAGGTTTTTTCAGCGGGTTTCTCTCAACTCATTAAAAGCAAATGCTGGCTAATTTTTGGCACCGAACCCTGATCTTATTTCGCTGGCATTATCATTTTCATTTCATTCAGACGCTAGATAACGATTGCAGTTGATAAAGCGTCGTAAAATAAACCTATTTAAAGAGAAAGTAAAATAAAAGGAAAGTAAGATTCCTGAAAAAATATAGCAATGCTCGAAATTTGAAGCAGATGGATGCTACGAAATAATAATTCAGAATGCTAAATTTCTTATATGGAAAGCTAACGTGGCTTTATTTCACCAAGACGCTCTTTAAGTTTATGATGAGAGCATTTTGCATGTCTTTTTGTTCTTTTCGTCGCTTATTCCCCGCATCACCATGGGAACGTGGTTGCAATACTTTTTCTCCCATCCTGTACGTGGACAAGCTGACAAGATAAATGTCTGACATCATCCTCCAACTTGCGACTAATTTTGTTTCTTTCCTAAAGCCTCCTGCTCTTCCGTGAATTATTAACGTTGTTGTATGCCGTGTTCGACTCCCGACGTTGGCCCAGACCGTCCTTGAAGGAATCTGCACCTAGGACGAAAGTTGTCATCACTTTAATTACTTGTTTACTTATTTATTTATGTTTTTATTTATGTATTTATTTATTTATTAACGTATTTATTTATTTATGTATTTATTTATGTATTTATCATCATCATCATCATCCTTCACGACTTAGGCCTCTCTAGACCTCTTTCGGCCCCATCTAGCAGTCTTCTTAAAGGTCTTCCTGGTCGACGATGTCCTCTAGGTTTATATTATGTATTTATTCATTTATGCATTTATTTACTTATTTATTTCTGTATTTATTTATTTATGTATTTATTTATTTATGTATTTATTTACTTATGTATTTATCTATTTATGTATTTATTTACTTATTTATTTATTTATTTATTTCTGTATTTATTTATTTCTGTATTTATTTATTTATGTATATATGTATTTATTTATTCATTTATTTATTTATCTATTTATTTGGCTTTCTTTATTTTTCTAAAACCTCGAACTTTTCCGTTATTTATTAACGTTGTTGTATGCCATGTTCGACTCCCGATGATGTTCTCAGACCATCCTTGAACGAATCTGCACCTAGGCTGAAACCTCATCCGTTTTATTATATATTTACTGAATTTATTTTATTTATTATTTATTTATTAGACTTTGTTTCTTTTCCTCAAGCCTCGAGCTTTTCCGTGATTTGTTAACGTTGTTGTATCCGGGTTCGACTCCCGAAGTTGGTCCCAGAAAGTCCTTGAAGGAATATGCACCTAGAACGAAAGCTCTCATTTCTGTATTCATTTATTTTATTGTTTATTTATTTATGTATTTTTAATAAATGTATTATTTTATTTATTTAATTTATTATAATTCTTTATTACAATATATAACCTATTATAATATAACTATTAGCGTCTTTGATCTTAACGACTGAACAATAATAAAATAAAATTACGTTTGAAAACAAGGCCAATTTAAGAAGTTTATTGAAAATCGGTGACAGATTTTTGTGCAGGAACGAAATTATGATTTCTGGGACTGTCTCCGGGAAACGGGGAATCGTCTCGTAGCGTTACCTTATATCGCGTATCAAATTTTTCGCAATTCCAAAACCAGGGGCTTGTTGGTTAGAGGCAGTTCTTGTTCTTTTTGACAAAGAAACAAATACCGGAGATTATGCTACAAAACTGTACTTTTCTCTCGCGGTATTATACATTTTTCTCCATTTGTCTTTATCTTTTATTTACTTTTATTTCTTTGTTTTTTGTGCCCTTCGCTCTTTTGTCTTTGTTTCTTCCGTTTTCTTTTAGTTTTTATTTTTATTTTTCCTCTCTCCCACTCTCCTTACACTCATCTCGCTTCCCGGGTCACGTGACCGCATCGACCCGCCGGAAGAATAAGCACTACAAAATAATTGTAGAGCCGCACTTCATCGCGCTCGAGAGCGGGTGGCAACCTGTGGCAAGCGAGACGTGGCAGCATCCCTCGCTTTCGTTGCACGAGACCTCTGCAGTTCCCAACATCCGCATGTATTTTATCATTGCCTCGGCTATTAGATCACCAGGCGGCATCGGACCGATCGGAAAATCTTTGAAACATGCTACCACAACAATACACTAATCAAGTCTTGAGGGTGGGCTTTATTATTAACTTATCATTATACCGCTCAAAACAGCAGTCTTGCAAAAAAAATGTTCTTTGTCACTGCATTCTATTTTGGCAGTTCGCATGTGCATATACTTACTTACTGGCTTTTAAGGAACCCGGAGGTTCATTGCCGCCCTCGCATAAGCCCGCCATTGGTCCCTATCCTGAGCAAGATTAATTCATTCTCTACCATCATATCCCACCTCCCTCAAATTAATTTTAATATTATCTTCCCATCTACGTCTCGGCCTCTCTAAAGGTCTTTTTCCCTTCGGCCTCCCAACTAACACTCTATATGCATTTCTGGATTCGCCCATACGTGCTACATGCCCTGCCCATCTCAAACGTCTGGATTTAATGTTCGTAATTATGTCAGGTGAAGACTACAATGCGTGCAGTTCTGTGTTGTGTAACTTTCTCCATTCTCCTGTAACTTCATACCTCTTAGCCCCAAATATTTTCCTAAGCACCTTATTCTCAAACACCCTTAACCTATGTTCCTCTCTCAAAGTAAGAGTCCAAGTTTCACAACCAACTATTCTACTAATTACCAAAATGAAGTGCGAGAGATTCAGGAGGAAAATATACTCTTTCACACATTATTCAAATATTTAGAAAATACCTCCCAACATAAAGATGAGATGTGGTAAATAAGTAAATAAGCAAGACATCGTTATTGTTAATACTATATTATTATTATTGTTATTATTATTGTTCTTATTGTTATTATTATTATTATTGTTATTATTATTGTTATTATTATTGTTATTATTATTATTATTATTGTTATTATTATTGTTATTATTATTGTTATGACTATTATTATTATTGTTATTATTATTGTTATTATTATTGTTATTATTATTATTATTATTGTTATTATTATTATTATTATTATTATTATTATTATTATTATTATTATTATTATTATTATTGCAGTGCATGGCATTGTCACTTTACCCTCTTTGGTGATATCTGATATTAGTTGGCAGCACTGAAGAGACGGTCAAATTAGCTTTTTAGGAACTACTCTTACGTGATCCTCACTATAGAAAGAAAATGCATACTCTTCAACGCGTGCAACAGTAGGCCTTACTTGCTCACATCACAACAATACCACGTCGTCCGTGTCTCCCGTTTGGTTTGAGGACGGTCACAACCTATATGGAGTAAAGAATTGCGTGAATATTGATTATTATAGGCATATCCACACCCTATAAAGTATATTTGCTATCATAGTGTGCAGTTCGGAGTCTGCTTTGAACGCCCACTTAAACGTATATGTACACTCACAAAACGCAAAAAATGATGAAAAATTAGAATTTTCAAAATATAACTATTTTAGTAGAGAATTTTCTCCCCTTTAATTTGATATAAGAATTTTCGATTTATGTCTTAGGCCTATGGTTTTGCAGATAAGTCCCATTTTCCAAAATTCTGCGTCATCAGCCACGGTCACTTCTACGAAGATCACTCCAAAAGTAATGCACAACACTTTTTTAAATTTATTTTTTATTCTAAACCTTTGCAATTTATGGACGTCATAGATACACCCTTCTCCCTTGTATTTAAATTTAATTTAAGTCGTTCCCGTGAGTGGCGCCAGAGAGTAGCTGAGACGTGTTGGTTCAGACTTTTATCGTGCAGGTATACAGGCCCTCATTCTAAGGTGGCGTAAGGCAGTTGAAAGGTTCGGGGATTATGTGGAAAAGTGACGTATTGATCCTGAAGGATGTATCTACATTCTATGAAAATAGCAAATATGTAGGATAAAAATATAATTTTTAAATAAATATTGTGGATTACTTTTTGAGTGATCCTCGTAGCAGTCAATCCCCTCGTCCAGCATTGCTTGTAAAATAAACTTCTTTCTAGTCCCAAAATAAATGCATAGATATCAGGGCATGATCATTAGATTGAAAACACGTTTTTACATAATGAAGTAATTTATAATCTTTTACTGTTAATCATAAAACTGTAAATTTGTGTGTCAGTGATGTCGTACGTCATTTTAATAAGAGCCCAAAAGGAGAAATTAAAATTCTGAGGAGGATGGGCATAAACCCTGGGACAAACACCATCGCAGGATTTGTTCCATCAATGGAAAATAAGGACAAAAATGCCAAAAAACATTCAACACCTGAAGTTAAAACAAGGAGGAGGTATTTGAGAGGCAGAAAGAAGCTGAAACTGGGCCGACATGAAGCTGCTTAAGGGGTGACATATGTTGATGCAGTCTTCTAGGCTCTGATAGTTTGTGGTTCATTTCCTGTAAATAGTAATTTTAGAATATTTAATTCTTTTAAACATGATATCTCAGTCAAATGTGGTGATACCAAGAAGATATTGGTGTCATTTTTAAGCTTGAAATGTCCCCCAGTGCCTGACAATGAGTAAAATAACATTAATATAGTTAATAATTATCTATGGATTTTACATGATATATGCAACATAAAATATTAGTATAAGTTACATATATGGTAATATTTAATTAATGTAAATTAAAATAAAAAATAGCTATATGTCAGGCATTAAAGAATAGTTTTAGCTATAAAACAGTGAAAAAATGTGGCTCTATCTTAAAAACTGCATGAGCGATCATGTTTCAAGTTGTATGTCAAAATTATAAACAAAATAATTTTTATAAACAATTCAGACATAATTTCAAGGGATCTGTTCACTTCATTCTCTTTCTGGTACCATTTTCAATTGTATAAAAATTTTACACAGCAAAATTATGCAAAACAATATTTTTTTGTATGTAAAGGTGTACATACTCGCATAGGCTACCTTAACAGATTTACGACTTCCTACACAAATACCTCTGACCATCCTACCTCGTCCCCCCCATTCCCATGCTCACAGTTGCCATATTCAATGATATTCTGTTGCTAACTGACGGAATTTTTGGAATTCGGAACAGATGTTGCAACGTGTTCTTCGATGATGATAGCGTTGATAGCCCACAATCCTGGCCACTGAAGAGCACACGTCATGTTAATTTCTCCATTTTCTAGGAACTGAATTCAGTGGCGATGTATTTGTAACCAAGAATGTTAGCGCAGTCCTTGGCAATTACAAGAGTTAAGCAGCCATTAACAAGAGAAACAGGAATGAGCCCCTCGCTCCACTTTGCTCTTGGAATGAAATCTCAAGCCTTGCCTCAGCTCTTGAGAAAATCCTTCTCGCTGTTCGAGTGGCTACTATACCTGTCATTCGATCCTTACAAGGCTTTCTTCGGAAGGAATGAAAGGGATTGTCTTCAAGATTTATGGGACGGAAAAGGTCAGAGTAGTTGAGTTCTTAAAGTAGTGAGCCATACCGAATTTGGATCATGTAGGCCTAATAATGAGAAAATAAGAGATCGGGTTTACAGAAAATGCAAATTTGAACAAAGCTCCTGATGTGGTACTGGTACGGATCATGGGACGAATATGATGTGTTCAGAGGAGTTTCACAATGGTTTCCATCTAACACCAAGAAGAGGGGAAATATCAGCCAAGAAATTGAAGGGTTGATAGCAAAAACCGAACAAGTCCAAAATATTAATTTTTCAGAAAACGAAATAAACTGTACGTCACGTTTCTCATATAATAAAATAATCTGACATATCTATATATATAATTTGAACTGGTAATGGAAATTACGGGAAAACGGCTGAACGGATTTTAATCAATGACCTGTCATTTTGAAGCTTGGCATCCAAGGATTTTCAGAAAAATAGTAACTTCCAGTGAATCGTTAGTTTTCCTACATAATTTTCCTATTTTCCAAAATCCATCTTTCGTCAATTTTGAGAACTAATTACATTTCAGAATAAAACAAAACACACACTACAATAAACAATAGGCCATGACCTGCAGGATTGCTGACATATTTAGAGTTAAAATTCAATTGGTTATTAAAAACTTCAAGGTTTGCTAAAAATAATTTACAGGTCTGATTCTGTGGTGTGTAATTTTCCGAGTACAGCTATGTATTGGATATTAAAATGTACCAAACTTCAGGTGGTTTGATGACATTATCACCATTAGAAATGAAATATTATTATAGTTAATGCCATGATGTGACTATTTTTCATTAATTATACATATTAATGCTATATTGATGATATGAAAGTGAAACATTTTGGGGTTATATAAGTAGCTGTAGAAAATATCTTAAATTAGATCTTAATTTCCATAATTTACTGAGTGGCGGCTATTATACATAAACTACAAAACTTACCGTCACACAATTGGTTTTAATGATTATTTTTTATTAATTGATTAGTAGGCTGATCTATTCGAATCCTTATTTAGGGCGGCTTTTTTTTTTTTTTGCAAAAATTATTACTATTGTTACTAAAAATCTAATATTTTTATAGTTATTAATCAAGTGGTGTTGGGTCTTTTTCATATACTTAATGGCAGTGTAGTGTAGATATTTATTTGCGTCATTCTCTTCAGTATTGGCTCGAAAGAGCGCAAAAATTAGTTCCTAAGGAAAGACCAAAAGGTATTATTGATAAAATGGGGCCTACAAAATTTTGTAGTCTCCTGATCATTTCAGCAAGATCTCTTAGCAGGATAAAATGATTTTACCCTCTACATTTCAAGCTCTACATGCAGCAGCTATACCAAGATGCTATGTCTATTGTTGGAAAGCATAGCAAACCTGACTTTATTAACTTTCACCTACAATCCACAATGACCTGAAATAGCTATTGCTTTACTTCCACATGAAAAACCCACTGATCGTCCTGACATTGTTACTTGCATTTTCGCATTGAAACTCAAAAACTGAATTTGTATAGGTTCAAGAAAAAGTATTTGGCATAAAAAAACATTCAGAGGGAGTATGTTTCATTATTATGGAAGCAAATAACTTTCAAAATGTTTGGAAAAATCTTTTTATTTGAACGTCTAATGAACTTAGTTCGCAACATTTGCTGCACAAGCCACTAGTTTTATATAGGTATGTCATATATGTACCAACTTTCCTAAAAAGTTTCACTGTTCCCTTTTTTATGATTTCTTGGAAAAGAAAAGACAACATTTGTACATACCCACTTTTTGCAGGAAATTTTATATTTACACCCATTAATTCAGAAAAAGTATATGAAACCATGCTTCATTCATATTGTCAACTGTATGAACATACCAATAAATATACTTTACTAGTGGCTTGTGCAGAAAATGCTGCAAACTAAGTTCATTAGAAGTTATTTTTTATTCAATGCATTGGTACTTGACTGGAGTCATTGGCCGTAAGTTCAGTAGACGTTTAAATTAAATTTGTTCAAATTTATTTCCAATGAAGAATTCCA
This sequence comes from Periplaneta americana, assembly GCA_025594305.2. Classification (NCBI taxonomy): domain Eukaryota; kingdom Metazoa; phylum Arthropoda; class Insecta; order Blattodea; family Blattidae; genus Periplaneta; species Periplaneta americana. Next base: position 661,029 of record JAJSOF020000041.1, read on the forward strand.
GACATTTTGGAAGTTATTTACTTCCATAATAATGAAACATAACCCTCTGAATGCTTTTCTTTATGCTAAATACTTTTTATTGAACCTATACATCTTCAGTTCTTGAGTTTCAACGCGAAAACGCAAGTAACAATGTCAGGACGATCAGTCGGTTTATTATGTGTGAGTGAAGCAGTAGCTATTTCAGGTCATTGCGGATTGTAGGTGAGACTTAAGAAAATATCGGATTTGCCATTCTTTCCACAATAGACATAGCGTCTTGATATTGCAACGGTGGGCTTAACTTTACTTTGTATAGTTGGTAAAAACAAAAGTAAACAATACTTAAACAATTAAGTATTACCCTACCGTAGAAAGGTATGATAGGGTCGACTGTCTCTTTGGTGAGGTGGTACAAAGAAAACACTCCATATAAAACATTAACACTCTCTGTCAACATTTATTAATAACACTTTAGAAAGATGGAAACGAACCAAGATCTCCAGTAAAGTACAATCACTGATAATTCACCGGCACATCGACACTGGCTTGCCACTAAAGGTCGCTGAACTGGCATTCACCATTACAGAAACTAATAACGCCATCTGTACTCATAGTTTGTAATTATTAGTAGCTTGCTGGACAAGTCCCAACTTGTCTCATATAGTAGAAATCACTATTACACAACCAAACACAACCAATGTAAAACCCATGACGAATGCCAGCTTATTCTTTCATACTCCTTATGAAATCAAACTCCTGCTATGAATCATAATAAACTTAACCTTACTAATATATGAAAACCTGTTTAGCTTCCTGGTATGCCAGTCTCGAAACCACAACAACAATGGTCTCTCTTCGACACTCATACCTCTATATACACACAGCATACATCACCACAGCTCGGCTACGTTTCCGCCTGCAGTGAGTCACGAACCCCGTTCGATCCCAGACTACAGCACTCCACGTTCCTCCCGAACTGGGTTATCCGTGTTCCCTTCATGGATAGTCGTAACACCAACCCACAGCTCTCCCAGCTGTGGTCCAACCTTCCTCAACGAGTCGCTCCCCAAGACTGAACTGTATGGAAATGCTCCCCCAGAAAAAACGACGCTAATAAATAATTAATGCAAAAATGGCCAATCACATTCAAACCCCAAGACACGTGATAACTAAATTCGTTCCTTATACGTGAGGAATGAGAGAGCAATAATGGCGGAAATAAAACAAGCTATCTAAAGGAGAAATAAAGACTAAAAATGGAGAAGAAGTGAAGCAACCTATGAAAGGTGAGGGTTACTAATAATAAAAAGAAAATAACCAGAATAGAAAAGAAAGAAAGAAAAGGAAAAGAAGGAAAAGAACATAGTGTGCCGAAACTAAAACGGCACAATATAGCTGCTGCATGTTTCGTGAACTACCTTGAAATGTAGAGGGTAGAATCATTTTATCCTGCTAAGAGATCTTGCTAAATTGATCGGGACAACACAACATTTTGTAGGCCTCGTATTTTATCAGTAAGTAATACCTTTTGATCTTTCCTTAGGTATTATAATTTTTGCGCTTCCTCCAGAGAGAAGAATACTGAAGAGAATCACACATATAAATATCTATATCACTTATTGAGAACTAGCGGAACTTTGTCAAAGTTTGTCAATTTTTCATATCATTGGTTCTGACTTATCCCGTGGCTGGAACATTCGCTTACACCAGGCATGTCAATTAATGCGCACAGGAGCAAGCGCGCGCTTTAGAGCCCAGGAGAGCCTGAGCGCTTTACAGCGGAAAGGAAAGAGGCAGACGAAAGAGGTGGCATATGCCGCTTGGTTGAGCTATATTCAGGGATGGCCAGCACTGATTCAATAGATAAAGGGAAGATAACTTATTAAAACTGTATCCATGTTAATTTTTAGGTTTGCCTGAGAAGTATGAGTGCATTATAAGATTGTTACTTTTAATTTTAATGCTCATTTTTCACAAGTTTGATTTTTTTTATTCAAAAGAAATATTTTCTCAACTTTTCGTGTAGAAAAGTGAAATTTTCAGATAGAGGCCTATTTATTTAGTAGCCTTACAGAATGTTTTCGCAAATCTAATATACCGTTACTGAAGATAGTGTATTGAAAATTTTGAAAAAATTTTCGGATGGATGAATTAACAAAGCATCTACTGTTACATCATAAGCAAAAGATACGTGCCCGTGTGTTGTAAAAATGTCAGCTCTATAGCTTCAGCAGATTTCCAGAAAATAATTTAATATTCTGATGATAGGAAGTTGCTCACAAATATCACCTTAAAAGCATAATGCGAAAAGAGTTTTGTTATGTAATATTAGTTACACTTAAAACATATACAGTACTTAGGTAACTTTGCTTTGTACTGTAATATTGTTTTGAATAGTTTATTGATTACTTTTGTAAGGCTAAAGATACCATCGATATAAATTTCAACTTATCATGTCATACTCAATCACTTTATGAATGATGTGTTTCATCCACTTAATACAGTATAATATTGTACTACTATGTAATTTAAGTGAATATTCCTTCTTAACTCTCTATTATATTATTAAGATTTAAAACACAAGTGCAATATTAAGAAATCAGTGTTAGTACTTTTGTTTTACAGACAATATATATAATATTAAACAGAAAGAAGTGATATAAAAATAACGACATAAAATTTCACGTTCCGTTTGAAGTTGTGCACCACTGTTTTCTTAATACCACAGGTTGCTTATTCATATACACAACACTTCCTCTTTCCATACTTAGCGTTGCTGCCCGGGCACGACGTCAAGGTGAGAAAAATGCGCTTGCTTAGACATCACTAGCTTACACGATCATAAAATCGTAGATCGGATACCTTTGAACGTCAGTGTACAATTCAATACTAATTGTTGGGGTGCAAAGTTACACTCATGGTGCATAGTTACCCAGTTTTACTGTACGTCCACTTTTCCCTTCAGAAATCTCTTCTTCAATGAAAGTGGATAAAGCAGAGTGAGACAAGTGACCAGCAGCCTTGGTGCTTCATATATTCTTCCAAATTCCGTTACAATGACGTGCGATCGCATGAATTTTGTTTCTCCTCTCATTTTTCTCGTCTTTCATTACATGCTGAAGAAGGATCCATCTCAGCGTAGCCTAGCAGACGGGTTGTGTCGATATTGCGGTGTATTTTTCTTACCTCCGCCTAGAGTGTTTATCTCGCGGTCCGCCCAGTAGACAGGAAACAAATGAAGAGAAACGGGCGCTGCACGTCAACCGGAAATTGGCGTCATTTGTCTTGCTGGAAAGGTTTTGTCGCGTTGGTGACGAACCCTTCTGCATATGCGAGCGCCTGCTGTGGAGGCAACTTCTTTGCCGGGCCCGTGTTGCGGGAGGGGCTAAGCAAGACTTGCAGGCGCAAATGTACCGGAAAATGAAGTTCTTAAAGAGGACGGACAGCTCTAGCGTGCAGCTGCTCCATGCCGCACCCCGTTTGATACAATAAACGGGAAGTGTCCTTCTGAACCCACAACCCGGTTTTAGTCTGAGCTGAGTAAAAGGACCATGATCGATATGCAAAACGGGTATGTAGCAAATTATATCTTGTCCTTCGTTCTGTCCTATAATTTTCATTCTATCATTGACTAGCTGACTGTGAAATAGCTCCAGTCATGACTGTACGTGATGACTAGACTTCGTGGAATTGCCACGAGAATCGCAAAGTTTACTGCGCACGCAGTATAGACTGTATGAGAAGGGGACGTGCAAAGGATGGATTATGCCTCTAATGTAAACAATGAGCAGTATACTGCGGTTACAATAAAACCTGTATCCTGCATTCAAGAAATATAATGAATGATCATTGAAGTAGGAAATGTCTGAACATGTAAATACACAATTATTTTATAGTGAGATATATTAACTCTTAAATGTAATGTAATATACTCACATCATCCTTGAATATGTGCATTGCAGTGAAGAGTTACGTACATTTTGAGCGACTACAAAGTAACCTCCTCCGATGGTCACTCAAACAGTTTTTATACTGGGAAAATGTACATTCGACATCACACGATATAATAGGTGCATATTTGAAGAACGGAAAGTCACTACTTTTTAGTACACCAACTTCAGACGTCTTGTCGTGACCTGATAGTACATCATTTATAATACGAAGTTGTTAATAGCCAGAATTTTTAGCAATATTGTTTCTCAATTTACATTTCACTTTTTCTGAAATTAGTGAATTGTTATTTTGGATAACGGTTTGTGATACTTTATCCACTATATTAAGGCCTTCTGAGAGTTGTAGTTTAGACGATTCTAACAGGATGATGCTTTTGGACACGATTTTAAAATTAGAAACAATGAACAGAATATCTTCCAATAGCTGTTCAGAAGGCAATGATTTTACAGCTGCAACAGCGGAACTGTCTATGCTATCCAATGCATCAATTACCTCCATTATTTTGCCGTAATATTCTGCATAATAATTAACAGCATCCAATCACGTTTTGCAACGGGTCAAGACTGGCTGCGGGGGTAAGGGTATTCCAAGGGCAATTGTTTGTAACAGCAACACTCTCATTGTAGTATGTTTGATTGAATTCTTGTCTGCACTGAACAAATGTTAAGCTTGACTATTCCAACCACAGTAATGCAAAAACAAGTGCTTACATAGGTATACATTAGCTGTAGCTGCTCTTAACATGAACTGCTTATACTACGAGACCGTGCGGTCGCTTACCTCATCTATACTACCGTAGTCGGCAACCTGATAGCATGCTGCGTGTGGCAATTCAACGAAGTCTAGTGATGACTGTTGTTCTTTCCTTGTTCTTCCAGTTTTCTTATAGTCGAAGTCTAGAATTCTGCTATGATCCCGTACCTCTTACCTCAGAAATCAAAATGAAATAAGACCAAAATCTCACATTTGAGAAGTGGGCGGACTAATTTCCATTTTTCCTCAATATTTCCATTTCTAATCAATACTAGTGGCTTGTGCAGCAAATTCTGCTGCAAACTAAGTTCGTTAGACGTTCAAATAAATTTTTTTCAGATTAATTTTCAATGAAGAATACTTGTCTTTTTGATAGTTATTTGCTTCCATGATAATGAAACATACTCCCTCTGAATGGATTTTTTTAGGCCAAATATTTTTTCTTGAACCTATCCAACTTCAGTTTTTGAGTTTCAACGCGAAAACGCAAGTAACAATGTCAGGACGATAGCAGTAGTTATTTCAGGTCATTGTGGATTGTAGGCAAAAATTAAAAAAATGTCAGGTTTGCTAAGCTTTCGAACAATAGCATTTCCGTATAGCTGCTACATGTAGAACTTGAAATGTAGAGCGTAAAATCATTTTATCCTACTAAGAGATCTTGCTGAAATGATCTGGAGACTACAAAATTTTCTAGGCCTCTTATTTTATCAGTAAGTAATACCTTTTGATCTTTCCTTAGGAACTGTAATTTTGCGCTCTCTCGAGCCAATACTGAAGACAATGACACATATCAATATCTACACTACACCGCCATTAAGTATATGAAAAGACCCAACCCCACTGAGTTAATAAGTATAAAAATATTTGATTTTTAATAACAATATTATTATCTTACTCAAGTTTTGTAGTTATATATAGCAGCCACTCTGTAAATTATAGAAATGAAGATCTAAATTAAGATATTCTCTACATTTACTTACATAACCTCAAAACTTTTCACTTTCATGTCATCAATATAGCATCAATATTATGTACAATTAATGAAAAATAGACGTATCATGATATTAACTATAATAATATTTAATTTCTAATGGTAATAATGTCATCAAACCACCTCAAGTTTCGTAGATTTGAATATCCAATACACAGCTGTACTGAGAAAATTATACACACTGCAGAATCAGTTTTTAATAAATTGAATTGAGCTCTAAATTTGTCGGCAATCCAGAGGGTCATGGCCTTCGTGTAATAGCCTATTGGTTATTGTAGTGTGTGTTTTGTTCTGAAATTCAATCGAGTCGGCCGTGATTGAATAAAATTAGTTCTCAAAACTGACAACAGATGGATTTTGGAAAATAGGAAAATTGACATTTCACTGAAAACTACTATTTTTCCGAAAAACTTTGAATGCCAGGCATGAAAATGAGGGGTCACTCATTAAAATCCGTTCAGCCGTTTTCCCGTAATTTCCATTACCAGTTCAAATTATATATATAGACTAGTGGCTTGTGCAGCAAATGCTGCAAACTAAGTTCATTAGACGTTCAAATAAACATTTTTCGGATTTATTTTCAATGAAGAATACCAGACATTCTGAAAGTTATTTGCTTCCATAATAATGAAACATACTCCCTCTCAATGGTTTTTTATGCCAAATACTTTTTCTTGAACCTATACGCCTTCAGTTTTTAGTTTGAACGCGAAAACGCAATTAACAATGTCAGGACGATCAGTCGGTTTTCATGTGAGAGTAAAGCAGTACCTATTTCAGATCATTGCGGATTGTAGGTGAAAGTTAAAAGAAAAATGTCAGGTTTGCTATACTTTCGAACAATAGACATAGCATCTTGGTATAGCTGCTGCATGTTTCGTAAACTACCTTCAAATGTAGGGTAAAATCATTTTATCAACAGTAATCTCACTAGACGTTTTGATTTATCTAGAGAAAATCAAAACTCGAGTGGGATTTAATTGACTATTACACGATTAGAAGAAAGTATATAAAGATTAGAAGTAAGAATACTCAATACAATAAAATATTAATTGACTTATGAAAATACAACTGTCTTCAAATGTATTATTGTACCATCTCAACATTACAAATATTACGCTAGATGCATGCTAGATGGCAGTAGTGTCTTTATACAGACACTGTAATGATTACTATTCAATAAATCTTAATATTAAACAATCTCTGATACGTGACTATCCATAATATCATATAGCAGAAGTTCTTTTTATCCTCTCAGAGCAGATGCTATAATATAACCTAACTAATATACACAAGTGATAGAAAAGTTTTAATTAACGACGATGACATAAAAAATAAACATGAATAATTTTAAAGGGAATAATTATTGAATGTACAATTTTCAAATTTGAATGTGGTTGGTGGTTCAATTGATGATATATTGGACGTGTGCGTAATAGAAGTGGAACTCGTTGATTTAAACATGGTGTATTCAACTTATTCAGGATTTCCGAATGGTGCTCTTCATTTATTTGTAAATGGGATTTCAGAAGATGCATAGATATGATCAGTGATTTTTATTAATTCTTGTCCTTGAATGCCAATGCGAGTCATATTTGAAACTGCTGTGCATCGACTGGAGTGGTTTGTAATGTTATATATATTTTTGACGTCCAGACCAGCGCATTTCAAATGTTGGCAAACAAAGAAACAAATGCTAGGGACGCGATAAAATTGTGCGATAAGCAGCCATGATTGGTTGAAATACGTCCTTTCGTACCGTTTTATTGGTCTAAAGTAGTATGACGTAGTAAGAGTGTAATAGTCCTGCTAAGAGATCTTGCTGAAATAATCGGGAGACTACAAAATCTTGTAGGCCTCATATTTTATCAGTAAGTAATACCTTAGAAACTCTAATTTTTGCGCTCTCTCGAGCCAATACTGAAGAGAATCACGCATATAAGTCGACATCACACCGCCATTAAATATATGAAAAAGACCTAACACCACTTGATTAATAACTACAAAAATATTTGATTTCTAATAACAATATTATTATCCTACGTAAGTTTTATAGTTTTCAATAACATATACTACAGTATATAGCCGCCACTCAGTAAATTATATAATATAAGATATTCTCTACATATACTTATATAACACCAAAACGTTTCACTTTCATATCATCAATATAGCATTAATAGTATAATTAATGAAAAATAGTCACAGCATGGCATTAACTATAATATTTCATTTCTAATGGTAATAATGTCGTCAAACCACCTCAAGTTTTGTAGATTTTAATATACAATACACAGCTGTACTCAGAAAATTACACATCACAGAATCGAACCTGTAAATTAATTTTAGTTAGTCTTGAAATTTTTAATAACCAATTTAATTTGAGCTCTAAATATGTCAGCATTCTTGCAAATCATGGCCTTCGTGTAATATTGTTTACTGTTGTGTGTGTTTTGTTTTGTCCTGAAATGCAATTAGTGACGACAGATGAATTTCAGAAAATAGGAAAATTATGTTGAAAAATTGACATTTCACTCAAAACTACTATTTTTCTGAGTGCCAAGCTTCAGAATGAGGGGTCATTTATTAAAATCCGTTCAGCCGTTTTCTCGTAATTTCTATTACTGGTTCAAATTATATATATATATAGATACAGGGGGTGCCAAAAAATGTACACACTCTTTCAATGACTACAAACTTAAGAATTATTATGATACAGAAAATTTTCAAAATTAAAAATAATGTGAACAAATGTAGAAACCAATCATTTATTGAAAGTGTTCAAATTGTTGGTCATTGTGGTCCAGGCACAGCTGATAACGCTGACCGATGGAATCCGAAATGTTCCTAATCATTTCGATTGGCATTTGGGCACATTCTCTTTCAATGACTGCTCTCAACTCATCGATTGTAGCTGGTTTTGTGCTATAAACATGTGCTTGACATGTCCCCACAGATAAAAAATCCATCGGAGTCAAATCCGGTAAGAGAGGGTGGTACTCGGTACTACCTCTTCGTCCTATCCATCTGTTCTACAGGTGGCCGTTAAGATAGGCCCTCACGTCGCATGGTAGTGGGGAGGTGCTCCATCCTGCTGGAAGTACCATTCTTCATTCCTAGATATCTCTTCGATGCATGGCATGGAGGATTCCTTTAGAAAGTTGAGGTAAATTGCACCAGTCACGGTACCATAAAAAAAGAAAGATCCAATTAAACCAAATGCTGACAAACCACACAACACTGTAACTCCTGGTAAGTTCACCTGGTATTCCACTGTCACATGAGGATTATTAGACGATTAATTGAGCCTTTTAACTTAAACGTGGCCTCACCACTCCAAACAATCTTGTATGGAAATTGATTGTCCTATGCACATTTTGCTTGGTACCACTCACAAAATTCAATTCTCCGGTCATGATCATCTACATTGAAAGCGTGGACTAATGTAGGAATAAAACTTTTCCATTGAGCACGCTTCAAAACGCGATTTTCAACAGCCTTTTTTTTGTCCAGTGTTCAATTTTTGTCGATCGGTATGCAGGAAAACTAAATAAATTCATTTGAATACCAAAAGTTTTTTCCCGTAATAACATCCTGGAATTCTCCTTCAACCAGTTTTCTATTTATTTCGTACAAAGTCCCTGAGTGAAAAAATTCAGTACTATCAATTGGCATTAGCCACTTTGTTGAAATGTTTCCGTTTTTATGGGGAAGATTAAAAAATGAAATATATCGTGTTTGGTTGTCGCACTACGCTGAGTAGCATCCACGACTGTCTCTGACGTCGAGCCGTTCTTTCCTGCTTGATCTACTAACTGGGCCCTCTCAATCAATACCCAGAGTTTATCCGCTTTAGTATTAGGAAAACAAATGCACAGCGATTGGATACACAACAAAAAAACACACACCAAGTTTTCTATCACTGGCTACCGTAGAACAGTGGTTCCCAACCTTTTTTGAATGACGACACACTTTCCTGAACGCCCACGATATCGCGACACACTTATTTGATTTTAATAATAATAATAATAATAATAATAATAATACGAGGCTCATCCAGAAAGTAAGTTTCCCGATTTTTTCCCTTGAAAGTGAACGTAATTAGCCGTGTCAATTGCGCATGCGTAACAGATCTATGATGTATCAATCATATGCCTGTCGGACAGGTCCCGCCTGATGCCAGTAGCGTGGCAGCAGTGGTCCGAAATGGAAGCTCTTATTTCTTCTCCCGCCGCCTGCGAGGTTCGATCGGTGATAAAGTTCTTTAATGCACAAAGCACTGCGCTCAGGTCTATGGGCCGAATATCATGAGTAAGCAGATGGTGCGTCGCTGGTGTAGGCAGTTTTCCGAAGGTCGTCAAAGTGTCCATGATGAAGAGCGCAGTGGGCGACCGTCCCTCATCAATGATGATCGTGTTGTGCGGCACTGCATCATGGAGAACCGTCGCTTCACGATTACGGAGCTGAGCAGCCATTTTCCGCAGATATCGCGATCCTTGTTGCATGAGATTGTCACTGAGCACCTGCTGTTCAAAAAAGTGTGTGCCAGGTGGGTGCCGAAAAACCTGACACCCGAACACAAAATGCAACGTTTAGGAGCAGCACTGACATTTCTGCAACGGTATCACGATGACGGCGACGAGTTCCTCGACAGGATTGTCACGGGCGATGAGACTTGGATTTCGCACTTCACCCCGGAAACCAAGCAGCAGCAGTCAATGCTTTGGCGGCATAGTGGATCTCCGGTCAGGACGAAATTCAAACAGACGCTGTCGGTACGGGAAGTGATGTGCAAGGTGTTCTGGGACAGGAAGGGCATTCTGCTCATTGACTTCCTTCCAAGAGGTGAAACAGTGAACGCTGACCGTTACTGTGAAACACTGCGAAAATTGCGACGTGCCATTCAAAAGAAGAGGCGTGGAATGCTTACTGCAGGTGTTGTGCTCGTCCATGACAATGTTCGTCCACATACGGCTCGGCGCACAGCAGCTGTTTTGACGCAACTTGGCTGAGAGTTGTTTCATCATCCACCCTACAGTCCTGATCTTGCTGCCAGCGATTTTCACGTTTTCTTGCACCTCAAGAAATTCCTGTCCTCCAGTGAGTGTTCTGGCAACGACGAAGAGCTGAAGACGTCTGTCACACGCTGGTTCCATTCACAGGCGGCAGAGTTCTACGACAAAGGGATACAAAAGTTGATCCCACGATACAAGTGTCTCAATTCTGATGGTGGCTATGTTGAAAAATAGCTGAAACATTGCTGTACCTATTGCCAATAAATGTTTTACTGAAAGTGTGTATTCTTTTTTTTTTTTTTAAATAGGGAAACTTACTTTCTGGATGCGCCTCGTATTATAATAACCATTTCTTTTCTTCTGGAGATAAAGGTGGTCGAACTCTGTGTAGAATATTTTATACCGGACGGGAGATGGGGTGTCACAATTTTCAAAATTAATCTTGAATTGTGTGAAAAATATTAAACTTCTGCTCTAATTTCAGGATCCCTTGTTCACCTAATTATGTAATATGAAGCAGTAGGGTGGGTTGCGTACAGACAAAACCAAATCGATTCAATAGAAAAAGTCCAACGCAAAGCAGCAAAATATGTCAAAATGGGAAAGGGACATGGTGAAGAGATGGTCTATGGCGAGTCCTCGGCATCACTTCATTTCACCCCTTTGATTTGATTACCTGGTTGGGTTTTTCGAGGTTTTCCCAACGAAAAGGAAATGCCGAGTAATCATTTGGCGAATCCTCGGACCTCACCTCATCATTGTAGAAAATTACTAAATTGTAAAAATTGTAATTGTAATAGGGTAAATTAGGGTCTGTTGGACAGTCGGGCATGTTGGATACTCTGTACTTTAACGTGTTACCTCCCCACTTGTGGGCACCACATTCTGCTAGAAGTCAATGACGGAAGTAGCCCCACTCGTGGCTATTTCCTTCATTGACTTCTAGCAGAATGTGGTGCCCACAAGTGGCGAGGTAACACTTTAAAGTACAACGCTTCCAACATGCGCGACTGTCCAACAGACCCTAATTTACCCTATTGTAAAATTTTGACTTGTTCCACATCTTAAAGCTTCATTGCTCATGTAAGATCTATGGAATGTAATAAATGAATGAATAAATGAATGAAAGATTTAGGGTGGGAACTTCTCAAATCAAGGCAACGAAAAACCAGACTCACCGCATTGTTTAAGGCACAAATGGGACACAAAGCATGGACCGACATCAATGCTAGATTAGTAACATCGTCATACTTAGGCAGGGCTGATCATATTGGGAAGTTTAAATGTAGAAAACAAAGAACGGACGTGGCAAAATTTTGCTTTGTTAACCGCACAATAGTAGACTGGAACAGCTTACCAGCGGCAATCTTTCAGGGTGGTCCTCTCAAAATCAATACATTTAAGGAAAGGTTGAGAAGATTAGACTGACAATGTAATTTGTAGGTGCAGTGTAATTAACTAAGTTGTGTCGTGTAATTAATTAAGTTGATATGTAATTAATTGAGTTAATATGTAATTAATTAAGGTGACTTGTAATTACTTAAATTGGTAATAGTTGGGTGAAATAAATTAGGTTTACTTTTGCTTATTGTAGGCGTTATTATAGCATAGTTTTTATTTATAGTCCTAGGTTTATTGCATATATTTATTTATAGTTAGAAGTAAATTTACGTTTATTTTATTTTTATTGCTGTAATTATTGTATTATTGTAATGGTATTATTGTATATTATATACCACTACCACCGGGTTATACCTAATTGTAGTGTTAATAAATACATACATACAAAATGGATTACTGTTCACTGCACAGGAATTTTGTCGTATTTAACCTCATTTTTGTCTAACTAAGATTTCCAAGATCTAAGCGGAATTCAAAGAAGAATTATATTAAAAAGCATAATTATTCACACATATTTTGGTTCCATGATGAAAAATGCAACAAAAAGTGTCGTTCCAGTGCGTTCCGCCAGTAAAAGAGCACTGATAACTCCTATATAGTGTCGGACATCCTGTGTTGTAGATAGGTCGATGTTAACACGCACTCGAAAAGTCTAAAAGAACAAGCAGCAACTTGAGTGACATTAGAAAAAAACAAAGGTATATGTAAAAAAATCCTATCTATGCTGGATGTCCGATAAACTATTTTTATTATCGTTTTTCAAAACTTGCCTATTTAAATTAATGTGAAGTGTGCGCTTGGTGGGTTGCATGGAGTTCTCTATACTTGACCATATTGTTGAAAAACTGAATTGAATATTGTTGCAGGTGTTCACGTTTCATTGGTAAAATCTGTCTCAAAATAAAATGTGCCATATCAAAGACTTCGTTGCAAATAAAAAATGCGTTGAAAAGAAAGACTTTCTGGATGCAATAAAACTTATTTTCAATTCCAAAATTTCGCGACATATTCCATGGAGCTACGCGACACACAGGTTGGGAACCCTGCATTATATTATTATTATTATTATTATTATTATTATTATTATTATTATTATTATATTATTATATTATTATTATATTATTATTATTATATTATTATTATATTATTATTATTATATTATTATTATATTATTATTATTATTATATTATTATTATTATATTATTATTATATTATTATTACTATTATTATTATTACATTAATTCAATTTCACAATGATCTGTTGAAAATGGAATGAAAATTAATCAATCCAAAACTTTTGTTATTACCTTTTCACGGAAAACTATCTCCTAAAATTTAACTATTCTCTCAGTAATGTCGTAATTACTCGGAAAGATTGTATTAGAGATCTTGGTGTCCTACTTGATTCAAAATTATATTTCCATGATCATGTGCAATATATTTATACCCATTCGTTAAGAATGCTTGGTCTAATTAGGTCTATAACTTATTCTTTTTCCACTCCTATGTGTTTATTAATTTTGTACTATACGTTGGTTAGATCCAAGCTTGAATATGCATCTGTTGTATGGAACTCCATTACTTCCACTGACTCGGCTAAATTGGAGAATATCCAAAGAAAATTTATTTCCTTGTGTTCTTATAGATTTTTACCAAATTCCGATTATAACTATGAGATTAAATGCAATTATTTCAATTGCGGTAGTTTGTTCACCAGACGTCAGGATCTTGATTATTTATTTTTTTGCAAAGTCATTAGGGTGATATTGATTGTGAATCTTTCATAAGCAATATCAGTCTTCGTATTCCAGCTAATGGTTTAAGATTTCATAAATTGTTTTATAATAGGAATTCTAAATCTCTGTCTCCGGTCTGCAGATGCATTAAATATGCTAATTTGCATGGATTCAACTTGGATCCATTTAATGTGTAGTATATCTGAGTTTTTTTCTCACTGATCTAATTTTAATAACTATTTGTCCAATTTTTTTCTCTTGCATTTGGTCAATTGATTAAGGTAGACTATTCCATTATTTCAATTATCTCATTGTACTAATTTATGATTTTATAATTTTTATTTGATCTATGATTGATGTAGACTATTATATTGTTTGTATTTCATCTCATTGCCATTTTCTATCATTCATTCTCATCATCATTTGTTGTTTTGTTCTGTTTTGTATCGTGCTAAACTTTAATTGGCCTTGTGCTGTTGTTTTGCACGTTAATATTCTAAATAAAAAAATAAAAAAAATAAAAAATAAAATTATATTATTATTATTATATTATTATTATTATTATATTATTATTATTATTATATTATTATTATTTTATTATTATTATTATTATTTTATTATTATTATTATATTATTATATTATTATTATTATATTATTATTATTATTATATTATTATTATTATATTATTATTATTATTATATTATTATTATTATTATATTATTATTATATTATTATTATTATATTATTATTATATTATTATTATTATATTATTATTATTATCATTATTATTATTATTATATTATTATTATTGTATTATTATTATATTATTATTATATTATTATTATTATATTATTATTATATTATTATTATTATTATATTATTTTTATTATTATTGTTATTATTGTTATTATTATTATTATATTGTTATTATTATATTATTATTATTATATTGTTATTATTATTATATTATTATTATTATTATTATATTATTATTATTGTTATTATTATTATTGTTATTATTATTATATTATTATTATTATTATATTATTATTATTATTATTGTTGTTATTATTATTATTATTAATATTATTTATTTATTTATTTATTTATTTATGTGCTTTTCGATGTATACCCATTTCCTCTGACTTCAATTATGAGATTACCTGTCAATATTTTAACTGTTGTAGCCTTTATTCTAGACGTCAAATTCTTGAATATCAATTTTTTTGCAAAGTTATTAAGGGCGATATTGATTGTGGGTCTATCATAAACAATATCAGCCTTCGTATTCCTACAAAGAGTTTAAGATTTCAAAAATATTTTACGACAGAAATTCAAAATCACTTTCTCCAGTCTGTAGATGCATAAAATATGCCAATTTGCATGGGCACAATTTAGATCCTTTTCAAGTATAGTTTCGTTTTGATTACTACTATTTACTGTCCTTGTTCTCAATTTTATTTATGTATGTTTTTCTTGAGTTAAGATATTATTTATTTATTTTTGCATCTTTGTATCTTTTGTTTGTGTATTGTGCTGAACTATAATTTGGCCTCTGGCTGTTGTTCAACACACAAATATTAATAATAAATAAAATAAAGAAAATAAATTTTTATTATTATTATTATTATTATTATTATTATTATTATTATTATTATTAAATGTTATACAGCAAATGTTTATTTTTGTGAGCGAAAATATACAAATTGTGAAAAATACCACGTAAAACTAAATATTATATTTTTAAATCAGAAGTTTACAAAGTGCTTCCAATGCTTCTGAATAAGATTTTCGATGCAATATACGTTCGTCTCCTTTTTATTAACCACAAGAGAAGACGGTCGTACTTTACCATCACTGAAACAATGAAGTTTTTATGTTTGTTTGAGATGTAATTTTAAGAATGAAAAATACAGCAATTAGTTCTTATGTGATTGGTAAATTAAGCCTCATTACAAGATTGAAGCCCGAAATTTTTGTTTGGATATAGAGTATGTAAAGTATATCTAATGTCTTATTATCCTGAGAAACCAAAGAGCAATAATAATAATAATAATAATAATAATAATATTTTTACTTTGTGGAGTTACCTAATCATACCTCAGTGTAATTTTTATGAAGCAACTGTAATGTTGTTATTCTGTTGTTTTAATGGAGTCTGCTAATTGCTGTGTATTTCTCCGCCTTTTATCCTGTGTGGAGTGTGAACAGTACATGGAAAACTTTCACTGTAATTTTATCTGAATGTAAAAATGAGTAAAGTTTATACAGAGTGGAAGGATTTCCGTGACAGTCCTTTGAGAGACGAATCCTGAGTATAGTGTAACTGAAAAGGTCTATACCATGTTATTCCTTTGCGCTTACATTTCTCAGAAATAATAATTTTTATGTGTTTTTGATCCAATTATCTTTTAAATACATTATTGCATTTTATTTTATAACAATATTCATATTTAATTAATTATAGGCCTATTTATTTGCTATTAATTTCCAGATTCTCGTGGTCATCCTTAATTAAGGCCGGATCTCTCTCTCACACTTTCTCTCTCTCAAACACACATTTTCTAAACATGCCTACATTACACTTTTCAATTGCAACAAATAATTTTACATAATGTTTTTGTTACATTTACCGTTTAAGACTAACTATTTTAATACTTTAATTAATAATAAATCAGTTTAAGTAATGGATATTTTGCAACGCTGTTACAAGACTCGTCATTCACCCTAAGCCAGAGCACCGTGGGGACGGGGGTGTAAGGGCAGTCTCCTCGTGACTGCCTTCAGTGCTGCAAGGAAGAGTACTTCCGTCTGTTGGCAAGTGCTACTGAATTCACTGCGATGTAGCAATTTATTTCTAGAAACAAAATCGATTTCTTACTAAATATAAAGAAAAATCGGCGAAGGAAGATTCTATTCCTTATATCTTAAGGATTTAGTGTGCGAAAATTACCCAGCAGAATAATTATCTCATGTCTCCATGTTAAGTTTTGTACCAGTGCACTTTATTTGAACGGGTACCCAGCTTTGAAGCCGTTAGCCCTGTGAATTTACAGTGTATTTAATTCCCCTGTTAAAAGTTTCAGGTGTTACTAAAATATTGACAATAATTTATTAATGGAGAGAAGAAAGAGTCTAGAGTAATCGGCCAAGCATGTGGGAAGAGTAGAGGGAAGGGAGGAGGAGGTCCGTGGACCATTGATTTCACTAACCATTCCCAATCTTTAGGCAAAAACTTGTCCTTTTGCCTGGAGCACTGTTTCAAGCGTTTTCTAAATTACTTCTAAATGTGCGCACAACTTTCTCGACACACCGTATAATATCCTTGGAACAATGTTGTATTTATAATTTTATATATTATTTTAATGTACCGAAGTACATATGATATTTCCATGCAGATATTCTGCGTCATCATACGATGAAAGAGTAATGGAACGGAGAAAAATTCTCTCCGGCGCCGGGATTTGAATACGGGTTTTCAGCTCTACGTGCTGATGCTTTATCCACTAAGCCACACCGGATATCACCCGGCGTCGGACAGAATCGTCTCAGATTAAGCTCCAACTCTTGGGTTCCCTCTAGTGG
Organism: Periplaneta americana; assembly: GCA_025594305.2. Taxonomy (NCBI): domain Eukaryota; kingdom Metazoa; phylum Arthropoda; class Insecta; order Blattodea; family Blattidae; genus Periplaneta; species Periplaneta americana. Next base: position 678,450 of record JAJSOF020000041.1, read on the forward strand.
CCGCCCTCTGCACTACGTCATAGATGTCTATGAACGTAGGACCGAAGTCCATACATGTGCTGAGGTGCACTCGTAATGACTGAGTAGTTGGCCGGGATCCGACGGAATAAGCGCCGTCTTAAATCACGAAGTGATTTACGCATATCATATATATTATTTTAATGTACCGAAGTACATATGATATTTCCATGCAGATATTCTGCGTCAAACTGTCAGCGCGTATGGCTGTGAAACCAGGTGGCCCGGGTTCGAATCCCGGTCGGGGCAAGTTACCTGGTTGAGGTTTTTCCGGGGTTTTCCTCAACCCAATACGAGCAAATGCTGGGTAACTTTCGGTGCTGGACCCGGACTCATTTCACCGGCATTATCACCTTCATATCATTCAGACGCTAAATAACCTAGATGTTGATACAGCGTCGTAAAATAACCCAACAAAATAAAATAAAAAAATATTCTGCGTCATCATACGATGAAAGAGTAATGGAACGGAGAAAATTCTCTCCGGCGCCGGGATTTGAACCCGGGTTTTCAGCTCTACGTGCTGATGCTTTATCCACTAAGTCACTACGAAATCAGTGAGAGTTTGAGTTGACCCTTTTTAGTAGTCAACACCTCTTATAAGTCCATTCGAGTCACAGTGGACTACTGGATATGGGGATCTACCCCTGAAATAAAAACGCAAATATAAAGAAAAGGCAAGCAAACGCAAGCTAATCTTAACTTTTGTAATAAACTGTAAGGATTGCTTTATAATCTGATGTAGATTTTAAGGTTACACCTGGTGCAACATTTTTATATCTCTAATTTAAAATGAAGTAAAGACATGATTCCGCAATATTTTAAAGCTGTGTTTAACGCATCCATGGTAATATTTGACGTATACAATTAAAGTATGAATAATGGGAATAGGAAGTACGGACCTCCTGTTAAAACTTCCATCACAGAAAACACTTTTCTCCACATCAACAACACACAGATCACCTCACATCACTACCGCCATAAACCGTCTGGCGCTCGGCGCTCGGGTTCTTACACTTAGCGACATTTAGCAGCCAGCCCTGTTGGGATTGCGCTAGGTATAAAATGATGACATACAGATTTATGAAGATCAGTTTCAGTACTTCGAGACTAGATAGCGAGAAATAGTACATTATGCAACGAGTCTATAATGGTAGTAATTAAGACGCGAGTATGTTTATAGGCAAGTTTCATACGACTTTTTATGCTCGAGCATATTTCTAACTTGAAACTATTCATAAGTATTCATGTTATTCTTGTGTGACTGGTGAGCGAACTGACCTTGTGCAATCTCGTAAATTGTGAGATATGCGCAGACGCGAAAGTATTGATTTTTTCCTAGGAGCTGATGTCATTGACCTTGATATAATCTGGAGAGTAAAATGAACATTAATCTTGATATAACATTGAAATTGATTTAGACATTGAAAAACGAGATGACAAATTGAATTTATTTGAATATTACTTACAATTAACGCCAATTATTGTAGTAACAGAACATAACCTTCTGCGACAGTATTGGATTTCCAGCCTCCGTGACGTTTCGCTAGTTTTCTTTCGATTGCATATCCGAGAATAATCGATACTTGCGCTTTTATATTGGTACAATGGCGCTTTCTGATTGGTTGAAGAACTGAACTTTAATGAATAGGTGTACTTTAATAAGGTCCATTAAAGGGCTGCTGCCAGGTGTATAGTTACTACATTTCGGCATGGTCGAGAATAATAGTACATTATGCAACGAGCCTATAATGATAGTAATTAAGCGAGTTTCATAATTTTTATACGAGCTTCGTAATTACCATTATAGGCGAGTTTCATACGACTTTTATGCTCGACCATATTTCTAACTTGAAATTACCGGTATTCAGATGTATACATTTTATTTGTAACTGACAAGATCGGAAGTGACCTTGTTCTAGGTCGTGAATTGTGAGATGTGCGCAAACGCGAAAGTATTGATTTTTCCGAGGAACAATAATGTCATTGACCTTGACGTAGTCCCGTTAAACTTGATAATATTATAATCTTGATTATTGAATTCGACATTGATAAACGAGATGACAAATTGAATTTATGTGAATATTATTTACAATTAACGCTAATTATTATAGTAACAGAACATAACCTTCTGCGACAGTATTGGATTTCCAGCCTCCGTGACTTTTCGCTTATTCTCTTTTGATTGCATATCCGAGAATAATCGATAATTGCGGTTTTATGACGGTACAAAGCTGACTTGTCATTGGCTGAACACATGTAAGCCGAGTTATCATTGGCTGAAGACCTGTACTTTAATGAGTAGGTGTACTTTAATGACATGCATTAAAGAACTGCTACCAGATGTATAATTAGTACATTTCGGCATGGTCGAACATAAACGTTATTTAAAACATTAAAAATTCAATATTTTCCTGCTAGATTTGAATTCTGGCCCAATGCAATGTTGAGAACTCTAAACGGAAGAAAACAAATGATAGCACAACAAACTATTTGGCCTGCTGAACTCGTAAGACCATAATGCTTAGTTTGGCATGAACGATCGATTTTGCACTGCCTTATAAAAAAATAAAAAATAATGTTTGATAAATGGTAAAAATTAAATATTGCAGTGCTTTCCCGGTCTACAAGGAATGTGAAATTTGCCTGTGAAATAAATTTTCAAGTGAAATTATTAGCTACTGGAATATAACGATTTAAATTTTGTAATGTTTTTTAGCCCACTGTGTATATAACTTACCTAAAAGTAAAAATTAATCTAAATATTGTTTATATGATTAATAAAGTGTTTACTTTTTATATTTTCATAGTTTTGTTTTTGTTTTCTCAGTCACAGTACTTGTTTTCAGATTAGTAATCACCCAGATTCTCTCTTAGTGCCCGATTTTGGAATGTTTGAATACGCTTGATTTGGCCGATCCCCATAATAAACATTCAAACATTCCAAAATCGGGTACTAAGGATAATCACTGGAGCCTCGTGGTACATGAGAAATGATGATAATAATAATAATAATAATAATAATGATTTATTTAACCTGGCAGAGTTAAGGCCATACAGCCTTCTCTAACACTCAACCAGGAGTAAAGACTGCGTTACAAAAACACTACAATTTTACACACAAAACTGAATATAGATAATAATAATAATAATAATAAATAAACAACAAATAAGAAGAAATCAGACATAATATATAACATACAGAAAGAAAGAAAAAAGCATAATAATATGTGAACAGCAGGTCAAAATAAATGAGGCATACAAAAAAAAGACAATTATTCATAATAATAATAATAATAATAATAATAATAATATTAAAAAATAGGAATAGTAATAATGATAATAATAATAATAATAATAATACTAATAGTAGTAATAAAATAGTGCAGTACAAAGTATACAGTGAATACAATATTTCTAAGTACACACAATAAGGAAAATTAAGATTATATATAGCTCAACTTATCACATTAGAGATATAACATTATCGGAAAATATGAAAACAAAAATATAAAATAAGTTGAATATCATTAGAACATAAAAAAATGTGAATACGTGGAAACATGCAATACAACACTTGTCATAATAGTAAGTTAGTTTGGCAACTCGTCATAAGATAATTTTCTAACTTGGATTTGAAAGAATTCAATGTTCGGCAGCCCTTGACTTCAGGCGGCAGAGAGTTCCAGTGACGAGAGGTAGCAACAGTGAAGGATGAGGAATACAGAGACGATGCGTGAAGTGGAATTTCTAGCGTGTTATCGCGTTGTGATCGAGTATTAATATTATGATAGCGAGAGAGAGTATGAAATCGAGCGAATAAATAATAGAGGGGATGAAGAGTGCATAATTCGATATAAGAGAAAGTGAGTGCAGATTTCTCCTCTCATGTAACCTAAGCCATGATAACTTCTTGAAAGAAGGTGAGATATGATCATAGTATCGAACATTACAAATGAAGCGGACGCACGCGTTATGAACACGCTGTAGTTTCTGAGCGGAATCAATCCTGAGACCCCTGAAACACTTCATTCAGATCTAGATCTAGCCAAAATAGAGACTGTAATTCATTCTTCCTACATAGGGTTATATGCAACATTGTCAACACATTCTAACAGCTTAATCAATCAGATTCCTCAGAACTTGCCCCCTGCACGGACTGATCTCGTCTCAAGAGGAAAAGACACACTGATTTGTTGATGCTTTGAAGAATGTTAATGGACGTCACCCTCTCCACAAGTCTCATATTGTTGACATGTTAATTATTTAAGCGCAATTGATAGTACCAATGTACAAAAATTGTCAAATACATTATAAAAAAGAAT